>OZ012741.1:428194120-428609120 GCA_963859935.3 Lathyrus sativus
ATTTAATAATTTTTTATGAAAGTTTTATTTAAAATAATATTTATGAATACTTATGTTATTGCTTAAATTTTATTTTCCCAATACCAAATACTAATATTTAAATCTCATATATTTTAATTTTTTTAAATAAATTTAATGGATAGCACTTTATGGCAACTATTCATATCTACTCAGCTGAAAGTGATTAAAGGAAATATTAATTATTATTGTATCTAAATTTAATGTTTATTTGCTTTCTCCTCAAACTAATCTCTTCCCACTAAAACTTAATTGGTATATTGTTTTATGTTGGCCTGGACCAAAGGCTGATCTATTGTCGGGCACAATTCATTTGGGTTCCTTGTCAAGGAAGGTACAATAAAGGTCCAATCTATCATCCCGCACGGGGAACGCTCCTCACGCGTCTTCTCCATGCTCTCCACATGCTCCCCACGCGGGAACACGTCATCAGCCAACTATCTACGACTTTCAGGTGACGGTTTCGTCCTCAAAAACAAGTCATCCACCTCCCGAAGTCCACAAAGTAGTTGACCTAGGACGAGGGCCACGTGTTGGCCTTCCCTACTCCACGTAGATCTTGGCAATTATCCGTGTTGGGCCTAAAGATCTAACCCAATGTAGATAACCATTGGCCCAACGTTGAGGGCTCTTTATAAATACCCTCCTCTAGAGGAGGGTCAGATATTCTAAACACACTAGCTTTTTGTACTTGCTCTCTCTTTCACTCCCTTTCTCTCTTTGTCATCGGAGTGTCTTGCAGATACACCCCCTCCTCTTCTCCACCACCGGTGATTGAAAGCTCACCATGAGTTGCTAGCTGCTGATCCTTTTTCTAATTTGGTAAGATCAGTGGCGCCGTCTGTGGGAACCTTTTGCTTCCCCGTCTTTTCCTCCTCCAAATTCAAAGGACCAAAGAAAATCTCCGACTTCTCTCGATCATGGCCAGCCAACACACTAATGACAACGTCCACGAAGCTGCCTGCACCACCTTCGCTGATGGAAACGACCACAACAACAACGTGGCGCCCGCTATTGAAGGTGACCCTAGGGCCGGGCACACCGCCTCTCCCTCCCCCGACGATGCGGCCTACAACGTCGCCCAACTTTTCGAGGGTCCAACGATTTTCCAACTGATTATTGTGTCGTCCAACGCCGACCCTACCACAATGGCTTTGTTCACGGTCATCAATGAGACGAACTTGATGATTTAACAACAGAGCGAACGCATCGAAATGCTGGAGAAGCAACAATTGCGCTTTCCCCCACAGAGATATCCGCGTCCAGTTTCTCGTAGCCCGTCCCCGCGATAACGAGAAACACGGCCCCTCTCTCCTCCGCGGAGACATCAACGGGACGAATCTCGAAGCCCCTCACCACGACAACCCGAACATCGTTCGCGGATAGAGAGGCCATAAGTCGCGATCATCCGAAAGCGGGATCGAAAAGTGGCGCTCTCTGGCTCCCAAAAGGAGCAAAGTCAGTGGGCAGCAGGAGAAATCGAAAAGTCGACCAAGAAACTCGTCACGCCACGGCAGAACCCCCTCAATACGACCACTCTCCATCACGCTCACCAGTCCGAAGCGACGAAGACGACTCATGGGGTTCGTTGTCCCGAGCAATCATGGAGAACCCCATCCTCGTAAGGATGGAGAAGCCACCAAGTCTGGTGACCTGCGATGGAACCATGGACCCGGACGACCACATCGAGAACATCGATGTCATGCTCTACTATCGCAACGTCTGGGGAGTCATTAAATGCAGGTTCTTTCCCACGACTCTAAGGAAGAGAGCCATGACGTGGTATAAGAGCCTCGAGCCCGAATGCATCACCTCTTGGAAGGGCCTAAAGACACAGTTCACCAGACACTTCACCGCCTCCGGTTGACACCAAAAATTCGAGGCGTCGCTCGAGGCCATTATTCAAGGGAAGGACCGATAAGTGCATTTTAGTGCACAATCTCTTATGTTTGTACTTAGGCATTTTCTTAGTTTGTTTTATTTATTTTATTGTTTTATTATATTTTTATAATTAAATCTTTATTTGTCGTTAATTTATTTTCGCAACTTATTTTCAGCTTTAGCAGTTATTTGATACCTGTCCATTGTTTGGATCATAACTGGAGCTACGAGAATCGAATTTACGCGTTCTATCAGGCATTGGAAAGCTGAGACAAAGAGCTGCAACTTTCATGTTTTGCATAGAAGCTGACTCATAGTGTAGCAGGACCGAATAATTCGTTGAAGTCAAAACCCGAATTCTGCCTTTAGGAATACTTAGTTTTGGCCCGGGTTTTTTATGTTTTTCGACCCAGTTGGGTTAGAACTGGATTTTGTTATGCTTCCCTATACCTAGTAGCAGTCGTGCTACTATTGAGGGGGATTTTTCACTATTCACAATTGGAGTTTTTGTTTTTGTACGATTGAATGGAAAACTAATTCCAAGGATTAATCTGTTGTAATCGGTTTCGTCGACACTTTGAGGTTCTTTTAATTTCCAATAAAATCTTTTTCCTTTCAATTCTTCTCTGTGATATCTTGTTTGCTTAATTCGATTTATCTTAGGGTTGATTGATTTATTTTAATGATTGCATGTTCTTATAATTTAATCGTGTTTGCTTAATTCGCGTATGTTTATCGTGTTTGCTTAATTCATGGTTGTTATATCTCATCCGTTTGCTTAATTCGGAAATTAGGAACATGTATCATATAATATTAATTGCACTTGCTTAGTTGTTATTATAATCGAAAAGGGGATAGAATCCTCTTAGGATTTGGAAATTATTTGGATCGATGATAAGTTGGGAACCCAAAATAGCAGATTAACCGTTTCAGCTTATTTTGACAATCACTTATTTGCACTATTTTTCTTTTAATCGAAATTCGACCCCCTTCCCCCATAAACCTTTACTGTGTTGGTTAATAAATTTACAAGAATCCTTGTGAGAATGATACTTGAGTTATCGTTACCGTTACCGTTACTATTGTTTAAAAAAAATACTCGTTTTTGATATGTGCGCGACATCGGGTCAAATTGGCACCGTTGCCGGGGATTCTTGTCTTTTTTAACCGTTAGTTGAGTCATAGGTTTTGATTAGTTTTTTTTGAATTTTTATTTTGTTGTTTTACCGTTTTCCCGTCTGAACGCCCGTTTTCGCGTCTCGCGTCCGACCTCGTCAAAAAAAATCGATTTTTAGAAAAATCGTCTCAGATTTGTCTGATTCTTGGTCGATTCATTAGAAAAAAATCAGGGACCAAAAGCCTCAATTTAGAAACTAAATAGTGGATGCCGACATAAGAACCCGAAATTCATCATTTTCTAGTTTTTATGAATTTTTTACTGTTTTTATAGTTTCAGAAAAATTCATTCTTATTTTGCTTAATTAGATTAAATTTTGTATTTTTAGATTTTTATGAATTTATTTTAATCACTTTTCTTCTTTGATTTTGTTTCTGCCTATATAGGGACATTGTTGGCATTATCATATTTGTTGATGCATTAGTCCTGACTACTAGGTCTTCTTGTTCTATTTTTTTTTTTTAAATTTGATTCTTAACAATTGTGATTCTGATTCTTTATTCTCACGTTGCTTGTTTGATTCTGAATTTTCTTTCGACAATAACATGGCTGACCAAAGCACATTAAGAGAGCTTGCTGCTCCTGATGCTAATTATAATGGCTTGTGCATTGAATATGTTGACCCTATTGTTCCTTTTGAATTAAAATCAATATTAATACACTTGTTGCCAAGATTTAATAGTCTTGCAGGTGAGGATTCACACAAGCATCTTAAAGAACTCCATATCGTTTGTTCTACTACATCAAGCTAAGAGCCTTTCCGTTTTCACTACAAGGTGCGACCAAAGATTGATCATATTATCTTGATCCAAATTTTGTTGCAACTTGGAATGATTTGAAGAAGGTATTTATAGAGAGATACTTTCCTGCCTCTAGAGCTGCCTCGATATGAAAAGATATTTGCAGTATTAGACAGCTAGATAATGAATCATTAGTTGAACATTGGGGGAGATTCAAACAATTAGTTTCAAGTTGTCTACAACACCAAATCACCTAGCAATTATTGATTCAGTATTTCTATGAAGGACTAAAACTAATTGATAGAAATATTTTAGATGCTGCTAGTGGTGGAGCATTTGTTGATAAGACTCCAGCTGCTGTCAAAGCCCTGATTGAGAATATGTCTCTTAACTCCCAACAGTTCACAACGAGAAACAATTATGTCCAAATAAAAGGTGTGAGTGAGGTTCATGTTTCTTCTTCCCGCAAGGCCTTCGAAAATAGAATGGATGAGCTAACCGAATTAGTGAAACAATTGATAGTGGTAGGTAAGGCTTAAGCAACAGCCTAAACATCAAGGTTATGTGGTATTTGTACTTCTCCTGACCATCCAAACCTTCAATATGAAAATCAGCAGCCCAACCAACAATAGTTGATGTTACCGTTACACCCACCATAAAACCCTCCACAGGCTGCAACCATTTCTGCCCCAGCTTTCAGACCTTCATTAGAAGATATTGTTAAGCAAATGGTTGCCAATACTCTCGAATTCCAACAGCAGACAGATTCCAGTATCCAAACCCTGTAGACACAGGTAGAGCAGCTTGCTTCTTCAATTAATGGCATTCAGCAAGCACAAGGATCCAACCAACTACCTTCCCAAACAGTGGTGAATCCTAAAGGTCCTAATGTGAGTGCAATGTCCTTGCGATCCGAAAAAGTTGCAGATTCTGCCCCAGAAAAAAATGAGAAAGTTGTTGAGGTCACACCTGAACATGAACCGGAACCTTCTATTGTTGTTGAGGCAAAGGAAAGAGAGTATGTACCTAAGATACCTTTTCCACACAGATTAGCCAAAACTAAAAAGATGGAAGAGGGAGACAGAGAGAGAGAGAGAGAGAGAGAGAGAGAGAGAGAGAGAGAGAGAGAGAGAGAGAGAGAGAGAGAGAGAGAGATTTTGGATGTATTCAGAAAAGTGGCAGTGAACATTTCACTTATTGATGTGATTAAGTAGGTTCCAAAGTATGCAAAACTTCTGAAAGATTTATGCGCACACAAGAGGAGGATGAAGGGAAATGAGAGAGAGAACATGGGAAGAAATGTTTCAACCCTCATTCAACCTAAACATACACCTGAAAAGGTTAATTTTTTAGCCCTCAATCATGCCATGTTGCCCCAGAAATGCAAGGATCCAGGAACTTTTTCTACTCCATGTATCATTGGGGATAGTAAATTTGAAAATTACATGCTTGATTTAGGAGCAGGAATTAATGTTATGCCTACTTCTGTTTATAATAATCTTAATCTTGGTCCTTTGCAACATACATGTTTAATCATCCAACTGGAGAACATAAGCAATACTCGCCCTATTGGAGTAGTGGAAGATGTGCTTGTCCAAGTTAATGATTTGCTTTTTCCTACATATTTTTACATTCTGGACATGGCCAGAGAATAAAATTCAAGCAGATCACCAATCATTTTAGGTAGACCGTTCATGAAAACGGAAAAAACAAAAATCGATGTTGATGATGGAACAATGTCCATGGAGTTTGGTGATACCATTTCTAAATTTAACCTTTTTTATGCTATGAAACATCCTGTGGAAGAACATTCTGTTTTTCACATCGGAGTGCTTTCTGAGTCGGTTGATGATACTTATTCTGATTTGTTTTCAACTGATTTTCCATCATTTCCTACTTTTGATAATACTTACTCAAGTGATTCTTCCTCTGTTTTTGCTGAGATTAAGGCAGCACAGCATGATGATATTGACATTGTTCCTACAGGTGAAGTTATCAATGAAGAAGAAGTTTATGCAACTAAAGCTCTCGACATCTATGTTGCATTAACACCATCCATTGGGAAGCCCCTTCACTTTGACACTTTTACTCATCTGAGATCGTTCTTTGATCCTGGAATAAAGATCGAAGAAACTATACCAATTTTTAAGGATAGTGAGCATTACCCGAAGCTGATCCATGAGAACTCCATTTAGAAGGAGAGACTGTAGAAGAGCCTTCACTAGCAAAGGTTGTTTATGCCATCACCTATCCTCCTTAACTTCTCGGGTGTGTTCTTCCCTTTCTCTCACTCTTATTTAATAGTTATGTCCTTTCATTGAGGATAATGCATGTTTTAAGTGTGGGGGAGGGAACCATTTCTTTGTTTGTTTTGCTTTGTTTTCTTTTCTTTAACTTTTTGTGTGTTTTCCTAAATAAATAAATAAAACATAATTTAGACTTAGAAACACAATGCGTTTTTTTTGAAATTTTTAGGCTATAGATTAGTTTGAGTTTAGATTGTGAAAACTTAGGAAAAGTTTATAAGATCGGTACCGTTTTAACACCTTAAGTCTCCCGAATTTGGGAACTAATTTAAATACTTGTTATGACATAGCCTTGAGCTCTCATCCTTTAATAGCTCTTAAGTAGTTTATCTAGCAGTCAGCACCATCTAAAAATTACACACTAAGTAATTAAGCTGATGCAAATAAATGAATCATCACGTGCTTAATAAGAAATCTAAATAGGAATTTGCCTTTTAAGTTAGGTGACTCTCACCCGGTCACTTAGGCTAACGGTTGTGAAACCTTCAAAAAAAGGAAAAAAAAAGTGGTTAATTTTGAATTGTTGAAAAGATATGTATCATAGTCACTAACAAGCTTATTTACCATGTGTGTGAATAGATAATGGGCTTAATGTGATTGCATTAGAATGAAAGAGAGCAAAAAGGAGGATGAGTAAATTAGGCTTAAGCATAATAACATGATTCAGATTGGTTTGTATAGGAGGGAGGTTTATGACCGCACAATTGCGGATTTGTGTTCTTACGATATCCTTAATGTGAAAAATTAGTACCTATCGATGTAATCTTAACCAAAGAAGAGTTTGTAGCCTAGAATGAATTTTCGAATGCTATTGTTTTTCATGAGTCTTAATACTATTTTGCTCGGAGTGCAAAAGTTCAAGTGTGGGAGAATTTCATCAGTGCATTTTAATTCACATTCTCTTATGTTTTTACTTAGGCATTATCTTAGTTTGTTTTGTTTATTTTACTGTTTTATTATATTTTTATAATTAAATCTTTATTTGTCATTAATCTATTGTCGCAGCTTATTTTCAACTTTAGCGGCTATTTGATACTTGTCCACTGTTTGGATCATAACTGGAGCTATGAGAATCAAATTTACGCGTTCTATCAGGCATTGGAAAGCTGAGACAAAGAGCTACAACTTTCATGTTTTACATAGAAGCTGATTCATAGTGTAGCAGGATCAAATAATTCGTTGAAGTCAGGACCCGAATTCTGCCTTTAGGAATACTTAGTTTTGGGCCGGGTTTTTTATGTTTTTCGACCCAGTTGGGTTGGAACCGGATTTTTTTATTTCCCTATACCTAGTAGCAGCCGCACTACCATTGAGGGGGATTTTTCACTATTCACAATTGAATTTTTTGTTTTTGTACGATTGAATGGAAAACTAATTCCAAGGATTAATCTGATGTAATTGGTTCCGCCAACACTTTGAGGTTCTTTTAATTTCCAATAAAATCTTTTTCCTTTCAATCCTTCTATGTGATATCTTGTTTGCTTAATTTTATTTATCTTAGGATTGATTGATTTATTTTGATGATTGCATGTTTTTATAATTTAATCGTGTTTTCTTAATTCGCATATGTTTATCGTGTTTGCTTAATTCACAGTTGTTATATCTCATGCATTTGCTTAATTTGGAAATTAGGAACACGTATCATATAATATTAATTGTGCTTGATGAGTTGTTATTATAATCGAAAATGGGATAGAATCCGCTTAGGAATTGAGAATTATTTGGATCGATGATAAGTTGGGAACCCAAAACAGCAGATTAACCGTCTCAACTTATTTTGACAATCACTTATTTGCACTATTTTTCTTTTAATCGAAATTCAAACCCCCCATAAACCTTTACTGTTTTGGTTAATAACTTTACAAGAATCCTTGTGAGAATGATACTCGAGTTGTCGTTACCGTTACTACTATTTTAAAAAAAAATACTCATTTTCAATCCGTGCGTGACAGCAGATCAAGGACGAATCTCTCCATGACTACATAGATAGATTCAACCGAGAAGTCGCTTAGGTCCCCACTGCCGACCAAATGAAAATATATTTTCTTGAAACACGGTTGCGTCTCCGTAACGACTTCACGAAAGCAGTGGGCATTGTGACGCCTCACTCACTGGACGCCCTTCTCCTCAAAGCTCAAGCGTACATACAGTACGAGGAGAGAGAGGCTGCTAACAAGGCCCACGACTCACAAAACCAGGAGGGTTCCAAAGTCACAAAGCACAATGACTTTGTAGCTCCCTGACGAGGCGGGGAGAAAATAAGAGACAAAAGGACCCGCGACTCCCAAGAACATAGGGGGCCAGCAGGTCGTTTTAATTAGTACATGCTACTCGCCACTCCCTGCAAGCGCATTCTAGCCGAGTGCAGCAACTCAAAATTCCAAAGGGGTGGGTCCATTTTCCCAAGCCGACACCCCCTAAGCCCAACGTCGATAAGTCCAAGTACTGTCGGTTCCATAGGAGCCACAGACATGTTACGGAAGATTGCATCCACCTCAAGGATGCGATCGAGATCCTGATCAAGGAAGGGCATTTGAAGCAATACACAAGAAGGAACGAAGCCCCTCAACAAGAAGCCCGCGAGGCGAAGAAGGTCGAGGAGGTGACGCCACCTTTCAATGACGCAGGGCAACAAATTTCCCTGTGCGTCTCTTGGCCGGAGGACTTCTACCTCCCCTACGAGGCAGACTCACCTTTGTCCGCTCATAGCACATGGGAGGACTTCCCCTCCGCTATGGTCATATCCGGTTAATGGTTAAACAAGCTCTCCATGGGGTCAGTAAAGAGGAAGTTTGACGAGCTAACCGACGCAAGCTCGAAGCAGAACACCACCCTTGATAGGTTCAAAGGAAAATTGAAACCCATCACCTTCTACCTCAAGGAGCTGCCGAACGGCGTCCTCAATTCCAGCATTCCTCTACTGATCAGAGCTTATAAGGAAAACTTCGACGTCTGTCACATCCTAGTCGACAAAGGGAGCTCTATCGACATTATGTTTGCTCACCTATTCACCACTCTCCATCTCGACGAGAGGCATCTGACTCCATACGTAGGCTCCGACTTGCAGGGCTTCAATGGTACCACCCCTAGGCCATGGGGCTACGTTGACCTGCTCGTCACTTTCGGGTCCGAGGAGATGGTCAGGAAAGTCAAAGTACACTTCCTGGTGATAAAGTGTCCCTTCCTATACCAATGCATCATTGGGAGACCAACCCTGACCAAGATGACCACAACACTATCCACAATCCACCTGAAGATGAAGTACTACACGACCAGGGGTCGCGTAGTCACCCTCCACGAAGACATTAAGACTGTGAGGAGGTGTTTTGAAGTGGCCACCAAAGGGATAAACTCAATCAACATAACACCCAAGAATGCCAGCAAGCCAGCTCGGGCCAAGGAGCAGAATCCTTTGCCTCACATCAACTTAGTCGACCTCGACAGCCACTTCCCTAGCAAGCAAGAGCAGAATAAAGCAGTGACATACGCCTCCCCAGTGTCAGAGAACAATGGGCAGCCACTCCATCCTGTGTGTCCCATTTCAGATGAAGACTTCGAGCTCATTGCCCTCGGCAATGACCCAGACAGAAGTGTGAAGATTGGCACAGGACTCCCCGACATGGCAAGGAAGCAGCTAAAGGCATGCATCAGGGAGAACGCTGACTTATTAGCATGGAGCGCTGGAGAGATGCCCAAGCTCGACCCCGATGTGGCCTGCCATCAGCTGACCATATATTTGGCCACTAGGGCTGTAGTACAACATAGGCGTAGGCAGTCTCTCGAGAAAGCGGAGGCTGCTGAGTTAGCTGTAAAAGACCTCCTAGAGGAAAATTTTATTTATGAAGCCTAGTACATAACTTGACTCTCAAATGTTGTACTTGTTAATAAATCTAATGGAAAATGGCGCATGTGTGTTGACTATACTGATCTCAATAGGGCTTATCCTAAAGATGCTTTTCCTTTGCCTAACATCGAAAAATTGGTCGACAATTATGCAGGTTTCAAGATACTGTCATTCATGGATGCATACTCGGGGTACAACCAGATCCCCATGGCAAAACCTGACAAGCAATATATGACTTTCATGATCGAGGCGGGCAACTATTACTACAATGCAATGCCTTTCGGGCTGAAAAACGTCGGTGCTACTTACCAACGGATGATGATCAAAGTCTTCTGAGGTGAGGTAGGGGACATGCTCGAGGTCTATATGGATGACATGATTGTGAAGTCATGAGAAGCGACTGACCATACTCTCCATCTCAAAAGAGTCTTCAACACGACAAAGAGATGCAGGATGATATTCAATTTGGAGAGGTGCACCTTCGGTGTCCGAGCAGGAAAATTCCTTGGCTTATACCTGAAAGAGCAAGGATTGAGGCGAACATTGGCAAGTGCAAGGCTTTCTCCAAGTTCCCGATGTCTGGATCGAAGAAATTGATCTAATCCTTGAACGAGATGCTCACCTTGTTGTCCTGCTTCATGGCTAAGTCTACTTAACATGCACTTCCATCTTTCAAACTTCTATGCAAAGAAGTCGCATTTAAGTGAACAGAGGAGTCAGAGCAAGCCCTCCTCCATCTTAAATAAGTCCTTTCGCAACCCCGAGTCCTCTCGCAACCAGAAAGCAAGGAGACTTTATATTTGTACCTTATCATCACAACCAAGGCCGTCAGCACGACTCTCATTCGCAGACCCCGAAGGACAAAAGCAATTTACTTCACTAGAAAAGCACTACAGGGCCCCGAGCTCAAGTACCAACAAATAAAGAAGGTTGTTTTGGCCCTCATGAATGCGGCCAAAAGGTTGTGATAGTACTTCCTGACCCACACAATCGTGGTTAGGACCGACCAACCCGTAAAGCAACTACTAGGCCGTCCTGACATGGGTAGCAGGATGCTCAAATGGTCACTCAAGATCTCCAAGTTTGACATCCAATAAGAGAGTAGGAAGGCCTTCAAAGCTCAAGTGCTAGTCGACTTCGTCGCCAAAATGACCTCCCCGATCTCCCCGACCGACGGAGCCCACAAGTGGGCCATCCACGTCAACGGGGCATCCAACTCTACAGGAAGCGGAGCGAACATCATTCTTGAGAATGAGGGAGGCATATTGATTGAGGTGTCCCTCACACTATCCTTCTCGACGTTGATCAACCAAGCCGAGTATGAGGCCTTCCTCGCTAGGTTGCGCCTAGCTAAGGACCTTGGCGCGAAGGAGGTAAAGATATTTACCAATTCCCAGCTCGTCGCCTCTTAGGTACGAGGAGAGTACCAGGCCAAAAATGACAACCTCGTCGAGTACTTAACCCTGGTAAAGGAGAAGATGAAGTTGTTCGACTCCGCAGAGGTAAATCATGTCCCCTGTGAGCATAACACCCGGGCAAACATCTTGTCGAAGCTAGTGAGCACGAAGAAGAAGGACGGAAAGAAGTTTGTCATCCAGGAGGTACTATCTCAATCAAACAACAAAAAATCCACCATAATCATTGATGTGAACGCCATCAGCGACAAAAACTGCTAGATGACCCCGGTGTACACGTACCTCAGTATGGGGGAGCTGTCCAACGACTCCAAGGAGGCTAGCGTAGTCAGACGCCAAGCTTGCTCTTACGTCTTAATCGAGGACAAGTTGTACAGGTGGGATTCTTCATCCTTCTCCTCAAGTGTGTCGAAGAATCCAAGGTTCCTCATATACTTTAGGAGATCCAAGAAGGGATCAACGTCTAGCACCTCGGGGGACAACCTCTCTTCCAGAAGGCTCTACGAGCAGGGTACTATTGGCCCACCATGCAGCAGAATGCAAAAGAGGACGTCAAGAAATGCGACAAGTTCCAACGAAACAAGGACATGCACCTGGCCCTGCCCAACGAGCTCAAAATGCTCTCGTCCCCATGGCCTTTCACCTGGTGGGAGATGGATATCCTTGGACCCTTCACCATGGGATCATACGAAGATAAGTATTTGATAGTCGGTGTCGACTACTTTACAAAATAGATAGAGGTTGAAGCCCTTTCCAAAATCACTGTGCATAACATACTCCGCTTCTACAAGAGAAGCATACTTGCCCGATTCGGGGTCCCTCAGGCTCTCGTCACCGAAAACGGGACACAGTTTACTAACAAGAACTTCCAAGACTTTGTTGCCAAGCTAGGCACAAAAAAAATACTTCACATCTGTCGAGCACCCACAAACCAATGGGCAGGCTGAGGACGCGAACAGGGTGATCTTACGAGGCCTAAAACGAAGATTTGGTGAGGCCAAAAAGAGGTGGGTCGAAGAGCTACACAACGTACTCTAGTTCTATAGGACGACAACACGCTCAACCAACGGGGACACTCCCTTACAGCTAACTTACAGAACTAAGTGAATTATCTCGGTGGAAGTTAAAGAGTCTTCCGGATGGAGAGAATCTCCCCTTGACGAGGAGATGAACGAAGAGGAATTAAGGTACGAACTCGATCTGGTCGAAGAAATTCGGTCGGGAGTAGCCATCTGCGTAGCCTCGTTAAAACAAAAAGTTACCATGTGACATGATGCCAAAGTCATAAGACGCAAATTCCAAATCAGCAATCTTGTCCTGCAAAGAAACCGAAAAAGATTCGCGCGAGGGAAAACTTGTTGCAAACTAGGAAGGTCCCTATCGTGTCTGAGAGAAAACGGGCAACGAGGCATATTACCTCGAAAACCTTCACGGGGAGGAACTTGCTCAACCATGGAACACTGAAATGCTCAAACAATATTACAGTTAAACACTCCAGTCGACATACTTGGTTCGACCACAACGAAGTACGTTCCGACCACAGAAGCGTGCTAAGGTACGAACAAGGCTTCTCAACTAGAAATGAAAGGCCAAAATCCTGCTCTTATGTATGCAAGTAGACTCTTGGCCTAACGGGAACACCTCGATCGAGCTCCGTCGTTGCCGTACCAATTAGGCAGGACACCTAGCTTGCGATGGGAAGTTCACGCTGCGAAGCAAAGACCTCGACCGAGGTCTTGGCTCCGTCGTTGATCGAATCCAACTTCGATCACCCGACCAGTTCCCTGCACTGTCAGTGGCCAATTATGTCGAGCAAAGGCCCCAAACACTTAGTAAACGCAACATCACATACATACCAACGAGGAAGATAAGTACGCGGAACACGAAACATACAAAAGCATACACACATAGCAGATAACATTCATATTGGAATCTCATATCAAATATTCAGTTACGATGTTGGGAAAAACCCATTATTCAAAATTATAAGCCATGGTGCACAGGCCAGGCAAAATCAAAAGTACAAATATGGTGCGCAGGCCAAACAACAAAACATCTGCCTCCTCCACCGGCTGAGTCTCCCCTTCAGCTTGGTCACCACCTTCCCCGAGATCCATTGAGGCCACTATCTGACTGTCGATCACCCGATGGAAAGGCTCGGTCCCTTCAGTGACAAGTTGAAACCCAGGGTTAACAATTTGAAGTTGCTCCATCGTGGTGCTAAAACCTATCTCGAGAGTACTTAGGCAATCCTGCTCGAGCTCACTGATCCGAGAAACCAAGCCACCCCGAGTTGTCAAGGTCCTTTCTTTAGCAGTTTCATCCTTGGCTGGTCTAGCAGCGGCCTCCAGCTCAGTAACCCTCGCTTGAAGTTTGTTCTTCTCCTCTTCGGTCTTTTTCACCTTCTCCCGCATTTGATCCATCTCGCGATAAAGATTGACCTGGATCTCATACTTTACACGGTAGTCAAGGAAGTCATTTTCCACTTGGGTAATCTCTGCCTCGAGAGTCATGAGATGCGCCCACAACTTCTTCAAATCGACAGAGGGGCAGGTCTCATCATTGAGGACCAGGGCCGTCTCAAAAACCCTCACCACGGAGGCCATGTCCTCGCACAAAGCCTTTCTCATGGTCGCTTTGTTGACACCCATAATTGCTTTGGACTCAGCCGAAGGCACAATCAGGGAGTTGTCCCCGCTGAAGAGCCCCTGATGGAGATGGCGTGGAGGCAACACAAACCTTTCCCCGACGACGCCCTCCAGGAGGTCTACTGGCCCCAAATCTTCTACACGCTGCCTCTTGGGCGGATGCTCTTGAGAAGACTGGGGCTGGCTACACTGGGGCGAGGAAGAAGAACCCCTGGGGTGCTGATCGGCCTTAGCCATCTGCTGTACCTGGGTAACACAACCCTTGGGAGCCTTCTTGACACCCTTGTTCGCCGCGAGCTTGAGCATGCGTTCTTGGAGGTTTGACATCTGACCTGCAACCAAAAAGAGTGAGTTAATACAACAGGGAAGAATAAGTGGACACACAAGTAAGGAACACATTCGCTACCTAAAGCCTCAAGACCTCCCCGTCAGAACCGCATTTGAGAAGCGCCTTGATATTGATCAAACAGGCCTCGAAAGAAATCTCCCCGTTCGCGTCACATATGAAACTCCCATCTTTGTCCACTAACTTGGAGGGAGTGAAGTTGTCGATGAAAGCTACGATCTTGTCATAGGCGAGCCTGTCCTCCTCGTCCAGCTCGTGGGGCTTCGTGAGGTAGCTCTCCGTCCCTCTTTTAAAGTGATTCCTCTGTCACTCAAGGGGAACTTTGCTTCCAAGGTCTCATCCCTCTGCCCGTCCACGAGCTTCAGCATACGTTCAAACAAGGAGTCGACGGCTACGTGCGTTACAGGCTTCATAATGAAATACATGTCCTTGAAGGACCGAACAGAGTCCAGATACACTTTGAACAGCTTCCTCAGTTATTTCAAAGATACCTAGTCGTTTCATCTATGTTGAGTTTGCCGCTGAAAATGGAAAAGGCAGAATAACACCGACGCGAAGATATTGGCACATGAGCTCAAGCGCCCGCATGAACACAATCACGTTAGGATGAAGATGCGAGGGCGCTAACTCCAGCCATTGAAAGACCCCCGCTTGGAAATCGCTGAAGGGCAGGCGAAGCCCCACATCTCAGAAGGCAAACTCATACATCGGGAAGCGCTTCCCTGGGTACGATGAGCTGATTCGGTTCATCTCCTTGGGTTTATAAACCTCCCAGTTTGCGGATGCTCCTTCCCCCCAGTCCTCGACAGTAACAAAAGCAACCAAGTCGTTGAAGACGATCCAGCGCGACCCAGTTGAATGGTGATTCACTATTCAGGTCGGTCAGATTCTCTTCGACATCTGCACCGACGTCTTCTACGTCGACGACGTCTACGTTGACCATGGCGACATCCTCGAGCTTTAGATCCATTTAACCTAAAAAGCAGAAGTAAATAGTGAGTTCAACATCAAGATCAAGTTCACCCTTCCACCACAAATCAAGTGAAAGGGAGAGGGAAAGCTCGAGGACACGTCCTCGACTAAAGCCCTAGTTGACAAGCGCATAGTCAAGAGGAACTTCTCCCCGACATAAGACGTGAAGCTCACTGCGCGGAGTGGGTATCCTCGACATAAAAATTCATATCATGCCCATCAAAGGGAACAGACCTCCTTGACGCGAGATCTTTTTCTAGCCCCGCGGGGAGGAAATTCCCCCGACAAGGACCCTAAAAGCCTCAAGGGGTCTTCGAGACCTTCATCGGAAACTTCAAGAAGTTTCCTAGAATCTTCATGAGTCCCCCGATGTCTTCGTCAGAAACTTCATGATTGCACTGAGAACTTCATGAGTCCACTGAAAACTTCACGGACTCCCCAGAGTATTCATCAGAAACTTCATGAGCCTCCCGGAAACTTCATCAGAAACTCAAGAGATTCGTCGGAAAGTTCATAACAACGTCGAAAAGTGTGTAACTACCATCCTAGCCAGGAAAAGACAAAAAACATACTTGTATGAGGATTCGGGAGATTACGATGGTGGAAGAAAGGAATGAAGGCGATAACGGCGGCGTACAGACGGTAGGAGAGCAAAGAAACCCTAAGAGACTTGAGGAATTCTTGTGTGCTTGAGTGCTGTGAGCGTGCAAATGAATCAGCATGCCCTCTATTTATATCCTCTAGCGCGGGAAGCGAAGCGTTGCCTAGGAACTCAAGCACCTCTACTCGTAGCCATCATAGGCATTTATTACTTCTGACACGTGGCTCAAGATGACATCACGCGTGTCCCTTCAAGCCCCTTCACACAGCTCGAGGAAATGACGTGTTCGCTCCTTTCACTTCCGTCACATCGTCCAATACGTCGAGCACGACACTCGACTCTCGCACTGTCGCGCACGTTTCCTCGGGGAGACTTGGAAACAAGCCATGGACACATGTGATGGGCAAGCCTCCACACGAGCACCTGCCCGCGGGATAAACACCCGATTGGGCCCTGTTGTCGATCACAGGCGAGCCTCGTTGTCGAGCACGACTAATGACTTCTGCGTTTAGTCACGCGCATAACCCCGCAAACTCGTCATCTCGAGCACGAGCGATGCTCCTCCGGGAAAGTTCTCTGTGCCCCTCTTCGATATAAGAATCGATTCTTAAGTCATTACTCATATGCTTAGGAGCAACGACTTAGGGGGCTCCTATTCTGGATTGGGGCAGAGGCAAGCCCATCGTCGGGCACGACCCAACCCAGCTCCTCGTCGGGGAGGGCCCAACAAAGGCCCAATCCATCATCCCGCACGGGGGACGCTCCTCATGCATCTTCCCCATGCTCTCCACGTGCTCCCCACGCGGGGACACGTTATCAGCCAACTACCCACGACTTTCAGGTGACGATTTCGCCCTTAAGAACAAGTCCTCCACCTTCCAAAGTCCACGGGGGAGTTGACCTAGGACGAAGATCATGTGCTAGCCTTCCTTGTTCCATGTAGATCCTGACAATTATGGGTCTAAAGATCCAACCCAATGCAGATAATGTTGGCCCGACATTGGGGGCTCATTATAAACACCCTCGTCCAAAGGAGGGTTAGGTATTCTAAACACACTAGCTTTCTGTACTTGCTCTCTCTTTCACTTCTTTTCTCACTTTGGCATCAAAGTGTCTTCCAAGCACACCCCCTCTTCTTCTCTACCACTCGTGATTGGAAACTCACGACGAATAACTGGCTGTTGATTCTCTTTTTGATCCGATAAGATCATTTTCTATTATGTTTTTTCAATTAGCAAATATTTAAAATAAAAATTATAAAAACATAAAAGGTCAAAATAAAGAAACAACCCAGATCATGACCATTCAATGTCGCAAACAATTAACGTTAAAATTTGTCCTAAAAACTTTATATTGGTATTTTATTTATATACTCTATTAATATCTTATAATTGAATGATAATGAGGATAAATTATTAAATGAATGTAAGAGGGAGTTTTAGAAAAAATGTAAACTTTTAAAATCACACTATTTTATTATTATTTATTTAGTTTCTAAAATATATCACCTAAGTCTATCCTGTATAATTTGATTGATTGTATAACTAAGTATAAATAATTATGATATATTGATAATATAATTACAAAACAATAAAAATCTTTATTTATGACGTTCAATTAAAATTGAATTCTTAATTATTCCACTATAAATATGTCCACAAATTTCTAATCTTTATTTGATATAAGGATACAATATAATAAAAAATTAATTTTAAAAATATTTTATAATCTCGGTTACATTCGTTAGTCTTTGTAAAATATTTAATTTTTATTTAAATTCTATTTAAAATAATATTTATGCCGATTTATATTATAGTGTAAATTTTTTTATGCCAATATTAAATATTAATATATTTAAATTTTTAGTTAAAATAATATTTATCGTAATTTATATTTTATAGGAAAGTGAAATCAAAACTGATCTTCAAATTAAATTAAGCGGTCAAGTAGACTGGATAGAAAAAGAAAATTCATATATTAATTATAATTTATTTTAAATTTAATTGATAGCACTTTATCACAATTATTCATATCTATTAGGTTAAAAAGTGATTAAAGTAAATATTAATTATTATTATATATCTTAATAGGAATTTAATCATTAATTTAAATAATCTAAAAGTTTAATCTCGTCGCATTCAAACTTAATTGGTATATTAGCTGTATTTTCCATTCTGTCCTTTTACAATTTTGTTAATTTTAAAGGTTTTTTACACATGTACCACTATTTGAAATAAAAAATACTAATATGTTACTATTTAAAAAAAAATGTTCAAAATACCACGTTTTAGTTTGGGCTTCGGTCAATGGATGACTGAAACAATGCTACAGATTTTGTTTTTGTTTTTTTATTATTTAAAAAAAATATATAATATTTATTATTATTTTAAATGTTAAATTATTTTTTAAATATTAAAATTTATTATATGATTTAAAATATTAATAAATAAATAATTTAATTAACTTAATTAGTTTTATAATATTATTAAATATTTTCCACATTATCTAATTAATTATTTAACTAATTAAATTAATTTGCTTATTAAATAAAATTATAAATAAAGGCAATTTTATTAATTCTTATGAGTGAAAAAAGTACATCATTTTTGTCTACGTAAATGACCGTCAGGTCCACATATTTTACCCTTTCTTACTCGTTTCCAGATGCCTACGTAAAGCTTTTTTACACATTTTACTCTACGTAAATACATCATTTTTTTTTCTATGTAAAGCTTTGAATCAACTTTGATTGAGTTGATTTCTGCAACTTTTGCGAAACCTGCTCGTTCCAAATACGGTTTGATTGCATCACTTGGTGCATCGATAGCATGACAATGTAGTCTAAATCTCTCGCTGTCGGACTGTTTCAAATATTGAAAAATAAATACAAACTTGATGATGTAATATTAAACACAAGCGTGAAGAAAAAAAACTTACATATGCGGCAACATTGGTCGGTGTTCCCCGATGATTTTCTCTCATCTACAACATTGCCATTTAGAAGTATTAATTTAGAATGTTATTTTTTTCAATGCATATGAATAAAAGCTTCTTGCTATTTATAAGAAAAAGAGATGCATCCTAATACTACATGAGACATACAATTGTCTGTTGGAAAACCACATGCCTAATACTACACTGCACCCTACTATGATTCCTCTGCACCCTAATACCTAACTGCACCCTATTATGATTCCTCTGCACCCTAATTCTACCATCTGCAACCTAACTCTACTATTTGCACCCTATGCCATGCAATGACAAGCCTTCAATGGTTCGCCCTTTGGATGGCCGAACCTATGCACATTCTTCATAGGCTCGTCCTTTGGATGGACGACCCTACACGTGGGGTTCAAGGGCTCTTCCTTTGGATGGACGACCCTACACATAGTCAGCATGCAGTCATCCTTTGGAAGGACGACCTTGCACGTGGTCAACATGCACAAATGGACTATATATTTTGCATGCAAGTATTGTAGACTCACATCCAACTCCCGCACTGTCTGTATCAAAGCACCGTGATGACAAATAGAAATACAATGGTCACCATGCACTATAATGGTTTCATGTTCACTGATCAAAATACCATTTTTTCATTCAATGGAACAAATACGGTGATGTTCAAACTTCATCGAAGTTCTGATATCCTTCATCTAAAAGAAAGAATCGAAAAAAAAGTGCATCGTTCAGTTCAGGATATTTCTTACCGTCAACCATTACCTAATGGGATAGATGGTGGTGTCTTCTACATAATAATGCAGATAGATACAGACATCGCAGTCAAATCAATGTTTCAATGTCATTACACAATGCCTCATTTGAAGACGATTGAGTTATATGTTCGCCTTGATGACGAAGCATATCCAACACAATCATCAGATTCACATCAATACGGAGTGAGCCAAACAACTGATGAAGAAATAACGCAAAATAATGAACCTTTCATCTGGGACGAGGAGGTTGGTGAATACAGTGATGATGAACTCGATGATGTTCGCTTTGAAGATCTATTCGGTGATGACGATTAAGAGGATGTTTGCTTTGAAGATCTACAGGTAATAAATACTCAACCCATAAATCTGTACAATCCACCAGTGCATATGTCAAACATATGTATGGAGTCTTCTCAACCCATCTATATTTTTGAAAATGACAAACCAAACCATATTGGTGAAAACTTGGAAGTAGGTTTGGTGTTTGAAAATAAGGAAGCATGTGTTCTTTTTTTACAATATTGACATATTAGTAACAACCTTGACTATGCAGTATATAAATTCGATTAAGTAAGGTATATAATAAAATGTAAGAACCCACAATGCATCTTCACATGTAGAGCTGCATTGCGTAAAAAAAACACATTATGGGAGATTGCTACTATAAGCAGATCACACACTTGCACAACAACTTCTTTGTTATAGGATCATAGAAAAATACGGTTATACAAGCCCATACTGGAAAGCTTGAATTGCAAAGATTAAAGCTGTAGAATCACTTTATGGGAATTGGGAGACGTCTTACAATGACATACCACAATGGTTGTTGGTGATGAAGACATATCTTCCTGGAACTGTTATACAGTTGGAAACATTACCAATTATTACAGAGGACAGATCCCAATTGGGTGCCAAACAAAAATTTCACCGACTTTTTTGGGCATTTGAACCGTGTATCCGTGGTTTTACTTACTGTAAACCGATTGTGCAAATTGACGGAATCTGGTTGTACGACAAGTACAAAGGGACTTTGTTGATGGCTGTGGCACAAGATGGAAATGGTAACATTTTCCCGATAGCATTCACATTGGTTGAAGGTGAGACAGAGGATGGTTGGAGTTTCTTTCTTAGAAATTTGAGAATGAACGTGGCCCCTAGACCAATCTTTGTCTAATATCCGACCGACATCCATCAATCAAGAGTGCTTACGATGATCTTGAAAATGGGTGGCAGTTTCCTCCATCTTCACATGTTTACTGTATCAGACACATTGCGCAAAACTTCATGTGTGAGTTCAGAGACAAAGAACTACGGAAAACAGTTCTCAACATGGGTATGTCTACATCTTCACGAGTTGATGCTTCAATTTTTATTTATTGACTTATTGATTTTCATATGTTTTACTGAACATTTTGTTTAAACATTTTCATCTACAGGATATGCACTAACAGAGGCAACATTTAACTACTACAGGGATGAAATACGAAGAACAAATAGAGCTACTTTGGAGTGGATAAACAATATTCCTAGAGAGAAGTGGTCGAGGGCGTTCGACGGAGGACAACGGTGGGGACACATGACAACAAATTTGGCCGAAGCTATGAACTCCGTACTTAAGGCTACCTGTAACCTTCCTATTACAGAATTGGTCAAGTCAATGTTCTATCGTCTGAGATCGTTATTTGGAAAACGAGGACACGATTGGACAAAACTCTTGGCATCCGGTCAAACTTTCACGGAAAACTGTAACAAGGGAATGACCGACGAAGCGAGTAAATCTAGCAGCTATAATGTCATTCAGTTTGATCGCGAGAGATTCTGTTTTATGGTTGCCGAAAACATTAATCAACGCGATGGCCGACCATTAGGTACTTTTAGCGTTGATCTCAAGAGAGGGTGGTGCGATTATGGGAGGTTTCAGACATTTCATTTACCTTGCTCCCATGTAATCGCAACACGTGCCAGTATACGACAGGACCATAACATGCACATACCAGATGTTTTCAAGGTTCTAAGTGTATTCAAAGTCTACAACAAAAGCTTCCTTGGACTTTCACACCAGCAAAATTGGCCAACATATGAAGGATTCACTCTTTGCCATGACGAGACAATGCGAAGGAATAAGAAAGGACGTCCAAATAGTACAAGAATTAGAATTGAAATGAACAATTTTGAGAAAGAAAAGAGAACATATGTCGAGAAATTGGTCATATGCGTAGAAAATGTTTGAACGTCGCAGGCCCGTCAAAATTATTTTATATGTTTTTCAAATTATTTTCCAAAATATTTCTTAAATTATAATGTCTAATATATAAGTTATTAATATTTTAAATTATGTAGTGAGTTTTTAATATTTAAATGATAATATTTATTATTTTATATAATTTAATTAGTTAAATAATTAATTAGATAATATGAACAAAATTTAATAATATTATAAAATTAATTAAGTTAATTAAATTATTTATTTATTAATATTTTAAATCATATAATAAATTTTAATATTTAAAAAACAATTTAATATATAAAGCAATAATAAATATTTTATATATATATATATATATATATATATATATATATATATATATATATATATATATATATATATATATATATATATATATATATATATATATATATATATATATATATATATATATATATATATATATATATATATATATATATATATATATATATATATATATATATATATATATATATATATTTATTTAAAATAATAAAAAAAAATTTGTAGCATTGAGTCGGCCGTCTATTGACCGAACTCTAACTGTCATTTTTCATCTTCAATGGATCGTCCATTGAAAGAATGAATCCAAATTAAAAATATGACATTTTAGACATAGGATCGTCCATTGAAAGAATGAATCCAAATTAAAAATATGACATTTTAGACATTTTTTTAAATAATAACATATTAGTATTTTTTTTTTTATTTCAAATAGTGGCACATGCGTGAAAAAGTCAATTTTTAAAGAAATATCATCTTAAAAGGAGAAAATGATCTAGAATAAAACTAAAACATAAAAAGATACAGTTTTCAAGGCATGAAAAGCTTTTGCTTTTTCAACAAAATCTTGTTTTGCCCAAATAAATAAATAAAACAGATCTTGGTCAATCAATATTTCTCACATAGTATAATTAACATTAAAATTTGTTTTACAAAAATTGATATATCTGTTTTATAAATAACTAATATTTTATTTTTATATATTTTTCAGTTTTTTACTATTTTAAGTAAATATTTTTTTAAAATTTTCGGACAATAATTAATGTTTTAAAGAATTGTGTTACTAATATAGTAAAAGAAAAAAAAATACTTTTATTTAATTTATAATAGAACAAAAATTCAATAGTATTCATGGTAGTTGTCAACAAACCATTCTTCGTCTGAAATTCATTCCACGAACTTTCCCCTTTTTCATATCAATAAATACCCACCAAATATTTCGGTCAATAAAAATGCACCCAACACATTTTAAAAATCATTTTTCATATTCACTTCAACTGGTTCACATCAACATGGCATCACAGATTTCTCATCTGGGACCTTGGCACAGCTTAGCCGGCAAAGTTGTCCTCGTCACCGGAGCTTCCGCCGGTATCGGCCGTGATCTCTGTCTCGATCTTGCTCAAGCTGGCTGTCGTGTCGTCGTGGCAGCTCGTCGTGTAGACCGCCTCCAGTCCGTCTGTGATGAAATCAATGGACAGTTACTGTCACAGCAATCGGGAAACCTCCGTGCAGTTGCGGTGGAGCTTGATGTCTCAGCCGACGGTGCCGCCATAGAGAAGTATGTGGAGAAGGCGTGGGAAGCTTTTGGACATATCGATGCATTGATTAATAATGCCGGTATCAGAGGTAATTAACTAGAAGTTAAATAAATATTTTTTACGACTTTTTATATTAAAAAAATGTTGTTTTCTATAGCTTTTTATGTTAGTTCTCTTTCTAGAGTTGAATGAAAAGTTTATAATGACTTTTCTTATATTTAATATAAAAAAAAACTGTGAACAAATGATTTGATATATGACATGACAAGGTATAAAAAATACTATCGGTTTACTATCATAGATAAATTTAACTTTTTAAACTAAATATATTAAATTTGTTTATAATAGTGAACGTAGCGTATACTTTGGTACATGAAAAAATAGTCTTTTATTTAGGTTTTAGTATTTTTTGTGCGACTATTTTGCTCTAATGTGTTAATTTTGTATAAAAAATAAATTATGAGAAAATAACAAAATTATTTTATTATTCTACAAAATTTCGTTATTGTTAATTTGAAATGTTTTTGTTATTTTCTTTCAATGGTACTATTTTTTTGAGGCAACACGTTATGCCTATCCAAATATTTATCAAATCATTAAAAATACATTATGATGGCTTATTGCATATGTGTGAAGAAATCTTTATGATGTAACCTTCACTCAGACGTTTTGCAACAGTAAAAAGGAAAAGTGTGACACAAAAACTTTATTTATATTTGTTTATATTTTATCTAGTTTTAAATAGCCACTTATCTAAAGTTTTATACTTTCATGGAGTATTAAATTAAATCTGTTCAGCTTTTGTTTTGTTCTTAAGAGGTATCAATTAAAATATGAATAATGTTAATTTGTCTTTAGGACACACGTTAAGAAATGTTCAATTTATTTTTTTAAAATTTTAATGTTTTAGGCAACACTTGTTAGTATTTTTCTTTTAAATTTAATCATTTATTGTAAAAAGATTTGTTATTTTCTTTCAAGTTTTAATAATCACTAAAATTTTAGTGTAAAATGAATATTAGGATTCAAATTTGGTGATAGCGTACAATCTAATAAGTTTAGCTTATCTAGTTGGACTAGGATAAGTGCTGTCTAGTGGCACTGGGATAAGCGGGTCCGAACTCGCCTAGAAAAAGATATGCTTAAGGAACACTTGAAGTTGATTTGTAACATCTCATGTTGTTTGATTAATTGTTGTGTTGTGCAGGAAATGTGAATTCACCCTTGGAATTGTCCGAAGAAGAATGGAACAATGTGTTCAAAACAAACATAACAGGTACATGGTTGGTGTCAAAATACGTATGCAAACTCATGCGTGATTCAAACAGAAAAGGATCAATCATCAATATCTCTTCAATCGCTGGCTTAGAAAGGGGGCAATTACCGGGAGGTACTGCATATGCTTGTTCAAAAGCAGGTGTCAACATGCTAACAAAGGTAATTAGCGTCTAAATTAAATCAAATATATCAATTAAACATGCTGTTAATGTTAATGTTAAAATGCTTAAATTAACAGGTGATGGCATTGGAATTGGGGGCATATAAAATAAGAGTGAATTCAATATCACCTGGACTTTTCAAATCCGAAATCACTGAAGGTCTGATGAAGAAAGATTGGTTAAACAATGTGGCCAAAAAAACAGTACCATTGAAAGATTATGGCACCTCAAATCCAGCATTAACTTCAGCTGTTCGGTACTTAATTCACGATTCTTCTGAATATGTGACCGGGAACATTTTTATTGTTGATGCTGGTGTTACCTTACCTGGCTTGCCTATTTTTTCATCACTATGAATACACGAAATCATACATTGTGCACTAGACCAAAATATGACGACTGAAACTTGGATTGAACATTTTTTTTGGCAACACGAGTTATGATGTTCTTACGGTAAAAAAAGAAAATTTTGATATTGTATTAGTTAATGTACGTTACTGCGTGCATTCCCAGTATATTTTCGTAAATTGTTTTGATCAGTGTTGCCAATGGTAAAAATAGTGATTTTTTCAAATTTCGCTATACTAGTGTTATATAATGAGAAATGATATTTCTACACTATATTCCTACATCTATATCGTATTTTTACACCGTATTTTAATGTTCCACAATATGGTAAACAGTGAAATATTAAGTTAAAAAAATCCTAATTATTTAAGATGTTATGTTTGTTGAAAGTAGACATTAAAGAAAACCCTAACTATTAAAGATGTTATGTTTGATGAAATTAGACATAAAAGATCAAAAAGTTTGTTATATATATATATATATATATATATATATATATATATATATATATATATATATATATATATATATATATATATATATATATATATATATATATATATATATATATGGACGGATCTACTTGAAAGACATTGGGGTCACATGCCCCCACAAGCTTCTAAAGTACAACATATATAATATTAATGATCCTATATATTTAATTTGATTATATAATATAAACACAATAGTTTGAAACATAAAGACAATAGTTTGAAAGGTATTTCATAGATGAGGTTTTCTAAGACAATAATATTTTTTTATAAATTATGTTAATAATACTTTTATAATATTAGCGGGTGCAAAATTTATGGAGTATGATAAATTTCTTGAATGTCATATTTCTATTTCACTCAGGCAGGCCTGAACACCTTGATAGGTCGGCCTATTACTTTCATAGGCCGATCTATAACCTTCCAAAACTTAAAGTTTTATTTTGCATTATATTTTTTTTTTCATTCTCTTTGCCTATATATATATATATATATACACTCATACATGCACCTTCATCTAACAAGGTATTAATAAATTACCTATACGAAACCAGATTACAAAGCATTTCTATCATCTTCAACCTCTCTTCTATGCATACACACAATTGAACTACACATAATCATTTTTCGATTGGGTGACCATCCAGATTAAGGTTGATAACGTCCAATTAGGTTAGTGTAACTGAGAATATTGGATTGAGATATTTGTGTGTTTCAAATAAGAAAACCAAGACGGGCTTTCCTTCAAGATCAGTGTGTTTTGAACGTTTTGGACAAAATCACGTCAACACAGATTCAACCGAGTGATGGCCTTGCGACAAGGTAGTTTCCTTGCAAGGGAGTAGCACAAGACGCTGAGTCGTGTTCGGGAATCTTGGGTTCAACAAGTGCATGCTCAGTATAATCGGAGGATTGTAGCTGCATTATTGGTGAGTTGATCAAGCTTTGATCAAGGGTTTGGAGATGGTTGAATCAACAAGAAACAATAGGGTTTGTGGGGTTAGAATTCTTCACCTCTTGTATAAACATTTTTGCAAATATAAGGTTAATTGCAACTATCTCAATTCGATTTCGGATTAAGGACAAACATACCAATAACGAGGCCAATTGGGGAACTGCCTAAACAAATCTTTGTGTCTCTTTATCGCTTTATTTCTCTTTAATTATTGTTGATACAAGTTATCAATTTCATTGTTGTTTCGATTGAAAATTGTTTTCAACTATCTTTAAAAGTGTTGTTGATATAATCACAATCACTTTGATTGTGATTAGCTCGTTACATCAACAAAACAAATCTAATTTCCAAACGTGATCAATCGCATACAAAGTGTTCGATAAATTGTTTTGTGTATTTTTATTGCTTTGTGTTCATTGGAAATAAGTATTTCGAATAACTTTGCATTTGATTGATCGGTGAATTGATCATTGTTGAATAATTTGTGTTCATTATCATTCCATAAGGTTTACATTGCACATATATCTTTTTGATAGTAGGTTCGGTTAGACGATTCAATTTTAGTTGTTTTTCCGCTGTGCCATACTTTTTGAAAACAAAATTTTGCCAAGAGCTCTAGTTAAATTTGTTATCAATTCACCCCCTCTAGATCGAAGCCTATTGGTTTTAAATTTGTTATCTACTCACCCCCTCTAGATCGAAGCATATCGTCTAACAAGTGGTATCAAGAGATCCAGTTAATTCCGTGCTTGGGATTTACTCTTTAGAAGAATGGCTACCGAACTTAAGAGAGCGTACAATAGAGCACTAATTTTCACCGACGAAAATTATGGCTATTTGAAAGCTCTTATGCGTATTCATGTCAACTCCATTGCTAAAGTCATATGGGCGCTATCCAAAATGTTAAGAATGAAATAAATACGACCAATGCATAAGGTCTAACATTACCTAAACCGGAAGCACAATGTGATGCTAATGATCGGAAATTGTGGTCACATGATTGGAAAGCAAAAACATCTTCACATCCGCTTTGGGTGTTGATGAGTTTTGTCGTGTTTCTCATTGTGAAACCGCCAAAGCTATGCGGGACGCATTAGAGATTCCTCATGAGGGAAATAATGATGTCAAACAATCTAGGATCAACACATTAAATCAAGAGTTTGAGCTGTTCCATATTGAGCATGGTGAAACCATTACGGATATTTGAAAATGGCTCACTCATCTCATAAATCGGTTGAATGCGCTAGGTTATCCTGTTTCCAATGAACTTTCTACTAATAAAGTTTTGAGGCGTTTAAGTAGGGAATGATAGCCCAAGGTCACCTCTACCAAAGAGGCAAATGATCTTAAGTCGCTTGATCTCACAAATTTGTTTGGTAAGTTGGAAGAGCATGAGCAAGAGCTCACTTGCTTAGCAAAATATGAGAAAGAATGTGAAAAGAAAGTAAAGAAAGAGAAAGGGAAAGACAAAGAAGAAGGGAAAAAGTCCATAACTCCAAAGAATTCTAGCTCAAGGTCTTCTTAAAATGAGAAAAGTAATTGTGAATCAAATGATGGCAACAAATCCGACGAAGAAGATATGGCACTGTTTATAAAAAAAGTTAAAAAATACACGTTGAGACATGGTAACAAATATCCCGAAAATACCATGACAAATCAAGAAGGTTATCAAGTTACTCTAAAGAAGATGAGAACAAAAAGGGAAGTCTCGAAGTAATTGTTACAACTGTGGTAAATCTGGTCATTTTAAGTCAGAGTGTCCTAAAATCAAGGAAGAAAAGGGAAGGGCCTGTCACAAACCGTCTAGAAAATGTAGAAGAGCCTATCGAACTTAGGAGAGCAAAAATGACTCATCAAGTGATTATAGTTCTTCCTAAAGTGATGAATCGGCCAAGCTTTTCTATATGGCAAACAACAGAAAGAAAAAAGTTGTAAGTCACTCTAAACTTAAAGCTTCTCATGAGTTAGACTTTTCTCAACTTCAAGAATCTGTTGAAAATATAAAAAGACAAGTCGTGGATGCTTTCAAAATATTAGCTTCAAATAAACATATTATCTCACACTTAGAAGCTAAGATTTCAGAAAATGAAAAGAATATAGAAGTACTAAGGAAATCCATGTTAGATATTCTAAAGGATCAAGATGAGGATCATAAATCCTTATGGTATGGTTGTGAAACTTATCACATTTGGAAAAAGGAGTCAAGAACTCTTAAATCTAAATTAGATAAGGTTTTGCAACCTAAGGTTAATTTTGCTATAGATACTTCCAATCATGACTTACCATCTTATAATCCTTATCAAATGTATAATTATGTAAAAAAGAAGCCAAATAACAAAAGGTTATCTTCTCTTAACTTGTATTATCATTATTGCTACAAAAAGGGTCATACCACTGCTAAGTGCAAATTTATGAAATTTTTTGTTCCTAACGGTGCCTTTAAATGATTGTTGTCGCGGTGAAAATCGAAGACCATAACTATAGAGTTAGCTAGGCTTCACAAATCATAATTCACCATCGATCTTTAACTTATCTAAGGGAAGAGAAAAAGAACGAATAAAACCATAAACATACAATGAAATGCAAAGCAATAAAGAGAATCTAAGGTTCGGGGGTTGGTTATGTTAGACTATGGCACGAATCTAGAAAGGGGGGGGGGGGGTTGAATAGATCCCCAATTAAAATTTGAGTCGGCGCTACCAATTAAAAATTGGTTTAAAAAATGTTTTAAGTGCGGAAGCGGCCGAGGAAAATATAGTCTAAAACGAACGGTTATTGGAAAACCGGATATGCATAAGCCTTTGGATTAATGACAATATGGAAAATAGAATCACAACACTAATCACACTTATCAATTATCTACTTCAGTTGTTAGGATTCCTAGTTCCAATGATCAAAGAGCAAACCAAAACTAGATACACACGTAAGACAATTTTGGTTCAAGCAATTTGTCAAACACTTGGTGTGCAAAACACTCCAAGTGATATTTATGTTGAGTAAGTGATTCTAACTAGCCTAGTACAATGTCTTATTGTACTTTGGAGTCAAAAACAGAGTTTTAACCTCTTACTCAATTGATATCACAATTTTGACAAATAGTGCTTATACAAAAATCACTTATTTTGAGCTATAACGTAAATGCTGAAAAATAGAGAAGACAAATATTTGGTGAGGCAGTTCCCCCGTCGTCCTCGCTTCGGGGTACGTATGCCCTCAATTCTAAAACTAGAATTGAGATAGATTTTATAGATATCACCTGTTGAATGTAACAGTTTATACAAGGATTGAGCAACAAATATACAACAGAAATCTCAATGTGTTGAAAGTTGCTTTCACTCCTTGCCCCTTGATTTAAGATGAATCAAGTCCTCCGATTTGTGTTGATGAACCTCCGATTCCAGCCTCCTTATTGCATAACACGTTGTTGTTCAAACCTTCGGCTCCGACTGATCTCAACAGCAGCAAATCGAACCCGAGATCTTCCCTTCAATATCACTGAATCCGCTACTAGACTTGTGAAGAACACCTCTTCACAATCACCTTCGCTCAGTTGACCCTTGATGAAGAATCTCGTCCAAAAACTCCCCAAAATTCAAACCAATCTTGGAGGGTAAAACCCCAACGGTTTTATTCAAGAAAGAACCTGTCTCAAGCTTCAACCCGAACTTGATTCTCCAATCTAAGCTTCGAACCTTATCACCTTGAATCTCTCACAAATGCATTTCAAAAATGATTGTGTGTAATTGAAATGTTGTGAGATGTTGAAGATGAAGGTGATGAATCTTGTACACCTATTTCACTCTTTCTTGTTTTTGAACACATGAATCAAAAGATTATCAAATGTTAAAATGACACAAGTGGTTAAACAAGTATATATAGTGCCAACCCAATTTTAGACATAACAGTATTTCAAATACAAGAAGGAATCATTTAAAAACAGAATTTCCGTGCGAACGGTCGACCGCAGCAGGTCTGTGCGTCGACGTATGGCCTGTGTTGTTTGGAAATCTGGAAAATTCATCAGTATGCGTCGACCATACAGTCCGCGTGCACTGACCCGTTGAAAACTATTTCCCTTATGCGCCGACCCTATGGTCGACTCATGCCTTTACGCGCTGACCCGTTGGAAAGTTTTTCCCTCATGCGCCGACCCTATGGTCGACTCATTGCCTTGTGCGCTGACTAGTGGAGAATTGCTCTGATGCATGTGCCGACCCTATGGTCGACTCATGCCCTGCAAACCTGCAAAAATTCATTAGTTTGTGGTCTTTCATGCCTCTGGTCATGATTGCATTTTATCTACACATATTATATTTATTACAGCAGTTTTAAGACAAGTATAAAAGGATATGGTAGGTGATACGTTGCATCTGTTTAGTAGATCTGGAGTTTATAATTTCCAATCTATCCAGGGAATTTTACATCATCGAAACCTGCATTGACCAATGTCTTGCAGACTTGTGTGATGTGTGGCGATTTGCCTCCACAATCTCCCCCTTTTTGATGATGACAACCTGTATACGACTAAAACACCAAATATGCAATGTATACACAAATGTATATACAAGCTCCCCCTTTCTTTTGTAATATAAGGCTGTAGAACAAACTGTTTTAATTACACAAGCTCCCCCTTTCTTTTGTAATATAAGGCTGTAGAACAAACTGTTGTTAATATCCTGACTTGGCTTTGGTGTTGGCTTGTTAGCTTGCTACATGTTCTTCTCCCCCTTTGACACCATCAAAAAGAGAAGGAGAACACATCAATTAACAGAGAACAGACAATAGGTGATAGTTAATTACCAAACTTCACACATAAGAATGATAATGAACAAAAGTAACTTGAATTAATAGATAATTACGAGAACATGCAAAGTAGGTGAATATTCAGGCACACATAATACGGAAAAATGAAAAATACATAGAAGAAACACATATGCAACTATGAAATATGCAACTATGAAACTAATATCCCCGACCCCGACCTCGGCCCCTCCCCCGGTATGCAGTACCGGGATTGCGGTAAGGATCCGAGAAGTCCAGAAATGCTTCTACGGACATGTTGAGGTGATGAAGAGAGTCGGTGATTTCCAAGTCTTGCCTTTCATGTGATTCAACCAGAGCTTCAATACGGGCATCCATCCGAGTCGAAAATGAATTTAACCTTTCATTTTGGGTATGAAGCTCAGCTCTAATCTGCTCCATTTGAGTATCTTGACTCCTCATGAAATTTTGTTGATCTAACTGCATGGACTGCAGCATATTAATGACTTCAGAGTTGTCCGAAGGTGGAGGAGATGATGAGTACTGGGAAGGTTGGTAGTCTTGAGGGTAGCCGTGATATGGGTCGTAGAATCTACCCAGGTTAGTCCAGGCTGGTGCACTCCAGAAAATTGAAGAACCCCTGAACTTCCAGCAGAGACAGAATTTGGGTGAGATGCAAGCTCTCCACCGTTGCCTGGTAGAAAGCATGCTGTGGAACTATGGCTCTTTTGCTGAGACTCTTGTTGAAGTTTTCAACCGCAGGTGGATGAACTAGTGAAGCAGCAGTAATGGGGACTGAAGCAGATGATGATGAGGCCCTTGATCTCTTACCTGTATTTTTGCGAAGAAAAGAAGCCATTGATGATGATTTTTGGAGAATTTGTAGAGATGGACTTTGAAGAGAGTAGTTGAGGATGATTTTGGAGAAGATGAAGACTATTCCCTTTTAATAGAGAGAGGTTTTAGGGTTTTTGGGAAGAGGGAGGAGACAAGAGGATACAATAGATGCCTAGATGCAATTTACAAGACAAATGCCATATCAAATCATAACAAAAGTTGACTGCACATTAAATGGAGAAGAAGAGAAACTTGGAACGGTTTTCAAAAAAAATTCTGGGTTTTTGCGCGAGCTGTCGACCATAGCCCCTGCATGCGTCAACGCATACTGTACATTTTTTGATAATTTTGAAAGTTTACAGCATGCGTCAATCGTTATCCTGTTTAGGTCGACTCATAACCTTCAAAAACCCAATTTTTCAGTTTCATATTATGCAGAATGCCACACTTGCCTATTTATCATGCCTATTCACCCTTTCACAATATGATTTGCATTCAACACACATAGTATTAGCAGCAAAAGTCATATACATATATAAGTACCATGATTGTCAAACGATATAGTTAGTTTCAAGTCATGAATGTTTAGAGAGAGAGATATAAAGAGAGAGAAAGGAGCAATATCACCTATATACCGACCACACTTGTTAACCACATATTTGTACTTTCAACAAACTCTAAACTTGTTAGTGGTACAAAAGCATAATTGTAAATAGATTAATTATGAACGTAGTAATTGTTAAACCCGATCAGAAATGTCGAGAATACCAAGTTCTCGATGGATATGGAAGAAGGGCTCATTGGCTAGCGGCTTTGTGAAAATGTCCGCTAGTTGGTTTTTGGTATCAACGTGTTCAAAGACAACGTCACCCTTCTCTACATGGTCCCTCAGAAAATGGTGTCGAATTTCTATGTATTTGGTACGCGAATGTAACACCGGATTTTTGGTAAGATTTATAGCACTGGTGTTGTCACAAAATATTGGAACACGTTCTAGCTTCAAACTGAAGTCCAATAGTTGTTGTTTAAGCCATAGGACTTGCGCACAACAACTACCGGCGGCTACGTATTCCGCTTCGGTGGTTGACAGAGCAACAAACACTTGTTTCTTGCTGTGCCAACTGACCAAGGAATTGAAAATAAGTGACACATACCACTGGTGCTTTTCCTATCCGATTTGCAACCGGCAAAATCGGAATCGGAGAAGCCTACCAATGAACAATCATTACCTTTGGAATACCACAGTCCATATTTCAGAGTACCAGATAGGTATCAAAGTATGCGTTTGACAGATTTTAGGTGGGATTCCTTAGGACATGATTGGTATCTGGCGCACATACACACGCTAAACATAATGTCGGGACGCGAAGTAGTAAGATAGAGAAGCGAGCCAATCATACCTCTGTACCTTTTTACCTCAACATTTTTACCACTTTCATCTTTACTCATATTTGCACATGTTGGCATAAGGGTGTCTATGGCCTTTGAATTTGCCATGTCAAATCTCTTGAGAAGATCCAAACAATATTTTGTTTGGCTCACGAATGTTCCTTCCTTCAGTTGCTTGATTTGCAAACCGAGAAAGTATGTGAGTTCACCCATCATACTCATCTCGAATTCACCCTGCATAAGCTCAGCAAACTCTCTTACGAGATTCATGTTAGTGGATCAAAATATGATCGTCAACATAAATTTGTACAAGAATTAAGTGCTTTCCTTGACGTTTAATGAAGAGAGTAGTATCAACCTTTCCTCTTGAGTAGCCTTCATCAAGTAAGAATTTGCTTAGTCTCTCATACCAAGCTCTAGGAGCTTGTTTGAGACCGTACAAAGCTCTTTTCAGTTTATAGACATGATCAGGATACTCATGAGACTCAAAACCAGGTGGTTGAGCAACATAGACTTCTTCATTTATGAACCCGTTAAGGAACGCACTTTTGACGTCCATTTGAAATAATTTAAAATCTTTCGCACAAGCGAAAGCAAGTAAAAGGCGTATAGCCTCGAGTCGGGCAACCGGCGCATAAGTTTCCTCATAGTCGATGCCTTCCTCTTGGTTATACCCTTGCGCGACTAAATACGCTTTGTTGCGAGTTATTACTCCGTTCTCGTCCAGTTTATTTCTAAACACCCATCGGGTGCCGATTACTCGATGACCTCGTGGAGGAGGGACAAGGTCCCAAACCTCATTTCTAGTGAACTGATTTAGTTCCTCCTGCATTGACAAAAACCATTGTTCATCGAGTAGGGCTTCCTTAGGGTTTTTAGGTTCCATCTGTGACACGAATGCGAAGTGATAACAAAAATTACTTAGCTTCGATCGAGTTGTTACACCCTTTGTGATGTCTCCAAGAATGTTTTCAATTGGATGGTCTTTAGATGACTTCCAAGCTTGAGGGAGATCATCGTTTGAAGGCGGATGAACTTCCTCTGTTACATCATAGTGTACATCCTTATCCTCTTCAATTTTGGCTTTGTCAGGTTGATCAATCCCCGTCTCGCCACTTTTGAGTATGTCTTCAGTGGATGTACCTGCACCATGAACAACACTATCCTTTCCGACATTTCTCGGGTAGGACTCATCAAAAGTAACATGCACAGACTCTTCTACAACAAGTAATCATTTATTATATATTCTATATGCTTTACTCGATTGAGAGTATCTGAGAAAGATACCTTCATCGGCTTTGGAATCAAATTTTCCCAAGTTTTCCTTTCCATTGTTTAATACAAAACATTTGCATCCAAACACATGCAAGTGAGAAACATTTGGCTTTCGCCCTTTTAAAAGTTCATACGGTGTTTTATTTAGAATGGGGAAAATAAGCACCCTATTCAAATCATAACACGCCGTACTAATGGCGTTGGCCCAAAAATATTTTGGTAAACCACTTTCGTTAATCATTGTTCTTCCCAATTCTTCTAAAATACGGGTTTTACGCTCCACAACCCCGTTTTGTTGAGGAGTGCGTGGAGCGGAGAAGTTATGATCTATACCATGGTTACCGCAATATTCTTCAAATAAGTGATTTTCAAACTCACCTCCATGGTCGCTTCTAATTGACACTATGTTTGTATTTAACTTATTTTGAGAAAGCTTAGCAAACTTTTCAAAAGTGGCAAATGTATCACTTTTACTTACTAAAAAGATGGTCCAACAAAACCTAGAAAAGTCGTCCACTATTACGAACCCGTAATAGTTTCCTCCTAGACTTTTGATCCTAGACGGCCCAAACAAGTCCATATGCAGAAGTTCAAGAGGTCTCGTTGTTGAAATTATCTTTTTGGATTTAAATGAGATCCTCGTTTGCTTCCCTTTTTGACAAGCATCACAAAGGTGATCCTTGGTGAACTTTATTTTGGGAAGTCCTAAAACTAGGTCTTTTGAGACTACCTTATTGAGTAAGTCAAAATTAACATGCGGTAAACGCCTATGCCATAGCCATGAGTCTTCACTCATAGTTATGAGGTATTTGTCGCTTGTTAATGATACTTCATTTAAGTCAAGCATATATACGTTGTTTACTCTAAAACCATTAAACATATTCTTCTTATCATTTTCATGCACAATTTTGCAACAATCTTTTGAAAAAGATACATTGTATCCTTTGTCGCATAATTGGCTAATGCTAAGCAGATTATGTTTAAGGTTTTCGACAAGCAACACTTCGGAAATCATAGTAGAGGCGGGATTACCTACACTACCTTTACCTAGTATTGCTCCGCGGTTGTTATCACCATAAGTTACATACCCTTTCTTCTTAGCCACAAAGTCTATGAATAAGGATATGTCTCCAGACATGTGTCTTGAGCACCCACTGTCGAGAACCCATCTTCTCTCGGTGGTCTCGACACATTTCACCTATCAAAACATAATTAGCACAAGGAGGTACCCAATGGCATATTGGGTCCTAATAGGTTAGCGACAAAATGGTTGCATTTGGGCAACCATTGGTAGATGCCTTTAGGAACAAGAAATCTCCTAAACCGGCATTTACCAATGGAGTGGCCTTTCTTGCAACAATATAAGCATGCAAAATCGACTTTAGACTCACTTTTACTTGCTTGATCCCTAATTACATATGCATATTTTTGGTATGGGTTAATCATACTTTTTCTAAAATCCTTTTTATCAATGGAAAATGTAATTTTAGGCTCAAGTGCCTTGTTTAATTTGGCCTTGAGGTTTCTAACCTCACCTTGCCAAATATGACAAGTATCACACCCAAAGTTGAAAGGATTTCTATTGTCCTTACAATCCGATTCATTGCCTTTCACAATGGAAGCCTTAAGGTCCTCTAATTTCTTTTCGGACTCTTTCACTTTGTGCTCTAAATACGTAAAAAATTTCTTATTAGAGGCAAGTTTCTTGAAGGCTTCAACTGCTTCATTGTGTAAGGCATTAAATGCGGTTTGTAATTCTGAATGCGACATATTTGAGGACTTATCATATTTAGAGTGTCGTACCTGTTTTTTCTTATTTTTCTGATGAGCGGAGAGGCATAGATTCACGGACTCTTCTTCATCACTAGAGCTTTCATCAGAGGAGGAAGAGTTGCTGTCGCTTTCCCACGCTATGTACGCTCTCCTAGGCTTTGATGATTTCTTGTGTGACTTTGATAATTCCTTGTCCTTTCCCTTTTTGTTCATCGGACAGTCCGGTTTGTAGTGACCGGGCTTTCCACACTTGTAGCACGTCCCTCTAGTCTTTTTACCTTTTGAGTCATCATCCTTGGAGTACCTCGATTGTTTCCGGAAGTTTACCAACTTCTTCTCGGAAGGTTGGATGTCGTTCTTTCTCACGTAACAGTTATACCGTTTGACAAACAACCCCATATCTTCGCTCTTATCCTCTTCTTCTTCGTCGCTTGAGGAATAATCACTTTGCTCTTTTGCTTGAGACTTCGAGGAGGAATTCTTGAGAGCTATTGATTTCTTTTCACTCACCTTCGTTTTGTCTTTCTTTTCCATCTTTTCGCGTTGGTCTAGGCTCAAGAGTACATGTTCATGCTCTTGTAGTTTGCCAAACAATGTTGTCAAGTCTAATAAGGTAATATCATGTGCTTCTTTGATGGCGGTCACTTTAGGCTGCCATTCCCTGTTAAGACATCTTAAGATCTTATTAGTAGCAACATCATTGGAAACATGCCTACCTAATGAAATATAAACGATTGATGAGATGAGTAAATCTCTTTTGCATGTCAGCAATGGTTTCCCCTTGCTCCATGAAAAAGAGATCAAACTCTTGTGTTAATGTGTTGATTCTAGCCAACTTAACACCGTTTGTCCCCTCATGGGCTATTTGTAATGAATCCCACATGGCCTTAGCAGTAGGACAATGGGATACACGATAATATTCATCTACACCTAATGAGGAGATTAAGATATTTTTTAGCTTTCCAATCATAATTGTATTTTTTCTCATCGTCATCGGTCCATTGTGCTTCGGGCTTTGGCACAACTACGTTATCCGCATTGGTCATAGTAATTTCTATTGGACCATTGAGGATAACGTTCCATATTTTTATGTCTATGGAGTTTATATGCACCTGCATACAGTCTTTCCAATAACTATAATTTTCACCGTTGAAAACGGGAGCTCTATTGTACGCCCCTTTTGGTTCGTTAGCCATTTTCTATCTACGTTGTATTTGAAGCACCGAATAACCGGAGCTCTAGATACCACTTGTTAGACTATGGCACGAATCTAGAAGGAGGGGTTGAATAGATCCCCAATTAAAATTTGAGTCGGCGCTACCAATTAAAAATTGGTTTTAAAAATGTTTTAAGTGCGGAAGAGGCCGAGGAAAATATAGTCTAAAACGAACGGTTATTGGAAAACCGGATATACGTAAGCCTTTGGATTAATGACAATCTGGAAAATAGAATCACAACACTAATCACACTTATCAATTATCTACTTCAGTTGTTAGGATTCCTAGTTCCAATGATCAAAGAGTAAACCAAAACTAGATACACACGTAAGACAATTTTGGTTCAAGCAATTTGTCAAACACTTGGTGTGCAAAACGCTCCAAGTGATATTTATGTTGAGTAAGTGATTCCAACTAGCCTAATACAATGTCTTATTGTACTTTGGAGTCAAAAACAGAGTTTTAACCTCTTACTCAATTGATATCACAATTTTGACAAATAGTGCTTATACAAAAATCACTTATTTTGAGCTATAACGTAAATGCTGAAAAATAGAGAAGACAAGTATTTGGTGAGGCAGTTCCCCCGTCGTCCTCGCTTCGGGGTACGTATGCCCTCAATTTTAAAACTAGAATTGAGATAGATTTTATAGATATCACCTGTTGAATGTAACAGTTTATACAAGGATTGAACAACAAATATACAACAGAAATCTCAATGTGTTGAAAGTTGCTTTCACTCCTTGCCCCTTGATTTAAGATGAATCAAGTCCTCCAATTTGTGTTGATGAACCTCCGATTCCAGCCTCCTTATTGAATAACACGTTGTTGTTCAAACCTTCGGCTCTGGCTGATCTCAACAGCAGAAAATCGAACCCGAGATCTTCCCTTCAATATCGCTGAATCCGCTACTAGACTTGTGAAGAACACCTCTTCACAATCACCTTCGCTCAGTTGACCCTTGATGAAGAATCTCGTCCAAAAACCCCCCAAAATTCAAACCAATCTTAGAGGGTAAAACCCCAACGGTTTTATTCAAGAAAGAACCTGTCTCAAGCTTCAACCCGAACTTGATTCTCCAATCTAAGCTTCGAACCTTATCACCTTGAATCTCTCACAAATGCATTTCAAAAATGATTGTGTGTAATTGAAATGTTGTGAGATGTTGAAGATGAAGATGATGAATCTTGGACACCTATTTCACTCTTTCTTGTTTTTGAACACATGAATCAAAAGATTATCAAATGTTAAAATGACACAAGTGGTTAAACAAGTATATATAGTGCCAACCCAATTTTAGACATAACAGTATTTCAAATACAAGAAGGAATCATTTAAAAACAGAATTTCCGCGCGAACGGTCGACCGCAGCAGGTCTGTGCGTCGACGCATGGCCTGTGTTGTTTGAAAATCTGGAAAATTCATCAGTATGCGTCGACCATACAGTTGGTGTGCGCTGACCCGTTGAAAACTATTTCCCTTATGCGCCGACCCTATGGTCGACTCATGCCTTTACGCGCTGACCCGTTGGAAAGTTTTTCCCTCATGCGCCGACCCTATGGTCGACTCATTGCCTTGTGCGCTGACTAGTGGAGAATTACTCTGATGCATGTGCCGACCCTATGGTCGACTCATGCCCTACAAACCTGCAAAAATTCATCAGTTTGTGGTCTTTCATGCCTCTGGTCATGATTGCATTTTATCTACACATAGTATATTTATTACAACAGTTTTAAGACAAGTATAAAAGGATATGATAGGTGATACGTTGCATCTGTTTAGTAGATCTGGAGTTTATAATTTCTAATCTATCCATGGAATTTGTCATCATCGAAACCTGCATTGACCAATGTCTTGCAGACTTGTGTGATGTGTGGCGATTTGCCTCCACAGGTTATACCTAGGGAAGGTGCTAGCATCCTAAGTTTCTGTAGTACTCTACAAGAACATCTTTTCTTATTGTGTTATTTGTTAACTATTTGCTAAAAGTAAAAAGAAAAGGGGGACCTAAGGTGCTATTCCTATGTATGCTCGCCAAGACATCGCATCTCGTGCCTACGTATCTTGACTAGGATGGAATCAGAGCATTCGTAGTTAACCTTACTATGGGTGAAAACAAAGTTTGTTGATTGGTTTTAGGAGAAGAGACACGTTTTCATATTAAGGAGAATACTCAACTTAAACCACCACAAACATGTAGAAGATGGACCTTTGCCTCACATTAAAAGAAGGGATCCAACTCAGATATAAAATCAACGAGTATGCCACATACCTCTCTCAATTTGAAAAAAAATCAACATCTTTCTCAACTATGCTATGGGGTAGGAGAATTACATCTTAATTAAGGATGAATCATGTCTAATTCTCTCATGGGAGAAAGGTAACCTAATTGTAGGTTATCTAAATTTGAAACATCCTAAACGGAACTAGCCTGAGGATACAAACTAAGTATATACATAATAAGGGGAACTAGACTAAGGAGAAACAAGGATCAAGTAAAGAGGTAAATGATGTAAATAAACAAAAATGCAATGCACATGACTATAAAGTCAACCACAAGTCCTTCCCTTGGACTTACGATATAGGCAACCACAATATCAGAGGAATATCAATGATGACATCAAATGTCAAAGCAAAAGATCATGATTGAATATCAACATGTGAGAAAAGTAATATAACATCCAATCAACTTGTAAAGAAATACATCACATCATAGATCATGTATGCATCATGTCGATTACTTTTGAAAACCAAGAATGCATAAGCAGATAAGGGTACGAAACCCTAATTAGACATCAAAAGTCAAGGCATAAAAAATGGACTAAATGAGATAAGAACAAAGAAAGTCAGTAGCTACATCATCATACTTCCAACATCTCTCAAAGATATAGAAATTATCACAAGAAAACCATACAAGCATCAAAACATTAGTCACACTTGTCAACAACTTGTTAACACAAAACAAAGTCCAAAATGGTCCAAACATTAAAGTAAAAAGAATACCACCAATATGGGGGCAGTAGCAAAACCAAATAATTCAAATCATAAGAAACATCATGATATGAAAGAAAACTCAATCAAGAATCAAATTCAAGACATGTGCAAAGGATCAAGCATGTATTCTCAAAATCATCCATGGAGGGAGACAAACACAAAAATGCAAATGAGTAAGCAAATGGAACTAAAACAAATGAATTAAGAAGCTCAAATATGACTCTTAAAGTCATTCAAGATCAACAATCATCAAATGGATTCATGCAAGAACAATGCTCAAGAAACTAGGTTAAAGTATGCATAATATCATGGTCAAAGCATCATCAACTTGACATAGCATTTAAAAATAGGAAAATGATCAAATAAAAACAAACTAAAAGCTTAAACATATGTTTATACACTCAATTGTGTGTGTGCAAAAGGTGGCTAAAAGAATGGCACAAGAGCATACACAAAATCAATCAACAAGCTAGGGTATCTCACAAGTCGAGCATAAATCGACGGTCACAAATAATCAAATGAAAAGAATACCAAACAACATCATCAAAGCTCCACAAAATCATCCAAACATCACCATATTATGTGTCAAAACATAGCAAAATATTTTCGCAAGGAAAGGTGTGCAAAACATCAAAAGAACCAAACCCTAATCTATGGGCAAAAATGGAAACACCCTTTTAAAATAAATCAAAATAAAATAGAAAAAAAAATTTAAAATAAAAAATAAAAAATGTGACAAAAAACTAGAGACATCGAAATGTCTAAAAGATATTTTTATAAAATTTCATGACATTTGGAATTAATAAAAATAAATCAAAATGGAAAGGAAAAGAAAAAGAAAATAAAAAGAAGAAACAAGGGGGTGGAGGTGTATCAGAAATTATGTGATGAACTGAAGTCATGTGGTGTTGCGCTTGGGCTCAAAACTCGGGGTTTGCCAAAATTAAAAAGACTAGGCCCAAGAACCAAACAAAATCAGAAAGCACAAAAAAAGGGCCACACATGTTTTCATTAAATGAGGTGGCGCCCACCTCAATGCCACCTGTGTCCACGCGATCAGATCAACGAGTCCAACACGGAGGACACATCAGACGCCGAAGCCGTCTAAAAAACCCTTCCAAACCTAAAAACAAAACCTCATTTCTAAAGGATTTTTCACGCTGAATCCAAATATGGCCTTAGTTTTCTCATTTAAGCACTCTAAACCCTTTAAAACCACACACGAAAATCATACACAACAAGCTGAACTTACATAAACAAACAAAACAATAGTCTATAAAGATTCTACACTACCTCAAGGTTTCAAGTATGCAAAGAGCGAACTCATAATATGTGTAGCATGAGAGAAAAAAGAAAGAGAAAAATTACCCCACAAATGAAGATTGAAGCTTTTGTTCTTGCCTTGAGCTTCAAACAAACTCTTTCCTTTGCTTCTTCGAGCTCCAAGGATGATGATGGTGACAAGAGAATGAAGGAAAAGAGCTTGTAGAGGCATACTCGAAGACATGGATTTTTGAGAGAAGAGAGAGTTTTAGGTCTTTGGCTGCTGAAAAATGATGCTCTCCTCGCTCTAGAGTTTCACTTTAGCTTAAATATGACGGTTAGGAATGGTTAAAACATGTGTTACTATGGTTAAGCTTATGGTTAAAGGTTTGAACCAAAATTTGCAAAATGGATGGAGAGTCATGTGTGGTACGAATGCACATGTTTTGTGGATGATTTCTTGTTATTTGGTATGGTGTGTAAAAAATCAGAATGAGTAGAATGGTTTTGTAAAATTGGTGAGCAAGTTTTGCAATTTTCTACTTTTGGAAAAAATGGTTCAAAGAAGGTACATGAGAATATGGTAATGTTTTGCTTGATTTGGAAATATTTAGTGGCACAAAATTGTGTGAAGTATGCACATGAATTGGATGAAAACTAGTTTGCATGGAACAAAGGTCCTGGTTCATGAAAAGCTAAATCATAATATGCATAACCATCAATCCATATGGCTTACTTTAATCCAACATAACTTAATGAATTTTTATTCAAATGGTGTGATATTGAGCTCAATGGAAAGTAGGGAGATTATAGAGAAAATTTCATGTTTAAAGCATCTTGAATTTATTGATTTTGAAAACTTTTGATCCCTAACTTTGCAACCTCATAACTTGAGTTGTTTTGATCCAATTGAGGAGTTATTGTTATCCATGGAAAGCTTGAAACAAGAGGAACAAACTTAATATGGAAAGAAAATTTATTTGAAGCTTGGAAGTCCATGAAAATTGGTTGTGAAGTTGCTTCCAAAATTCTTCCTAATGATTTGTCAAACTTGACAACCTCATGACCCTATATTTGTAGCATCATAACTTGTAGCATCAAAAGAAAGCTTGGAATATGCCTAATAACATTCATGTTGCAATAAAATTGAAGTGGAGCCTAGAACCATGAGAAAGAAAGCTTTGAAAACTCACTCTCCAAGTTAACATTCTATACTTAGAAAAGTTCTAAGTATAAGATTTCAAAATCTTATTTTTCATAACTTTATGCCCTCATAACTTGAAATCCATGCATTTTTTGGGAATTCACTCATATTGACAAATTTGTAGTATGGGGAATTCTCTTCAAATTGATCTTTGGATCAAAGAAAATACATGTCTAGATTGTGAGTTATGCCCTTCGTAACTTGGTACCAAATTAGGTTTTTCTTCATAACTTAGAAAAATTTAACTTTCCTAATGTTGCCCTTTTTGCAAGTAACACCCAATTTTTGATTTCCATTGATTGATCATGACCCAAACCACATTTTATAACCATTCTTGACTTGAGGGAAACATGGTTGGCCAAAATTCTCAAAAGTCAAACCTTGAATTAGATGAACAATTGACTTTTTACCAGATGAATTCTCATTTCTTAATCTTTATCAGCAACAACCTCTCGGGATATTTAAACACCATAAATGGACTCCATAGGTATATTTGATTGTCATGAATGATGTCCTAAGGCTTAAGATCATGTCTTGATAAAAAAAGTCAAAGGTACAGTTGACCTTGGTTGAAAACCCTAGTTCTTGGTTAGGTGCAATTGAATCTTTGAAGAACTTGATGTGAGGCCACTTGATCTTTGACATTTGATAGAGATAAGCCTCCTAGGAGTGTGAGAACTTGCTTGGTTTATGATCCATCCAAAATTTGACTGATCAATCTCTTAACCTCCTTGGAATAAACCTTAATTCAAAGATGAACAAAACAAACAAGACAAAGCTTGAAAACTTGGTTAGTTATGTATGAATGATTGACCTAAAACATGATGCAAAATGATGCATAATGAGGTGGAATCTTAGGGTTAAAAATTAGGGTGTGACAGATGCCCCTATTTATGTTTCTTCTATCCAGAGATATGAAGATTGAAACCTTCGTCTCGACGTGATAGGAGAGACTTAAATACAAACATACACAATTTTTGGCCTTAACCTGACACAAAATGCATATGATATGACATGAAAAGAATGCAAGGCAAGAAATCTGTGGGGGGAAAGATGCCACAAGAGAAAAGTGTATATTGGAGAAAGATTATAAATCCACTGGGGAACATGGACAATCAACTATTACTGGGATCCAAAACAAACCTGAGGATAAAGTGATGAAAGATAATAAAGCTCCACACGCCTCGGGTCACAAGCTACGAACGGGCCTCAGTTTCTTCTTTAATCAAGTATTCCACTTGAAAGGGGTAATGATAAACCTCCCCACGCCTCGGGTCACAAGCCACGAAAGAGTCTCAGTTTCTTATTTAATCAAGTTTTACACTTGAAAAGGGTAACGATAAACCTCCCCACACCTTGGGTCGCAAGCCACGAACTAGTCTCAATTTCTTATTTAATCAAGTCTTGCACTTGAAAAGGATAATAATAAACCTCCCTACGCCTCAGGTCAAAATCCACGAACGGGTCTCAGTTCCTTCTTTCGTCAAGTATTCCACTTGAAGAGGGTAATAATAAACCTCTCCACGCTTCGGGTTACAAGCCACGAACAGGTCTCAGTTTCTTCTTTAATCAAGTCTTGCACTTGAAAAGGATAATAATAAACCTCCCCACGCCTCGAGTCAAAAGCCACGACCGAGTCTCAGTTCCTTCTTTAACCAAGTCTTGCACTTGAAAAGGATAATAATAAACCTCCCCACGCCTCAGGTCACAAGCCACAAATGGGTCTCAGATTCTTCCTGCGAGAGGTGAATACTTTTGGGAAATTATCTTCACAGAGAATTGGAATTTCACTGAAGATAGATGACTTCAGCGGGAATCCATAACTTACTGGAGATTAAGAAACATCACCGGGGATCTTCAAAAGACGTAGGCCGATTAACTTGTGAAACATGTCTTATTAACTAAAGAGAAAGATCATCTGAATCTTCACCAAACTTATCGAGGAGATGTTGTTTAATGGAAACAAATTGAATAGTAGACTCACTGGGGAGAACATCACTGAAGAGAAATATTGTTGTAGTTTGAAATTGCATGACATGGATTTTCAAATATAGAGAAAAACTTGTAAAGTCTTCACCAAACTTTTCTGACAGATTTTTGAAGAGATTCCATTTGATAGAAGAAAGTTGATAATCTTGATAACCTGTTGAGGATAGACAAACTGTCTTGGAAAGAGACTGCCATTTGCCACCTAAACAGTAAACCTGAGAACAAAACAAGCTGCTTAAATAAAGAGGCTGCCACTTGTTGTCTGGGTGTAAATTCCAAGAAATGTTACATCATTGTTAGAGAAAAAAGGGTCTTCAAATAGACTCTTACTGGAAAGACAAAGTGCAAAATAAATACACACTCGATCTAGCTCAAAAGCCTAGAGAGATTCAAAACCGTGATTGTCAGGGACCAAAGTTCAATTCAGGGAATAACTGAAGAGAAACAGTTAAGCAAGATTCTACCCATTAAGGAATGAGCTCAACTGGGGATTTATCTTATCCAAAAATGGAAAGGATAACTAAAGCAATAAATTTTCCACGAGGATTAAACTCGATGGGGAATTAGAAAGGATGTGCACTTTCTAATTAAAGCTGATGAATCTAATGAGGAGAGAAGACAAACCAAGTCACTTGCGGATAAACACAGCCAAAGTGAATGAACAAACAAACATCCGAGAATGCAAAATGCACATATGCCATGTATATCTATATGAATGGATGTATGTCATGTTATGCTTATGCTTACAAAAAAAAACAAGAAGAAGTAAACTGGAGATGAAATAAACATATCGACAAGGATACTCGATCAATCTTCACAAGATAGAAACATCGCTAGGGATGAATGAAAGCCAAAAATGGAATCAAGTCCTGCATCAAGGCTTCAAACTTCTCTAGGGAAGAGAGCACTCCATTTGGGAATATAACATCATGACTTTATATAGGGGATTGTCAAGATGAATCTAGTTACTATGTTGTAGACGAGAAAGATCCATTGGGAAAAGGTCAAACTCATGATTAAAGAGAATTAATGGGGGATAAAATAAATATCCACTTCACTAGAGAGATCTTCATTAGATTTGTAAATGGAGATGCCAGAATTGAGGCCTCACAGTGGATAAAATAAATATCCACTTCATTGGGGAAGCTCGGATCAAAGTCATAGCTGAAGATGTCAGAGTTGAGACTCCACAGGGATGAAATAAACATCTACTTTGCTGGGGAAGATTGAAGTTGTAAGAGATTCACTAAGGAGTAAAATAATATTCAATTCGCTGGGAGAGGTTGAAGCCAAGGAAATTCATTGGGGAACTCTTAGGTCACCAACAGGGGAAATCTTGCATCAATCCAACCATAAATGCTTGAAGTAGAGGCTCACCGATGAAGTTATCACACCATTTAAATTAGAAACTGTCTTTGGGGACATGGGTGAGAGAGTCATGAAGAGAATGTAGTTATGCATTTCAAAGTTTACCTTTCTTAGAGAAACTATTAATGCTCTTTTTAGTATTCATAAATCAAAGTAAGACACGCACACACACACACACACACACACACACACATTTTAGAAAAAAACATTAAATTTGTTTCAAGACTGCTATAAAAAATAAAAGAAATTTTGCAAGATATGAATAAACATAAAGATTGCCAACAAATGAAAAAACTCAAATTTTATTAATTGAATGGTAGTCAGCAAATGGCATGACTCCATGGATCATTACAAAGTTGAAAAATGGTAAATAATGAAAAATGTTACATCAAAGAACAATGACCATTATCCTTATAGACACCTTTGAATTTCCTATATTCTGAGCTTCTGATGATCTGACTCAGGAGTCTGGTGAAAGGGATAGCTTTCGATAATCCAATCTGATCTGATACAGTTGACTAGCCTTATCCCTAACTTTTTCCTAAATTTCCTTTTCAGGTTTTCAATCTACCAGGATGATTTTTCTGTTTTATGTCTCTAATTTTTGCATGAATCGCCCTTTCGGGTTTTCAGTCCACCAAGACGCTCATTTTTGTCTAAGCCTCTCTTTTGGGTTTTCAACTTAGCGAGTTGTTATTTTCTTTTTAGGTATAGTACTTTTTTACTGCATCGATCTTCACAAGACGAGTGATCTCTGAAGGTAGGAAAAACACTTAGAAGGGGGGAGGGGGGTTGAATAAGGGTTTTAAACACAATTAAGATGATAGCAAAATAACAAGGTATTTTTATCCTGGTTCGTTTGAACTCAAACTACTCCAGTCCACCCTACCCAGGTGATTTGTCTTTCTCAACAAGGACTTAATCCACTAAATCAAACTGATTACAATGTTAACAACTAAGACAACTATCTTAGTCTTCTCAAGAAATATGACCACACTTGGTCTCTTAAGGAATCTTTTACAAAAGATAAACTAACAATGTGTTTAAGAGTTGCTTCTAAAAAGCTATACCACAACAGTGATTTTTACACAAGTTTAAGAACGAAATAAAAACTATTCAGCTTTGAAGAATGTTTGTATGATTTGCTTGTTGAATAATTTTTCAAGTGATTTGTCAATCTCGTCGACTTTGAAGTGATGCTGAGACTTGCTTTTATAGTACTTGAAGTCCATTTCTTAAAGACTGTGTAACACTGTGCATTCTGTTGCTTTTTGTCCTCTATTGACTTTTCCTTTCTCAGAAGGGGAATGTTCAGACAAATCCTTTTTGTATGAATTCCTGTGTCATGCACGAATGAGGAAAGATCCGTTTGGATAAGGACACAAAATATGCCAACGGATCTTTATTTGAACAACATCTTCTTCAACAACTTTGGAACGTCTTGCATCAGATCCTCTGATGATGTTCCTAGTTCTTCCGATTAGAGTTACTCTATCAGAGTTTTGCAGCAAAGTGCTTTAGCGTGAATATCTTTATCAGAGCAAACTTGCTTATCAGAGCCTCTGTACTTGCAGCGTTAAGTACTTCCAAAGTTTTCTGAAACTTTACTATATGTTCCTTACTCAAATTCTTCTCAGCTTCGCTCAGAGTCATTTGTAGTAGATCCGAGTCTTCTGATGTATTGCTTCTGACGCTCAGAGCTTTATCGTTCTGTTGTGTTCAGAGGCGTTCTTGCTTCCAGAATAGTATTAATTTTGATATCTGAAACAAATAAACACTTGAACAAAATTAGAGTATATATTTCTTTTATACAAAATTTCATTAATGTTATCATCAAAACAATGAGATATATTAAACACCAATCTGTGTTCTAACAATCTCCCCCTTTTTGATGATGACAAAAACTATGGGAAATTTTGTTCAAACAGAAAAAAATATTACTCCCCCTTAGAATATTAATCTCCCCCTGAAATGAATACTTTTAGAAAAATTAAATACTTCCCTTTCAGCTCATGTATTCTTTTCAGCGTCAGAGCACACTTGTAGATTCTCAGACTTTAGTTCAGAGTTAATTCTTAGAATTTTGTCAGATAAGAATTATTAGCTCTGAAACACTCAAAAAATATGATTAGATGTAATTTATCATGTATGAGTTGCCTTTTGGCATCTGTTTATGTGAATTATCAAAATTACCATTTTCTCCCCCTTTTTGTCATATAAAAAAGAATCTGATTAAGAAAAACTTTAAGACGAAAAATAACAGAGGAAAACAATAAATCATATGATAGATTCTGATGGAAAAACACAACATTCACAGATGCATTGATAGATATAATCCAAAACAGAAACAGACAAACAATTAACACATAAGTGCACAAACAACAAAGAAACTAAGATGAAGAACGGGAAGCCAAAATCCTCAGAAGATTCGTTATCTCAGAGGTAGATTCTTCTTGCTTCGCCATCCAAGTCTTGATTTCTTCAGTGGTCTTTTCTTGCTTTACCATCCAAGATCTTATCTCAATGTTGCTAGCCTCTAGCTGAGCAAACTTAGCATTCATATCTCCATCTTCTTTCTTCACTTCGGATGACTCAGGAGCAGACGCAGAAGCAGATGCATTGTGAATAACCATAGAAGCAGATGCATTCTGTACAATCATGTCAGAAGGTTGAACAGAGTCAAGAGTTTCTTCAGGACCAGGAGCAGAACCTTCTGGAACGAATTCTTCAGGCCTAGACACTTCAGTAATCTCAGATGCAACCAAGTTTTCAGAAGGAAGACACACATCCTTTGCAGGTGTGTTTTCTAGAAGCAAAGTTGGATTTCTGCTAACTCTCAGAAGAGTGAGTCTGAAATCTTTAGCAAATCTGACCTTTGCATCGTCAGAGAAAATCTCTTGAAGATTTGAAGCCATAAAGTTGAATATGGTTTTGAATCTCTTCCAGATAGCTTCAGAATCATCAGGATTCATGCTTGAAAGGCATTCCTTCTTAACAGAAGATAACCACATATTTATTTCTTTTTCAAAACCAGCAAACAATGTACCAACATCTAGCCTAGGTTTGGGTTTCAGATAGGCTTCTAAGGGTGATGTTTTCATGGTAGCAGATGTTGAAGGTATAGAAAAAGAAGGAATAATGATAACAGGTGGATAAGATGAAGATGGAATATGGACAGATGAAGTATTAGCAGTCTTAGGTTCAGATGGGGTTGGTTCAGATGAAAGAATATCATCCTCAGGGTCTGATGGGATAGAAACAAAAGGTTTGAGAAGAGAAGAGATGACATCTGATCTATCAGAATCAGTGGAATCAGATGAATCAGAAGATTCAGATGATCCAGATGAAACTTGTAACAACCCAATTTTTATTAATTAATTATTTATATTAATAAAAGATTTGTGGGGATTGTTTAATTGATTGATGATTAATTAAATGAAATTGGTAGATGTTTGAGAAGAGAAATATGATGGAAAGAATAGAAGAGAAAGACTTATAAAGGAAAAGTGGAAAGAAAACATAAGAGAAAGAATAGAGGAAGAAGGAGAAAGAGGAGAAAAGAGAAGGAGAAGAAGGAAAAGTTGGAAAAGCTCAAGAATAACTCTCAAGCATCGATTTAACCAAGGTAAGGGTGTGAAATATCATTATCTTGTCAATGTATATGATTATGTATGCTTGGGTTAAATTGTTGGATGTTTTTCTATAACTCCCATTTTAGGGCAAAAGTGGATTTAATCGATAGAAACCGAGTTTTAACGGTCAAAAATGAGAATAAGTGGTATAATTTAGTCGAGGGAGGTTAGACTAAGGCTATGGAACTTGTTTGGTGAGAATCGGTCGGTTTTGTGGAGAGTTATGAAAGTTGGGCAGTGAGGGTTTTGAAGTTCGCAGACACTCGCTATCTTGTTCGCAAGGCGAGCTGGTCACGAACGTTCGCTGCAGCGAGCTGTAGCGAGTAGGTAGCAAGTGGTCCCAGACTTGGGCAGAATGGATTTGAGGTTCTTCGCTGGTAGAGAATGGGGTAGAGAAGGTTCGCTAGGACTTCGCTGTAGCGAGCTGGGTAGCGAAGCAAGTCAGTAGCTTCTGTTTGCCTTCGCGAGCTTGTTCGCTAGGCGAACAGGTAGCGAGCACTCGCTAGTCGAGCATGTTAGCGAGCGTGACAGCAATTGGTTTTCTCTGTGATTCCATTCCATGTTGATTTCTTGGTTCGATTGTGTTTGATCCTTGTTGGAATGAATAATTGTGTGCCGTGAAGTATATGTTGTAGGTAGCCGTATGGCGTGAATCCTAGATTATGAATTGTGGTCTTTTGACAAATATAATGCATTGTTTTAATTGATTAAAATGCATGATGAATGTTATTGAATTCGTTGCCGTGAGCACGATGTTGTGAATGCATATTGTTTGTATGCGATTGTGTTTGAGAATGCATGAGAACATATTGTGGATATGTGTGTATTTCTTGGTAAATATATTGATGATATTGAATATGAATATGTTGTGTGTACAATCATGATTATAATTCGTATGTGATGAATTATTTGAGAATGCATGAGATTAAGATGCGAGAACGGTCTTAAGTGCATTTGGTGGTTGATTGCATATGCATCACTTAGTCAAGAGGCAATGTTTGCTAGTTTCATGGAGACTAGTGACTTATCCCAAATCTAGAAGAGTGGGTTTGAAAGCTTATAGGACGGGCTTTTATGGTAATCGGTCTAGAAGAGTGGACCCGGTTAGTGTAAAAACCAAAAAATGATAACGAGTGTTGGTGCCACATGGCATGAGCTGCATTGAGTCACATGGAAATGTGTAATGTTGTATGCGTGTATGTTGGTGTGAATTGTGGAGTTGAGAATTATGGATGTGTGCATGATGAAATGTGCTTGATAATTATCCATATTTGTTTGTACATATGTTATGATGTATATGATGATTAAAATGAATTGTGGTGAGGAAATATGGAATATATGTGTTCTATACTTGTGTGTGTGTGTGTGTGTGTATATATATATATATATATATATATATATATATATATATATATATATATATATATATATATATATATATATATATATATATATATATAATTTATATGCATTGATTATTATGATAATATTTCTCACCCTTCTGCTGTTTTATAATGCTCTATGAGGCATTGCAGATTAGCTTTGATGGAGGTCTTTTGTGAAGTTTAGCTTCATTCTTTTGGTCGGTTATGCTCTGATATGTAGCACCGGGTAGTTAGGACTGTATAGTATTCTTTTGGGATACATGTTGTATATGTGTATCTGATGGTAAATGTTTATGTAAACACGAATGATTTGATGAAACAAACTGAATGATATGTATTTATATGATTACATGTTTTAAGTATTTCAATGTTTATATTTTCCGATTTAACTCTAAATATTGAGATGTGGGTGTAAGGACTAAGTTCCTCTGTTGAGCTACCCCATAATTACATGTCTTTTATAGAGCAGGTGTTGTATTTTATTTTGGTGAATGATGTGGCATAATTCTTTTATACCATGTTTTAATTTTACTCTGATGAAATTTTATTATGTGATTTATTTGTTTGTTTAGGGGTATAGAAGGGGGTGTTACATTAAGTGGTATCAGAGCAGGTCGGTCTGTTGACCAAGTTGTTAACGTGTTCATTCCCTTATGCATTTGGTATATGTGTGTAGCACTGCCCATATGGTTGTTCTAACGAAGATTTGTTGTGGGAATCAAGATCAATGGTTGCAGGCAGGAACAATGAAGCGATTGCTGAGGCGTTAACGAGGTTGGCTGAAGCAATTGAGCAGAATCCTCAAGCCAATGTGAATGTTAGAAATAACGCTGATGATGAGTTTCGTGCTTTGGGAAGGTTCCAAAGGAACAATCTACCGATTTTCAAGGGAACCCATGAACCTGACAAAGCTCAAGTATGGCTGAAAGCGATTGAGAAGATCTTTCGAGTCATGAACTATTCAGATGCGCAGAGGGTGCAGTTTGGCACTCATATGCTTGAAGAGGAAGCCGAGGACTGGTGGGGTAATACTCGCCAAAGGTTTTAAGAGGATGAGATTGTGGTTATTTAGGATGTTTTTAGAGAGGCATTTCTGGAGAAGTATTTCCCAGAAGATGTGCGTGGTAAGAAGGAGATTGAATTCCTTGAGCTGAAGCAGGGTAACTCAACTGTGGCCGAGTATGCCACAAGATTTGAGGAATTGATTAATTTTTGTTCTCATTATAACACTGCTAATACGGAGAGATCCAAGTGTCTTAAGTTTGTGAATGGTCTGAGGCCGAAAATTAAGCAAGCTGTTGGTTATCAGGAAATTACGCGTTTTTCTGAGTTGGTGAACAAGAGTAGAATTTATGATGAAGACAGTAGAGCTTGGTCTAGCCACTACAAGAGTTTAGGTGACAAGAAAGGAAAAGGTCAATTTAGAGGAAAGTCGTATGTGACTCCTGCAGAGAAGGGGAAACAGAAAGCTGGTTACGGCAAGAAGCCAAGTGGGGGAGGAGTTTCTACTCCGGTGAGATGTTATAATTATGGTGAAGCGGGACATCGTGCTCCTGAGTGCAAGAATGTTGGGATGAAGTGTTTCAAGTGTGGGAAGCCAGACCATAAAGCTCTTGAGTGCAGAAGCGGTGCGAACGTGACTTGCTACAACTGTGGTGAGCAAGGGCACATTAGTACCAAGTGTGAAAAGCCAAAGAAGACTCAAGGGAATAGGAAAGTGTTTGCTTTATCAGGATCAGAGACTACTAGTGAAGATCGATTGATCCGAGGTACGTGCTTCATTAATGGTATACCTTTGATCGCTATAATTGATACTGGAGCTACGCATTCTTTTATTTCTTTGGATTGTGTTAAGAGCTTAAGTCTTGAGTTGTCTGTTATGAGTGGAGGTATGGTTATTGATACTCCTGCTATGGGTTCGGTAACTACCCCGTATGTGTGTTTGAATTGTCCGTTGAGTATTTTTGGTAAACACTTTGGAGTTGATTTAGTGTGTCTTCACTTAGATCAACTTGATGTTATTCTTGGGATGAATTGGTTGGAATTCAATCATGTCTATATTAACTGTTTTGACAAAACGGTTATTTTTCCTGAACCTGAGGATGAGGAAGATTTGTTTATGACTGCTAAGCAAGTGAAGGAATCACTGCAAGATGGTGCTACGGTATTTTTGTTAATGGCAATGGTGAGCATTGGTGAAAGTGGAACGATTGATGCTTTACCAATTGTCCGTGACTTTCCGGAAGTTTTTCCTGAGGAGATAATAGATTTACCGCCGAAACAAGAAATGGAGTTTGTGATCGACTTAATTCCTGGAACTAGTCCGATATCGATGGCTCCATATCGTATGTCTGCATCAGAATTGAAAGAGTTGAAGAGTCAACTTGAAGATCTACTTGAGAAAAGGTTTATTCGTCCGAGTGTGTCACCGTAGGGTGCACCAGTGTTGTTGGTTAAGAAGAAAGAGGGTTCTATGAGACTCTGTATGGACTACAGACAATTGAACAAGGTGACTATCAAGAATAAGTATCCACTTCCGAGGATTGATGATTTGATTGATCAGTTGGTTGGTGCGAGTGTCTTTAGTAAGATAGATCTGAGATCTGGGTATCATCAGATTCGCGTGAAGGCTGAGGATATTCAGAAGACTGCTTTTAGAACGAGGTATGGACACTATGAGTATTCTGTGATGCCATTTGGTGTGACTAATGCACCAGGTGTATTTATGGAGTACATGAATAGGATTTTACATTATTATTTGGACACGTTTGTCGTTGTGTTCATTGATGATATTTTGATTTATCCGAAGAGTGAAGAAGAACATGCCGAGCATCTGAGGATTGTGTTATCTGTATTAAAAGAGAAGCAGTTATACGCTAAACTTTCTAAGTATGAATTTTGGTTGAAGGAAGTGAGTTTCCTTGGTCATGTGATTTCGAGTAGAGGTATTGCAGTTGATCCGTCGAAGGTTGAAGCGGTATCGCAATGGGAGACTCCGAAATCAGTTTTTGAGATTAGAAGTTTTCTTGGTTTAGAGGGATATTATCGAAAATTCATTGAAGGATTTGCCAAGTTATCTTTACCGTTGATGCAGTTGACTAGGAAAAGTCAAGCTTTTGTTTGGGATGCGAAGTGTGAGGGAAGTTTTCAAGAACTTAAGAAAAGGTTGACGACAACTCCTGTTTTGATTTTGCCGAATCCGACAGAACTGTTTGTTGTGTATTGTAATGCTTCTTTGATGGGTTTAGGAGGTGTGTTGATGAAATATAAACAAGTTGTAGCTTATGCTTCGAGGCAACACAAAGTGCATGAGAAGAATTATCCGAAGCATGACCTAGAGTTGGCCGTCGTTGTATTTGTGCTAAAACTTTGGAGGAATTATTTGTTTGGTTCAAGATTTAAGGTGTTTAGTGATCATAAGAGTTTGAAGTATCTCTTTGATCAGAAGAAATTGAATGCAAGGCAGAGGAGATGGTTGGAAATTTTGAAAGATTATGATTTTGGTTTGAATTACCATCCAGGTAAAGCAAATGTGGTAGCTGATGCATTGAGTAGGAAATCGCTGCATATGTCGATGATGATGGTGAAAGAGTTGGAATTGATTGAGCAATTTCTTGATTTAAATTTGGTGTGTGAGAGGAGTTCTTACGGAGTTAATATGGGTATGTTGAAGCTTACTAGTGGTATTCTGGACGAGATTCGAGAAGGACAGAAATTTGATTTGAGTTTAGTTGACCGGTTGACTCTGATCAATCAAGGTCAAGGTGGTGATTGTCATACTGATGAGAATGGTATCATGAGGTGTCATGATAGAGTTTGTGTTCCTGATGTTGTTGAGCTGAAGAAGAGTATTCTTAAAGAAGGGCATCATAGTGGATTGAGTATTCATCCAGGTGCTACTAAGATGTATCAAGATTTGAGGAAAGTGTTTTGGTGGCCTCGTATGAAGAAGGATATTGCCGAGTTTGTGTATTCTTGTTTGACTTGTCAGAAGTCAAAAATTGAGCATCAGAAGCCGTCGGGTTTGATGAAACTGTTGTTTATTCCTGAGTGGAAATGGGATAACATTTCTATGGATTTTGTATCTGGTTTACCGAGGACGCCGAGTAACTTTGAAGCTATTTGGGTTATTGTGGATAGATTGACCAAATCTGCTCACTTTATTCCTATGCGAATGGATTACCCGTTAGAGAGGTTGGCAAAGCTGTACATTGAGATGATTGTCAGTTTGCATGGTATTCCGTCTAGCATTGTGTCAGATAGAGATCCGAGATTTACTTCGAGATTTTGGGAGGGTTTGCAAAGTGCTTTGGGTACGAAGTTGCGTTTGAGTTCAGCTTATCATCCGCAGACCGATGGTCAGACTGAGAGGATGATTCAATCACTTAAGGATCTTTTGAGAGCTTGTGTGTTGGAGAAGGGAGAAGCTTGGGATAACTACTTACCTTTGATTGAATTTACTTACAACAACAATTTTCATTCGAGTATTGGTATGACACCGTTTGAAGCATTGTATGGTAGACAGTGTAGGACGCCATTGTGTTGGTATGAATTTGGAGAGAGTTCTGTGGTTGGACCCGAGATAGTCCAGCAGACTACCGATAAGATTAAGATGATTCAAGAGAAGATGAGGATTTCTCAGAGCCGTCAGAAGAGTTATCATGACAAGAGGAGGAAGGAACTTGAATTTCAAGAGGGAGATCATGTGTTTCTTCGAGTCACTTCTATGACTGGTGTTGGTAGGCCATTGAAGTCGCGTAAGTTGACGCCGCGTTTTATTGGTCCTTATCAGATTTTGCAGAGGATAGGGGAGGTAGCCTATCATGTCGCTTTACCACCGTCGCTTGCTAATCTCCATGACGTGTTCCATGTATCTCAATTGAGGAAATACATTGCTGATCCATCTCATGTAGTCCAATTAGATGATGTGCAGGTGATAAATAATCTGACTGTGGAGACATCACCTATGCGGGTAGAGGATTGGGAGTTGAAGCAACTTCGAGGCTGAGAGATTGCTTTGGTGAAGGTCGCTTGGGGAGGACTAGCTGGTGGAAGTGTGACTTGGGAACTTGAGAGCTAGATGAGGGAGTCTTATCCAGAGCTGTTTGAATTAGGTAAAATTTTCGAGGACGAAAATTCCTAAAGTGGGGGAGAGTTGTAACAGCCCAATTTTTATTAATTAATTATTTATATTAATTAAATAATTTGTGGGGATTGTTTAATTGATGGATAATTAATTAAATGAAATTGGTAGATGTTTGAGAAGAGAAATATGATGGAAAGAATAGAAGAGAAAGACTTATAAAGGAAAAGTGGAAAGAAAACATAAGAGAAAGAATAGAGGAAGAAGGAGAAAGAGGAGAAAAGAGAAGGAGAAGAAGGAAAAGTTGGAAAAGCTCAAGAACAACTCTCAAGCATCGATTTAACTAAGGTAAGGGTGTGAAATATCATTATCTTGTCAATGTATATGATTGTGTATGCTTGGGTTAAATTGTTGGATGTTTTTCTACAACTTCTATTTTAGGGCAAAAATGGATTTAATCGATAGAAACCGAGTTTTAACGGTCAAAAATGAGAATAAGTGGTATAATTTAGTCGAGCGAGGTTAGACTAAGGCTATGGAACTTGTTTGGTGAGAATCGGTCGGTTTTGTGGAGAGTTATGAAAGTTGGGCAGTGAGGGTTTTGAAGTTCGCAGACACTCGCTAGCTTGTTCGCTAGGCGAGCTGGTCACGAATGTTCGCTGCTGCGAGTAGGTAGCGAGTGGTCCCAGACTTGGGCAGAATGGATTTGAGGTTCTTCACTGGTAGCGAATGGGGTAATCAAGGTTCGCTAGGACTTCGCTGTAGCGAGCTGGGTAGCGAAGCAAGTCAGTAGCTTCTGTTTGCCTTAAGGAGCTTGTTCGCTAGGCGTACAGGTAGCGAGCACTCGCTAGAGACTCGCTAGGCGAGCATGTTAGCGAGCGTGACAACAATTGGTTTTCTCTGTGATTCCATTCCATGTTGATTTCTTGGTTCGATTGTGTTCGATCCTTGTTGGAATGAATAATTGTGTGTCGTGAAGTATATGTTGTGGGTAGCCTTATGGCGTGAATCCTAGATTATGAATTATGGTCTTTTGACAAATATAATGCATTGTTTTAATTAATTAAAATGCATGATGAATGATATTGAATTCGTTTCCATGAGCACGATGTTGTGAATGCATATTGTTTGTATGCGATTGTGTTTGAGAATGAATGAGAACATATGGTGGATATGTGTGCATTGCTTGGTAAATATATTGATGATATTGAATATGAATATGTTGTGTGTGCAATCATGATTATAATTCGTATGTGATGAATTATTTAAGAATGCATGAGATTAAGATGCGAGAACGGTCTTAAGTGCATTTGGTGGTTGATTGCATATGCATCATTTAGTCAAGAGGCAATGTTTGCTAGTTTCGTGGAGACTAGTGACTTGTCCCAAACCTAGAAGAGTGGGTTTGAAAGCTTAGAGGACGAGCTTTTGTGGTTATCGGTCTAGAAGAGTGGACCCGGTTTAATGTAAAAACCGAAAAATGATAACAAGTGTTGGTACCACATGGCATGAGTTGCATTTAGTCACATGGAAATGTGTAATGTTGTATGAGTGTATGTTGGTGTGAATTGTGGAGTTGAGAATTATGGATGTGTGCATGATGAAATGTGCTTGATAATTATCCATATTTGTTTGTACATATGTTGTGATGTATATGATGAATAAAATGAATTGTGGTGAAGAAATGTGCAATATATGTGTTCTATACTTGTATGTGTATATATATATATATATATATATATATATATATATATATATATATATATATATATATATATATATATATATATATATATATATATATATATATATATATATATATATATATATATATATATATATATATATATATATATATATATATATATATATATATATATATATATATATATATATATATATATATATATATATATATATATATATATATATATATATATATATATATATATATATATATATATATATATATATATATATATATAAAATTTATATGCATTGATTATTATGATAATATTTATCACCCTTCTGCTGTTTTATAATGCTCTATGAGGCATTGCAGATTAGCTTTGATGGAGGTCTTTTGTGAAGTTTAGCTTCATTCTTTTGGTCGGTTATGCTCTGATATGTAGCACCGGGTAGTTAGGACTGTATTGTATTCTTTTGGGATACATTTTGTATATGTGTATCTGATGGTAAATGTTTATGTAAACACGAATGATGTGATGAAACAAACTGAATGATATGTATTTATATGATTACATATTTTAAGTATTTCAATGTTTATATTTTCCGCTTTAACTCTAAATATTGAGATGTGGGTGTAAGGACTAAGTTCCTCTGTTGAGCTACCCCATTGTTACATGTCTTTTATAGAGCAGGTGTTGTATATTATTTTGGTGAATGATGTGGCATACTTCTTTTATACCATGTTTTAATTTTACTCTAATGAAATTTTATTATGTGATTTATTTGTTTATTTGGGGGTATTGAAGGGGGTGTTACAAAACTGGAAAGACAGTCGTGAGAGGTTGGAGATCAAGAATGACTGGTTCAAGATCAGATGGTATGGTTTCTGATTGTCGTGGTTCAGATGTTTGATTTTCAGATGGGGGATGTTTAGATGGTTGGTTTACAGAAGGGTTTGTTTCAGATGTTTTTGGAATAGAAGATGAGGTTTTATCAGAAGTAGTTTTCTGATGGATGTTGAAGAAAGGTGTGGATGTTACAAATGTAGTGTGTTCAGATGATTGTGGTTGTTGTGGTTCAGAAGTTTGATGTTATTGAGGTTCAAAGAGTTGTTGTTGTTGAGATATTTGTGGTTCAGATGAAATGGGTTTAGAGTTGTGAGGAGGAGAAGGTGTGGGAATAGGGTCATAAGGAGGAGGAGGTTCAGATGTTGGTGTTTCTGTTACTTGTTCTGAAATAGAAGATAAATTAGCAGAAGGGTTACCTTTCTGCTTCTTGAAGCGTTTTGGCTTATCAAAAGATGCTTCGCTAAAAGCTTTCCTCTTGGGCTTCGTAAATCCTTCCTCTGGGACATTTCTTCTCTTTCTCTGCCTCTCTCCGTAGAAATCTGGTCCAGGTTCATTTGCTCTTTTGGTCAGATCTGGTGGCAAGGGGGTTCCATCTGCTAAGCATTCAACAATGTAGCTCAGAACAATTTTCCTTGGTTCTTCAGCAGTGAAGAGAGGAAAATCATCTAAAGGAATTCTCCTATGGCTTACTTCGTCAATGTTGATCTGAATTGGTGCAGAACTAAGTTCTTCCGCTATCCTCATCCTCTGTAGACTCTTTCCATTCAGAGGCTTTCCAATAATTGAAGCTAACTCTTTTGTCCGACCAGCCTCTGTCAGATGAGCCACTAATCCATTTTCAGTTAGAATATCTGAGATCAGTCTTCCCATAGGGATCTAGTTTCTAATCTTTTGATGCTTTATTCTGACTTCCTCTCTGGACTGTTTCACATGACTCCACAGATGAGTAAAAAGTAAGTGAGGCAGATCCACCTTGATGCCTTTACCCAGACAGTACATGAAATACATCTGATCTGTGTTGATGTAGTCAGGAGAATTAGTGGATTTCCTGTGATGTATGCAACCTAAGAAGATCTTTGCCCAGATCTTGTAATGAACCTTTAAATCCTTTATTTTGCTTGAAACTTCCCCAGAAGTGAAAACTTCACTGTACACCTCATCCGTTTCAATACGACTTACTAGCAGATGAGTAACACCATCTGTTTCTTGATATCCTATCAACTTACGAATCAAATCTTCAGTGATGATAATCTCTTTACCTAGAAAGGTTCTTTGAATGGAGCATAACCCATATTAGAAGATGAAACCGCAACCATTGTAGATTCACACTGTTGAGAGGTTGAAGATGAAGTTTCCATTTCTGAACTTGAGAGATAACAAGTTCTTCTTTGAGATTTGGGTTTGGAAGGGAAGAAGAAGCAATGAAGCAAACAAAAACGCATATAGGTGTAAGAGAGAGTGAAAAATGTGAGAAGTGTTGTGTTGTGGAATATATAGGGGCAAAAGTTAGGGCACACATTCACACGTTCAGCATTTAATTCAAATAATTTAAAACAAAAAGTCACATAAAAAAGAATAATGATTTAAGAGCATTAAATGATACTAACAAGCGTGGGGAGGAAAACGAGGAATTGAGAATTCAAACAGTACCTCTAAACGGTGTCTCATTGTTTACACTCCACCTTTTCAGATTTCATGTGACACGTGTTTGATGTTGATGTGCCTCTGAATCTCTTTAGAATAAGAAACGTTAATCAACGCTCAGATCTTATGAGACTTGTTAGATCAGAGTTTCACAAAAAAATAATGTAACAAAAGAAATAATCAGATGAACTACTTCAGAGTATAGACATTAATCATATTTCATCTGAATAAATTTGCTTCTGAATAATAGTTTTATTTAGACAAAAATCCATACTAATATTCTTCAGAATAAATTTAAACCTATCTTCAGCAAGGGGTTTTGTGAAGATATCAGCCCATTGATGGTCTGTATCAACAAAATTCAAACTTATAATTCCCTTCTGAACATAGTCTCTGATGAAATGATGTTTAATTTCTATATGCTTTGCCTTAAAATGTAAAATAGGGTTTTTAGAAAGGCAAATAGAAGAAGTATTATAACAGAAGATAGAAATGTTACTCTCATGTATCTGATAATCTTCTAGTTGACTTTTCATCCAGAGAATCTGTGTGCTACAACCAGCTGCAGCAATATATTCTGCTTCTGTTGTTGAAAGTGCTATTATGAGTTGCTTCTTGCTGAACCATGAGACCAAATGACTTCCCAGAAAATGATAGCTTCCAGAAGTACTTTTACGTTCTATTCTGTGTCCAGCATAATCAGCATCACAGAATCCAACTAATCTATATTCATCAGATCTTTTGTAACACAAACCCATGTTAGTATTACCTTTCAGATACCTCAGAATTGTCTTAACAACTGTTAAGTGAGATTCTCTATGATCTGATTGGAATCTAGCACATAGACAAACACTAAAGAGGATATCAGGTCTAAAAGTAGTCAAGTACAGAAGAGAACCAATCATACCTCTGTAGAGCTTCTGATCTACCTTTTTACTTACCTCTTCTTTACCTAGAGTGCTTGTTGGATGCATTGGAGTCTTTGCTAGCTTACTTTCAGTCATGTTGAATTTCTTCAGAAGCTCCTTTACATACTTTGTCTGATGTATGTAGGTACCTTCTGGAGTTTGATTCACTTGAATTCCCAGAAAGAATATGAGTTCTCCCATCATGCTCATTTCAAATTCTGCCTGCATAGATTGAGCAAACTCCTTTCCAAGCGTAATATTTGTTGTTCCAAAAATAATGTCATCAACATAAATCTGACAGATTAAAATGTCTTTCATAATTGACTTATGGAAGAGAGTAGTATCAACTTTTCCTCTGATAAAATTATTTTCCAGAAGAAAATTACTCAGCCTCTCATACCAAGCTCTGGGAGCTTGTTTTAAGCCATAGAGTGATTTCTTCAGTTTAAAAACATGTTTTGGAAAATTTTCATTTTCAAAACCAGGGGGTTGATGAACATAAACTTCCTCTTCTATGCAGCCATTTAAGAAAGCACTTTTAACATCCATATGATATAGAGTGATGTTATTCTGTGCAGCAAAAGAAATAAGCAAGCGAATAGATTCTAACCTTGCCACATGAGCATATGTATCTGTGTAATCTATACCTTCTTTCTGACTATATCCTTGAGCAACCAGCCTAGCCTTGTTTCTGATAACTTTTCCTTGCTCATTCAGCTTGTTTCTAAAAACCCATTTTGTTCCAATGATATTGAATCCATTTGGTCTTGGAACCAGATCCCAAACATCATTCCTTGTGAATTGGTTAAGCTCCTCTTGCATAGCAAGTATCCAATCATTATCTTGTAGAGCTTCATCCATAGAGGTAGGTTCAATGATAGATACCAAACCAAACAATGACGTTCTAGATGATCTGAGAAAGGATCTTGTTCAGATAGGGTCATCCTTCTTTCCAATTATCATTTTCTCTGGATGAGAGGCTTTGATTCTGGATGATCCTTTAATAGTTGGTTCTTCAGAAATTGTCAAGTTGTCCATCTGAGCAGTCAAAGGAGTAGCATCTGACATTGCTTCTGGTGCTTTTGCTTGAGCTTTGTCTGCCTCTGATTCTTTAGAGCCTGTGAGAAGGATTTCTCTATCTACAGAAATTTCAAGCTGCTTTGGCTTTTGATTTCCAAGCTTATCATCAAATCTAACATGAATTGATTCCTCTATGATCTGTGTCTCAGTATTATATACTCTGTAGCCTTTAGAGCATTCAGAATATCCAAGCATGAAACACTTCTGAGCTTTAGAATCAAACTTGTTCATATTTTCCTTAGTATTCAAAATAAAACAAACACATCCAAAAGGATGGAAATAAGAAATGTTGGGCTTTCTATTCCTCAACAATTCATAAGGAGTCTTTTCCAGAAGAGGTCTTACAGACACTCTGTTCTGAATATAACAAGTTGTATTAATTACTTCTGCCCAAAAATGTTTTGCCATGTTAGCCTCGTTGATCATGCTTCTGGTCATTTCTTGCAATGTTCTATTTTTCCTTTCTACAACTCCATTCTGTTGAGGAGTTCTAGGACAAGAAAAATCATGTGCAATGCCATTTTCTTTAAAATATTTTTCAAAGTATTTATTTTCAAATTCTCCACCATGATCACTTCTGACTTTAACAATTTAAATTCTTTTTCTTTTTGGACTTGTTTGCAGAAGTCAAAGAATACAAAATGTGACTCATCCTTGTGTTTCAAGAATTTTACCCATGTCCATCTGCTGTAGTCATCAACTATGACTAATCCATACTTATTGCCTCTGATGGATGCAGTTTTCACTGGTCCAAACAGATCAATGTGAAGCAGCTCTAATGCTCTAGAGGTAGAAACAACATTTTTAGTTTTGAAAGAAGATTTTGAAAATTTTCCTTTCTAACATGCTTCACAAAAAGCATCTGAGTTGAACTTCAACTGAGGAAGTCCTCTGACTAGATTGAGTTTATTAATCTGAGATATACGTCTCATACTAATATTCCCCAATCTTCTGTGCCAGACCCATTACTCATGGTTAACAGACAGAAGGCATTTTACATTTTGAACTTTTAGTTCTGAAAGATTAATTTTGTAAATGTTGTTCTTCCTTTTCCCATTAAAGAGGATTGAGCCATCTTTTTGACTCACAACTTTATAACATTTTTGATTGAAGATTATATCATAACCATTGTCACTTAATTGACTTATGGACAATAGATTATGTGTTAATCCTTCAACAAGTAAGACATTAGATATGGAAGGGAGGTTACCATTACCTATAGTTCCAGAGCCAATAATTTTGCCCTTCTGGTTCCCTCCAAACTTTACGTCACCTCTAGATCTAAGTTTCAGGCTTTGGAACATAGACCTTCATCCCGTCATGTGTCGCGAGCAGCCAGAGTCCAGGTACCATGATTGGTGTCTCAACTTTGCTGCTAAGGATATCTGCAACAAAGATTATTTTGTCCTTAGGTACCCATATTTTCTTGGGTCCTCTGGGGTTAGTAGGTCTGAAGTTCTGTCTAAACTTCTTTCCCTTAAAAGCATCTTTGTTCTGATGAAGTTTTGGTTTATTAAACACAGGGTTGTTCTGATCAGAACGCATGTGCTTAATATCATTTAAGTGACCATATTTAAAGTGGGTGTATAGAGGAGAATACTTAATGATCAGTTTATCAACATGTTTTGGGTTTAAATCCTTCCCAGAGGGTGATTCATATCCAATTCCTTTTCTATTATTTCTGCTTACGCCATAGATCATGGAAGCCATTTTTCTTCTATCTAGGCCTCTGGACAGTGTCATACCCTAAATTTGTCCTACCCATTTTAGAATATTTTTGCATTTTTTGCTCTTATTTCATTGTTGCATTATTTGTTTAATTTCTGGTTATTTAGACGCGTGTCCGCTTGCAATTAAGTGCTTTCCAAATATTATTCATTTTTATCCAATAAAAGTGTGACACGTGACCTAAAATTATTATTTTTTTGTTGCTATCGTGTTTTCATAATATTTTTCCTTTTTAAATTTTAATAATTAATATTTTTAGACTACATTAAGTATATAGTTTTATTTTATTTTATTTTATTTTAATAGGTTTGTAAATAAGAGTCTTATTATTTTGTTAATAATATTATTATTTAGGATTTAAGGAAATTTTTGTTTATTTGTTAATAATAAATAAATAGTAATATTTTTTTATTTGTTTTAATTTAGTAATATTTTGTGTATATACTAGTTGTTTTAGTTTTAATTAAACTGCTGGAAAAAAAAGAAGAGAGTTTGGGTTTGAATCAGGCCCATGTTTGGGACCCGTTAGGTTTGGATTTTGCAGCATATAAGGAGAGAGTATCTTCAGATTAAAAAAACAAAAAAATTTCGTTTCTACTGTTCATCTCCTCTAAAAAATCTGCCGCCCCAACTCCAACATTTAACCCTAATCACCGCTCCCTTTCCATCTGCATCTTCACCGCCGCCCTATTGTCCCCTTCAATTTTTGATTTTCATAACCATCTTCACTCACTCTGAACCCTCCGTTTTATGTTTCACCCTTTACCATCATCCATTTTTCTGCCAACACCATCATAAAGCCTTCCATCGGTGCTACACGAACAGTAAAGAACAAACTCCAACGCGGTGATGATTTTACGGTAGCAAAACAGCAGGAGCATCGCTCGATTCAACTTGAGGGCCTCGTTTTTAGCTTCAATCAAAGCACAATATCGCCTCCGGATTCTGCGACCGTCATCCACCTACAATATTTGCGCGTTGAAGTTTTGCAGTTCCCTCTGCAACATAGTTCCGCCTCTAACAAATTCAAGTCGCAGCAGTGTATACATCCCCTATGGTAGCATCTCGGTTCCGAGTTAAAATGCAGACCAAACTTCAAATGAATCTTAGTTGTTCATTCTCCGCTACTTGGGCGTCGAAGTCGGCATGTTGTTCCTGAGCCTTGATTCGGTTCATTCTTACTGCTATTTTTTGTTTTTATTATTATTCTTTTGGTTTATGTTTATATGTTGATGTTATGGCCGATTTAGCCATGGTTTGAGTAGGTATTTGGTTCTGGCTTAGGGATGCTCTGTTTTACATCACGTAAATATTGTTTGGTTAAATTTATTACTGGTTTTGTTTACATGAAAATTGTTACTATGCGAATTTGTTTGGAGCGCCGACCTCATTGTGTATTCCGATTATACGTGTGTTTGCTATGATTCAAATTAGTCTGTTGCATCTTTTGGCGTTCATTCATGGCATTTGGTTTGAGTATACTTGCTATTCGTATTCGAATTCATTTCTATTTTATGGTTTTGGGTGAAATATTGTGTCTGAATTCTGCTGCTACTCGGTTTCGTTTTCATTGCAATGTATCAAATCTGATTTAGTTTCGGTTATGCTTCCAACGAGAACTCGTTATTACAACAACCACAGTCGGGTAACACTATCTTAGACTTGTTTATGGTGATGAATACACTGTTATGGCATTTTCCCAATTTGAATCCTTTGTTGTTTTGTGAAATTTTGATTATATTCCTGGCTGCTAAAAATCCTGCACCCATGTAAATGTTATTGAATCATTGCTGGTGTACCTCACAGTTTGAATCCAGTATAGTTGTTACATTGCGGCAGCATTTTGTTTCGAAAGTTCTGTTGCAAGCAGTAGTGTAATTAATTTTGTGTTTCGATTTCGTTTCTATGCATTTGATTTCATGTGCATTAATTTAGTCTGGTTGCTAGTGAGGAGACCAAAATAAAGTGATTTCATATTTGCTGTTTCATCAGAGTATTGTGCTATTGTGCTGAGTATCATTTTAAGCCGACTCCAGTGATTGAAAATAGTGCGTTGCTTGTGTTGAATTTACGTTGAATGTTGTTGGCGGAGGTTCTGAGTTTGAAGTTTTCGAAATTCTCAATTCATTTTTCGACAAGGATCTCCTTCTGTTTCGCGGCGACACCGCGAAGTTTCCAGCTGCGGCGACCGGAGAACGTCCCGACTGTTTTGCTTCCAGCTCAACAACAACGACAACACGGCGTCGGCATTCTCGGCTTCGGCTAGGTAAACGTATCAACTAGTTTCGCTTATTTGTCGGATTGGGTAATTATTTGTGATTGTTGTTCAATTAAAGGTTTTCTATTTTTCATTGGTGATATGGTTTGGATGTTCACGCTGTTGTTTTGATCCTTGGTGTTCTTCGATGTTGGATTGCGAAAGTTGTTATCATTTGAACTAATATACAGATCTACCAGTTCTTTTTTCACTACACTAATTATGTATATTTCTGCTGTGATGTTTTGAAATACTAAGCCACTGATGTTAAATGCCAAAATTTTATTCGTTTTATGTTGTTCAATGTTTTGATATATTGTAAAATTATCTCATTATGAATCATGATTAATGTTTGGATTGAATTTCGCAAGAGTTTTTGATTGCTCCCTGTAGATTTGATCCGATTTTCGCAAGGCTGTTGACTGTTCTATGTCGTGTTTGTGTGCGTTTTTTTTTTTTAAAATTTCTATTCACTGTTGTTGCTGCTAAGTCATTTTCAGCTTCATGGCATTTGTATAATTTTAACGCATTAAAATAGTTGTTAAAGTTGCTAAGTTGAATCTGCTGCATATATCCAAATTTCCACTAATTCTAGACATATTATTTATCAATCTTCATTTTTTGATGTTTTAATTAATTATTCGATTGGTATATAATATTTATTTGATTAAGAAATAAATTGAAATATCGTTTTTTTTTTCTCACATAGTTTGACCTTTGAATCATGATAGTTTAGTAGTAACTCTTTTTCATTTGTTAATTGATCATGTAATTCTTATTTTATTATTTCCTTGCTAACTATTTTGTATTAATTGGATAACTTTGTGATTTAACTTTATGAGTTTTAAGCCTAGTGGTGTACATTTGTAAATAATTTTAAATCACTTCAGTTTTAATTTCTTAGTAATAATTTGAACTTTTGTTTATAAGTTCGACATTTCTATGCCGTTGTGATGCTAAAATTTCGATATACGAATCATATATTTTGCCTCTATTTTCAAGATAATTACTTAAAGTTACTTTTATTTTTTAAGTAGTTTGTTTTTCTAAAATATTTTCTAGATAAAATCTTAGACCATTTTTAATTTATTTCTAAAATTTGGTTAGTTATTTTTTTTCTAACCCTAAATTAATCTATTTTTCACATACAAACTATTTTCAAACTTTATTTTCAAAACTTGATATTATTTTTCTTAATCCTATTCAATATATTTTTCATTACTAAATTATTTTTTCAATCAAATCACAAAAAAACTAAATCCTTGAAATCTAGCACTTCTTGGATTTTTTGGACGATCATTATTGAGGTGTACACCTTAAATAATGTATGGTTCGACTTTTCGTTTTTTTTTTAATATACTCTTTTTGGACAAAGAAATATCATAGGAATCTAGCATTCCGTGTGATATTTCTGTTCTTCATCAAAATATTTTTCAAATGAAAAATGTGTCGTCGAGATCTAGCATCTTGATAATACCTCGATTAATTAGTTGTGGGACCGACGTCTCATCAACTAAATAATTGTCATTTTCAAATCCAATCTCGTATTCTGACTTCTCATACCACAAACTCTTTCCATATCTTCGATTCAATCCAAATTATTTTCTCAATTCAAACCCCGAAAGAAGGAGGTTCTTGGAATCTAGCATTCCTTGAGTTTTCGAGTGAATAATTTTTGAGGCACGCTCTTGAGTTGTTATTCACTCAACCTTTCGACTTTTTCAAACTCAAATCATTTTCAAACATTCTCCTAAGTCGAGCGCTCGTCTGCATCCGCAACCCATATTTCTCACACTCCTTCACAACTCCTCGTGGTCTCGATATTAGGGGAACCTTTAGGGACTAATATCGTTTCTCACAATCTAACCCTTGACGCGTCGTCAAGTCAGTTCTGTCTTCAAACAAATCCTCGACACGTCGTCGAGCTATTTCAAAACAACATCCTTTTTGCCTCACATTCCATTTTCGATTCAATCTTTTCACAAACGTTTTTTAAACTTACGAAAAAGGGATATTCTTAGAATCTAGCATTCTTTGAATATTCGAATGAGTAACTCTCGAGGCGCGCTCTCGAGTTGTTATTAGTTCATTCTTTCGACTTCAAAACATCCCAAATTGTAAGAACAGAGTATGCCTAAGAGGGGGGGGGGGGTGAATTAGGACTTTTGAAATTTTTCCGGTTTTTATGGTATTTTGAAATATCACTGGTTTGTGTTTTTGGTTATGAAAGCAGAAGAAGAAAGATAAAAGAACAATGGACACCAGGATTTATAGTGGTTCCCCTCACAATCCGAGAGTACTCCACTCCCCTTTCAACATGAAAGAGAATTTTCACTATTGTTTAATAAAGTACAACCTATCACACCATCAACCGGTGAGGCCTACTATCAAACAATAAAACTAACAAGTGTACAAGAACAATCCTCTTGTAAACACTCACCCTTGTATCCAATAATCCTGGATCACAAGTCAATATACACAAGTTTGTAAAGATTTGAATTTGAGAGTAATGATATCAAAGTTGATCTTCTCCAAATGATCAGAATTCACTCTTACAATTTTCAATACAAGTGTTCAAGGATGAATATGAAATTTATGCACATATGAACACTTAATGAAAGTTTTTGAAAACAGTGAATTTGATTCTAAGACACTTTTAAAAATGAATGTATAAAATGTTTTTGTGTTATGTTCTATTGTTTTTTTTTTCAAAAAAGAAAAACTCAGAATTTATATGAGTAAAATAACCTTTCAGAAAGGTACAATGAGTAGTCATCAAAAATATGAAATGGTATGAATTTAAAATAATTTTTGAACTTGAAACAAAGCAATTTTTCACTGCACGTTCAGTGTTAATCGGTTAACCCATATGGTTAATCGGTTAACACTGGTACGTTAGCCCAGAAAATTCAAAATTCAAATTGGTTAACCGGTTAACCTATATGTTTAATCGGTTAACACTGCTAATTTTCAGAAAAATGCTTTTTAAAATTAATGTTATACCATTTTTAAGGTTTCAAAAAATATGCTTATGTATTATGCAAAAATGATTGATGTTTTTGAACACTTGTATATCAAATTATAAGGGTGGATTTGATATACCAGTAATGCAGCCAAGTCTGGAAGAATCATAGTTCCATATGTAGCTTGACTTGAAAGATAGGTTGACTTGATCTTGATAACTTTGAACGGCTTGTCTTTTTGCAATCAAGAGATGACTTTGAGTAGTATTGACATCATCAAAACTTGAGACTGAAGCATGCTTCTACATTCTCCCCCTTTTTGATGATGGCAATAAAAAATGTTGTGCGATATCTCTTGGTTCTTGATCTGGTTCTCCCCCTATGTCTAGCAACTCCCCCTATCTTAACAGAGGAAAAAAATCTGCACACAGAGAGACATTAAAAGAACCAAGCTCTTCTCCCCCTTTGACATCAGCAAAAAGGAAGAGCTTTCAAAGAAATCACAAGATAGCAGTATATATAGAAATAAGCACATGCAAAGCCAAGTAAACACAAAGCACAAACAGTAGTACATATAAAATGCAGCAAATAGAAATTGTACTTGTTACAATAAAACATAGTTCAAATGAAAGCATAAAAACTTAAGACTAGAAAGCAAAGCAATAAAAACAACAGCAGCAGCATATTCTCTAAAAATCCTCATCCGCCATATCCTCCTCCTCTTCTTCCTCTTGTCCTTCATTTTCTTCATCAGATAAAACAGGGCTGTCAGGGTTGGTGTGGTGAGAAGAAAGTACAAGGTTCCGGAGAGAAGCAATGGCCCGGGAGGTTTCTCTATGCTGAGTCATGATAGTTTGGTAAAGGAACTCGTTTGTGATGCCTCCTGCAGGTACGGGAAAGGCCTGGTTAGCATTGGCTCCTTCTTCTGAATACTTGTAAGTACCGTCATTATCCTTAAAAATTCCAGTATTTTTGACAATTGTAATCTCGTTGATCTCATTGGTGGTTGATTTCATCTTGATGGTTGGTTCACGGTTAAGATCCAAAGTAGTCAATTCCAAAATTCTTGATATCAGCCGTGCATAAGGAAGACGGGTCAACAGAGATAGTTGTTGTTGAAGGTGATACATGATGGTCAAAATCCAATTGACACGAATCTTGTTCTTGATGGCGAAAAGAAGTTGCATTTCCAGATCATTAATTTGTGCATGATTCGAATCCTTGGGAATCAGCACATAGCAGATTATATAGTGAAGCATCCGATCAGAGACGGTAAGATTTTTTGCATAGCACAACAGACGAGCAGTACGTTGGTTGGCGATAATCATCTCCTTTGGAAATCTGCAGATCTGATAATAGAACTCCATCTTGTCGTAGTTGGACCACGACCCTTCCACGTGGTTAACTCCCTTTCTCAGAAAGTACCCAGATGATGGTATGTTCAGCATTGCAGCAACATCAGACAGATTTTCTTCAACAACACAGTCTCTAACAATTGTTTTCATAATATGCTCATCATTTGCATTTAGAAACACAGACAGTTTATGCAAAAAGAATTTGACAAGATCCGGGTAGCAGTTTCCAGAATCAGACACAAATTTATCGATCCTCTGATATTTGAGCAAAGCAGGAAAATCAAAAGATGATGCAGGGAAAGCCTTAAGATTCACATACTTTACCGGAAGGATAGAACGAACTCGGACTTTGAAATCCATTCTGCGCTTCTTGGTTGTTTCCATAGGAATATCTTCATCAGATGTAGAGTGATGTTCTGGAAGTTTTCCCTTGCCGCGGTTTGATGCTGAAGCCATGGATGGAGGTTTGAGAGAACTGGGGTTGTGGGTTCTGAGGAAGTTAGGGTTTGAGAAGTTGTGGGGAGTTTTTCCAACTTTTAAGAGTGGGAGAGAGAAGTTAGGATTTTAAGAGGGAATGTGGATTTTGGATATGGATTTGGATATTTAAGAGAATATGGACCACACAAAATATATAAAGAAAAATATAAAATTTTCAAAAATTTAATTAATTTTCGTTTCTGATTTTTTGAAAAATTAACAGTGTTAATCAGTTAACCATATAGGTTAATCGGTTAACACATTAAAAAATTTAATCAGAATTGAAAATTCAACAGTGTTAATCGGTTAACCCATATGGTTAATCGATTAACATGCTCGAATTTTTGAAAAATACATAAAAAACAGAATGCATACACATGAAAACAAAACACAAATAATGCATACATATAATAGAGAAAAAGGTCAGATGTCACCTTCATCAAGAATCCCAAGTTCTCTCCGAATTTTGTAGAATGATTCTTTTGCCAAAGGCTTGGTGAAGATGTCGGCGAGTTGGTTGTGTGTGTCGACGAAAGTAACATCAACATCTCTGTTTAATACGTGATCTCGAAGGAAATGATGCCGGATATCGATGTGCTTTGTTCTGGAATGCATAACCGGATTCTTTGTGATATTTATGGCACTAGTATTGTCACATCGTAGAGGAATGCATCCGAGGTCAACACCATAATCCAGAAGTTGTTGTTTCAGCCATAAAATCTGTGCACAGCAACTTCCTGCGGCGATGTATTCTGCTTCGGCGGTGCTGAGTGCTACACAAGCTTGCTTCTTGCAGGACCATGATACTAGAGCATTTCCGAGAATATGACATGTACCACTTGTACTTTTTCTATCGGTTTTGCATCCTACATAGTCAGCGTCAGAATAACCAACTAAAGAACAAGTACTACCTTTAGGATACCATAATCCAACGTTGGTCGTTCCTTTGAGATACTTGATAATTCTCTTCACAGCAGTGAGATGCGATTCCTTCGGATTTGCTTGGAAGCGCGCACACAAACAAACACTAAACATAATGTCAGGACGGCTTGCCGTCAAGTATAGTAATGAACCAATCATACCTCGATATTTAGTAATATCAATTGGAGTACCGGATTCATCTTGATCAACATACATTCCGGATCCCATAGGAGTAGACATCATCTTGCAACTATCCATATCGAATTTCTTTATTAATTCCTTACAGTACTTGGATTGGTTGAGAAAGATTCCATCCTTGGTTTGCTTGATTTGTAGTCCAAGGAAATAATTTAACTTTCCCATCATGGACATCTCGAATTCTTCTCGCATCATGAGTGAGAATTCTTCGTAGAGTTCTTTGTTTGTTGATCCAAAAATGATGTCGTCGACGTAGACTTGTACTAACAAGGTGTTACCCTTGATTTTCTTAATAAACAGCGTCTTGTCAACCTTTCCTTTTGTAAATCCTTTCTCACATAAGAAGTTGCTAAGGCGATCATACCATGCTCGTGGTGCTTGTTTTAAACCGTAGAGAGCCTTCTTCAGTTTGAAAACATGTGAGGGATTTTTGAAGTCTTCAAAACCCGGAGGTTGTTTGACGTAGACTTCCTCATTAATGTACCCATTCAGGAAAGCGCTTTTGACATCCATCTGGAATAACTGAAAATTCATAGAACAAGCGTAAGCAAGTAGTAATCTAATTGCTTCTAACCTTGCTACCGGAGCGAATGTTTCATCAAAATCAATTCCTTCCTCCTGGTTGTAGCCTTGTGCGACCAATCTTGCCTTGTTACGAACTATAATCCCATTCTCGTCAAGTTTGTTCTTGAACACCCATCTGGTTCCTATAATATGCTTATTGTCCGGTCTTGGTACAAGGGTCCAAACTTGATTTCTTTCAAATTGATTAAGTTCTTCTTGCATTGCTATAATCCATTGGTCGTCGCCTAAAGCTTCATCGATCTTTGATGGTTCAATTTGAGATACAAACGCCATGTTGAGACAAGCATCCTTTAAATTAAGTCGAGTTGCAACGCCTTGACTAATATCACCAATAACTTTATCAATTGGGTGATCTCTGTGTGTTCTCCATTCTTTCGGAAGATCTTGATTCTCTTGAGTAACATCTTCTTGTAATATTGTTTGATCTTTTGAAACAGTTTCTTCATTTTGTGAAGTATCTACAAAATCATCATCATCATCCAAAACAATATTATCCTCTTTCGAGGGGTTAGTCTCATCAAACGAAACATGAATGGACTCTTCAATGGTAAGAGTTCTTTTATTAAAAATTCTAAAAGCTTTACTATAAAGAGAGTAACCAAGAAAGATACCTTCGTCGGACTTCTCATCAAACTTACCGAGATTGTCCTTATTGTTGTTGAGAACGAAGCATTTGCAGCCAAATATGTGGAAGAATGATATATTCGGTTTCCTTCCCTTGAACAACTCATACGGAGTCTTTTTGAGTAGCGGTTGAATATTCACGCGGTTGCTTACAAAGCATGCCGTGCTTACTGCTTCTGCCCAAAAATATTTTGGAAGATTTGTGTCGCTGAGCATTGTTCTAGCAAGTTCAACTAGTGAACGATTCTTCCGTTCTACGACGCCGTTTTGTTGAGAAGTTCTTGGTGCCGAAAAATTATGAGAAATTCCATGTTCTTCGCAAAATTCTTCAAAGTCTGAATTTTGAAATTCTCCACCGTGGTCGCTTCTTATGGAGGCTATAGTGAGTGACTTCTCGTTTTGAATTTGTTTTGCATACTTTTTGAATGCTTTAAACGCATCATTTTTCTGCACTAAAAACATTGTCCAGGTATATCGAGAAAAATCATCAACAATAACCAAAGCATAAATACTACCTCCAAAGCTCTTCGTTCTTGATGGACCAAAAAGATCCATGTGCAACAATTGAAGTGGTCTTGATGTAGAAACCACTTGCTTGGATTTGAAAGTTGTCTTGGTCTGTTATCCCTTTTGACATGCATCGCATAATTTATCCTTGATGAATTTTATCTTCGGAAGCCCAACAACCAAATCATGCTTGATTAATTTGTTTAAATGCTCCATGTGAATGTGAGCAAATCTTTTATGCCAAAGCCATGCCTCGTTGTTGTTCGCCATAAGACACTTTACCTTCAAGGAAGAGTCATCAAAAGAAATCATAAAAATATTATTATATCTTTTACCTTTTAGCAGAATCTCATGAGTGACTTCGTGTTCGATCAAGCATTCCTCCTTTGTGAAGTTGATTTTGAACCCTTTGTCACACAATTGACTGATGCTAAGCAGGTTATGCTTAAGGCCTTCAACAAAAAGAACGTCTTCGATGATTGTACATGGAGGTGCACCAATGGTTCCAACTCCAAGAATTTTTCCTTTATTATCATCACCGTAAGTGACGTATCCTTTGGCCTTTAATGATAGACTTGAAAATTTGTTTATATCTCCCGTCATATGCTTCGAGCAGCCACTATCAAGATACCATTGATTTGTGGTTGTCTTCAAGCATACCTACAAAACAATATTAGGTAGTGTTAGGTACCCAAATTGCTTTGGGTCCTTGATAGTTAGTACCCTTTTCCACCCACACATAATGCCCCTTTGCTATACCAATATTACGTACATAGCAGACATTAGGTGTGTGCCCTTTAATACCACAATAAAAACATGTAGGTTGAAAATGACTTCTATATCTAGGAATATAATCCTTTTTCTTATTAATTCTTTTCTTGTTATGATTTTGATGCTGAGTTTTAGAAGTGCTTGTCTCTTCCTTCACAATTTGTTCACTTGCTCTTACGAAAATGGTCTTATTGGTGCTTGGTTTTGAAAATTTAGAATATCCCAATCCACTTTTATCATTAGGATACCTTTGATGTTTAAGAATCTCTTCCAAGCCAATTTGACCTTTTTCGTATCTTTCTAAAACTCTTTTAAGTTGAACAATTTGAAAAGACAAAGACTCACAATTCTTACATACAAGACTTTGTTTTTCATCCATCACTTTTTGTTTTTCTTCTTCAATATTTTTTAAGAGATCAGAATTTTGTTTTTCTAAAATTAAAATTCTTTTCTTTTGTGATGAGATGTCTTTATACAAAGTCTTGCACTCTTTTAGAAGTTCATCTATAACTTCTTGTGCATCATTATCATAGACAGAAAAATTACTACTAACCTCATTTTCGTCATCGGAATGGTGAGAGGCCATTAAGGCAATATTTGCGCTTTCATCGCTATCTGATTCCGATGATGAACTCACTTCGTTGTCGTCCCATGCGACATAAGCCTTCTTTGTTTTGAAATCCTTCTTGCCCTTGAATTTTCCTTTATTTGCGAGTTTTGGGCAGTCTGACTTTATGTGACCTTGTTTTCCACATTCATAACATGTAATTTCTTGGTTTGATGTGGATGCCTCCTTTTTCCTGAAATGTCTATTCTTTTTAGAAAAAGAAGAAGTTTTATTATTATTGAAAAACTTACCAAGCTTCTTTACTAGAAGCATGAAATTTTCATCTTCGGAAGATTTGTCAATTTTGTCATCCTTTGTGTCAGTCTTCAAGGCAATTCCTTTGGACTTCTTGTCTTGACTTTCATGTTTCTCAAGCCTTCCAAGTTCCAGTTCATGCTCTTGAAGTTTCCCGAATAATGAAGCGGATGTCATTGTTGAAAGACTTTTCTTTTCCGAAATGGCGGTCACCTTTGGTTGTCATTCTCTTGTCAAGGATCTTAGGACTTTTAAGTTGAGATCATCATTGGTGAAGGTCTTCCCAAGAGCAATCAGGTGATTTGTTAGATGAACGAACCTCTTTTGCAAGGCAACAATAGATTCACCGGGCTGCATACAGAACATCTCATATTCTTGACTTAACGTGTTAAGTCTTGATCTTTTTACTTCTTCTGTTCCTTCATGCGTTTCTACCAAGGTATCCCAAATCTGTTTTGCTGATTTACACTGTGATATGCGAAAGAATTCATCCATACTGAGAGCGCTTTGAAGTATGTTGATTGCTTTCTTCTCATTCAAGATTCTCTTCTTGTCATCTTCATCATATGAGGATTTAATCTTTGGGGTTCCAACACCATTTACCACACTTGTAGGACCATATGGACCAGTTTCAACGGTTTCCCATATACCATCTCCTTGAGCCTCATGATGTGCCTTCATACGGATTTTCCAAAAATCAAAGTATTATCCAGAAAAGAGTGGTGGTTTGTTACTACTTCCACCATCTTTGAAAACCGGGTTGGTACTTGCGGAAGCCATACTGAATCGTTAGGAACATGTTACCTTAACCTGCTCTGATGCCAATTGTAAGAACAGAGTATGCCTAAGAGGGGGGGGGGTGAATTAGGACTTTTGAAATTTTTCCGGTTTTTATGGTATTTTGAAATATCACTGGTTTGTGTTTTTGGTTATGAAAGCAGAAGAAGAAAGATAAAAGAACAATGGACACCAGGATTTATAGTGGTTTCCCTCACAATCCGAGAGTACTCCACTCCCCTTTCAACATGAAAGAGAATTTTCACTATTGTTTAATAAAGTACAACCTATCACACCATCAACCGGTGAGGCCTACTATCAAACAATAAAACTAACAAGTGTACAAGAACAATCCTCTTGTAAACACTCACCCTTGTGTCCAACAATCCTGGATCACAAGTCAATATACACAAGTTTGTAAAGATTTGAATTTGAGAGTAATGATATCAAAGTTGATCTTCTCCAAATGATCAGAATTCACTCTTACAATTTTCAATACAAGTGTTCAAGGATGAATATGAAATTTATGCACATATGAACACTTAATGAAAGTTTTTGAAAACAGTGAATTTGATTCTAAGACACTTTTAAAAATGAATGTATAAAATGTTTTTGTGTTATGTTCTATTGGTTTTTTTTTCAAAAAAGAAAAACTCAGAATTTATATGAGTAAAATAACCTTTCAGAAAGGTACAATGAGTAGTCATCAAAAATATGAAATGGTATGAATTTAAAATAATTTTTGAACTTGAAACAAAGCAATTTTTCACTGCACGTTCAGTGTTAATCGGTTAACCCATATGGTTAATCGGTTAACACTGGTACGTTAGCCCAGAAAATTCAAAATTCAAATTGGTTAACCGGTTAACCTATATGGTTAATCGGTTAACACTGCTAATTTTCAGAAAAATGCTTTTTAAAATTAATGTTATACCATTTTTAAGGTTTCAAAAAACATGCTTATGTATTATGCAAAAATGATTGATGTTTTTGAACACTTGTATATCAAATTATAAGGGTGGATTTGATATACCAGTAATGCATCCAAGTCTGGAAGAATCATAGTTCCATATGTAGCTTGACTTGAAAGATAGGTTGACTTGATCTTGATAACTTTGAACGGCTTGTCTTTTTGCAATCAAGAGATGACTTTGAGTAGTATTGACATCATCAAAACTTGAGACTGAAGCATGCTTCTACACAAATGTCCAACTCGTCTAACCTCGTTCCTCACCTTCATACGGTCGGGTCTAAACCCTAGTATGTTTCTAAACCATACGCCAAATTCAAATTATTTTCTTAATTAAATTACAAAAGAACTGAATTCTTGGAGTCTCGCACTCCTTGAATTCTTGAGTGACCACTCTTGGGGCGTACGCTTTAGATTGTGGTTCGCTCGACCTTTTGTTTATAAAACACGTGCCCTAATTATTTGGACAAACATCGTTATTGTCCATTCAAATACAATTTCATAATTAATTGAATGAAAAAGGTGTCATTGGGATCCAGCATTCCAATAATATCCCGATTAATTGATTGCGAGGCCGACGACTCGTTTATCGAGTAGTCGTCATTCTCCCTTAAAATATTCAATCCAATTCTCTTTTCTCGCCCTCGTGCGATTGAAAATTTCTCAAACAAATTTCGAAGTTAGTCGAATGGAAAAGGTGTCATTGGAATCCAGTATTCCAATAATTTCCTGATTAATTGATTGCGAGACTGACGTCTCGTTTATCGAGTAGTCGTCATTCTCTCCTAAATTTTCAACCATTCCAACTCTTTTCTCGCCCCCGTGCGATTGAATCTTTTCAAAACATTAGTTCCTCGCCCTCGCGCGATTTCTAACCCAAACTATTTCCGAAAGAATAGAGTTCTTGGAATCTCGCATTCCTTGAATTCTTGAGTGACGAGCTCTTAAGGCACGCTCTTAGGTTGCTTGTCAATCACTCTTTCGTTTCTCAACACAACTTCAAACACAAATTTCGAAGTTAGTCGAATGAAAAAGGTGTCATTAGAATCTAGCATTCCAACAATGCCCCGATTAATTGATTGTGAGGCCGACGTCTCGTTTATCGAATAGTCGTCATTCTCCATCAAATTACCTAACCAAACTCCTATTTCTTGTCCCCGTGCAATTGAAACCTTAAACCTATTAAAATCTACCCTCCTTTTCCAAAACCAAAACATCCAATACGATAAACCTAATCCCTCGCCCTCGTGCGATCTCCAACCTAAATACCTTTTACCAAAGAACATTGTTTAACCCATTCTTCCGCGCATAACAAACTCGAGCTTCAGCCTCCCCTAGTGAGCAGACAAGCCAACATTTAGCAGTTAGAATGCGACCTAAACTCTCGTTCAACTCATACACTTTTTGCCAAGAACATTGTTTAGTCCTTTCTTCCGCACATATGAACTCGTGCTTCAGCCTCCCCTAGCGAGCAGACAAGCCAACGTTTAGCAGTTAGAATGCGACCTAAACACTCGTTCATTTTCAAACCCTTTTACCGTAGTTAGCCGAACTACGGCTGCTCTGATTCTTCATTCACTTCTGAATGTAAGATACGTAGGCACAAGATTGCGACGATCTTGGCGAGCACATTCCCCTCTTTTTCCCGTAGTCCCACGAACTACGAATGCTCTGATTTTCCACTTCTTATAAGTGAAGATACGTAGGCACAAGGGTCCCAATCCTTGGCGAGCACCCTATCTATAAACCACCCATTCCCCCCTTTAGGAGAAACCTTAGAAGAAAACAAATAAGCGTAGTTAACTTTACTCTCGAATCGAATCAAGAGGTTCCCGTTGAGTACAACGGACGTAGAGGGTGCTAATACCTTCCCTCTGCGTAACCGACTCCCGAACTTAGAATATTGGTTGCGATGACCATGTTCTTATCCCTTTAAAGGTTTTATCGATATTTTCCTATTCCATCCTTGGAATGAATAAAGTTCGGTGGCGACTCTGTTTCGAACAGTATTTTCCACGTCCATCGCGAGGATCGTATTTTTTGAGGTACGACAGACAGAAACCTATGAAAACTATAATCATACTCTTCTAAAATGTTTTTAGAGCATGACATAGGATCTGAGTCAGACTTTTGAGCTTTTTCTAAATCATTTTTCATTTTAAGATTATTTGCTTTAAGCTCAGTAACTCCTAATCTCAGCTGATCAGTCTCAGATGCAAGATAGCTCTGAAGCTTCTTGTATTTGAGTTTGATCTTACTGTAGCTTTCAAGAATTTCAGATAAACTTTCAGTAAGTTCAACTCTGGTAAGTTCAGAAGATACCTCTTCTAAATCTGATTCTGATCCAGATTCAGATGTTTCTTCGTGGTCCTCCACGTCAGCCATCAGTGCCACATTAGCACATTCATCTTCTGACTCAGATGAAGATTCATAAGCATCTGAATCATCCCATGTGGCCATTAGAACTTTCTTCTTCTTTTCAAACTTCTTTCTGCGTTTCTCCTTCAGAAGTTTGGGACATTCATTTTTATAGTGGCTTGACTCCTTACACTCGTAGCACACTACATCTTTCTTTCCAGATTTCTTGTGTCCATAAGATTCGCCATGCTGGTCAGATCTCTTGAAGTTTCTGAACTTCTTTTGTTTATGCTTCCAGAGTTGGTTTATCCTTCTGGACAGTAAAGACAGTTCATCTTCTTCAGAGGAAGATTCTTCAGAGCTTTCTTCAATTACCTGCAAAGCTTTAGCAGATTTGTTAGATTTTAGCGCAACAAACTTACCTTTCTTCTGAGGTTCGTCTTCTTCCAGCTCAATTTCATAACTGCTTAAGGAACTGATAAGTTCCTCCAGAGTGATCTTATTCAAATCCTTTGCAAGCTTCAGCGCTGTCACCATTGGTCTCCACCTTTTTGGTAAGCTTCTGATTATCTTCTTGACGTGATCAGCAGTAGAGTAACCTTTGTCCAGAACCTTCAGACCAGCAGTTAGAATCTAAAATCTTGAGAACATAGCTTCCACAGATTCAGATTCCTCCATCTTAAAGGCTTTGTATTTTTGAATGAGCGCTAAGGCCTTTGTCTCCTTCACTTGGGAGTTTCCTTCATGTGTCATTTTTAAAGATTCAAACATATCAAATGTTGTTTCTCTATTTGTTATTTTTTCATACTCAGTATGAGATATAACATTTAATAGAATGGTTCTCGCCTTGTGATGATTTCTAAAATCCTTTTTCTGCTGATCAGTCATTGACTTTCTGTCAACCTTTTTGCCTTCATCATTTGCAGGATGAATATAACCATCAATGACCAAATCCCATAAGTCAGCGTCATAGCCTAGAAAGAAACTTTCTATTCTATCTTTCCAATAATCAAACTTCTCACTATCAAACATGAGAGGTTTGGTGCTGATTCTGTCTCTATCATCATATTTGTTGTTGTTTGAAGTTGAAGTTTCAGCCATGATAAAACAAAAATAATAGATCAAGAGTTTTTCCCAAAAGGATCTTTCTCTGTCACGGTTAAGTGATAACACTTACAGAACTTGAGCTCTGATGCCAACTGAAGGTAGGAAAAACACTTAGAAGGGGGGGGGGGGGGTTGAGTAAGGGTTTTAAACACAATTAAGATGATAGAAAAATAACAAGGTATTTTTATCCTGGTTCGTTTGAACTCAAACTACTCCAGTCCACCCTACCTAGGTGATTTGCCTTTCTCAACAAGGACTTAATCCACTAAATCAAACTGATTACAGTGTTAACCACTAAGACAACTGTCTTAGTCTTCTCAAGAAATCTGACCACACTTGGTCTCTTAAGGAATCTTTTACAAAAGATAAACTAATAATGTGTTTAAGAGTTGCTTCTAAAAAGCTATATCACAACAGTGATTTTTACACAAGTTTAAGAACGAAATAAAAACTATTCAGCTTTGAAGAATGTTTGTATGATTTGCTTGTTGAATAATTTTTCAAGTGATTTGTCAATCTCGTCGACTTTGAAGTGATGCTGAGACTTGCTTTTATAGTACTTGAAGTCCATTTCTTAAAGACTGTGTAACACTGTGCATTCTGTTTCTTTTTGTCCTCTATTGACTTTTCCTTTCTCAGAAGGGGAATGTTCAGACAAATCCTTTTTGTATGAATTCCTGTGTCATGCACGAATGAGGAAAGATCCGTTTGGATAAGGATACAGAATATGCCAACGAATCTTTATTTGAACAACATCTTCTTCAACAACTTTGGAACGTCTTGCATCAGATCCTCTAATGATGTTCCTAGTTCTTCAAATCAGAGTTACTCTATCAGAGTTTTGCAGCAAAGTGCTTTAGCGTGAATATCTTTATCAGAGCAAACTTGCTTATCAGAGCCTCTGTACTTGTAGCGCTAAGTACTTCCAGAGTCTTCTAAAACTTTACTGTATGTTCTTTACTCAAATTCTTCTCAGCTTTGCTCAAAGTCATTTGTAGCAGATCAGAGTCTTCTGATGTATTGCTTCTGACGCTCAGAGCTTTATCGTTCTGTAGTGTTCAGAGGCATTCTTGCTTCCAGAATAATATTAATTTTGATATCTGAAACAAATAAACACTTGAACAGAATTAGAGTATATATTTCTTTTATACAAAATTTCATTAATGTTATCATCAAAACAATGAGATATATTAAACACCAATCTGTGTTCTAATAATCTCCTCCCCATCCATAGTTGCTAACATTAAAGTGCTTCCTGAGAAGACTTTCTTGACAATGTATGGACCATCATAGTTAATAGTTCACTTGCCCTTAGAATCGGTGAGGAAAGATTGGATTTTCTTAAGCACAAGGTCACCTTTTCTGAATTCCCGAGGTGAAACCTTTTTGTCAAAATCTTTCTTCATCCTTTGATGGTACAATTAACCATTGCATAAAGCCGCCATCCCCTTTTCTTTGATTAAATTCAACTAATCAGATCTGCTTTGACACCATTCAGCCTCTAAGAGCTTTGCTTCCATCAGAACTCGTACGAAAGCCTCATCCATTGTAACGGGTTCGAATTCTACCATAAGTGAAAAATGGACGAAGTCACCATCATCATTAACTTTATTGTTATATAATAGATCACAATTTTAGAGTCTCACAGACAAACCTCTTTTCCTTGTTGATCTTCTCACATTTTATTCGATTTGGGCTTTAACTAAGGTTGTTTTTGCATTTTTGAGCTTGACATCAAACTTCTTTATAAGTTGATCCGACACATGTTGATACGCCACTAAACCTATCACTCTCAACTGACTCATGTTTAGTCTGAATATGTACCAAGACTCCTCCGGTGTGATATTTTCAAGCTTATTTTTGGGGCATCTGTTGTACAAATAAGTGGTTGTGGAGACAACTTATCCCCAAAATTCCTTAAGCAAGTTCTTTCCTTTTAGCATGCTCCTCAGCATGTTCATGATATAACAATTCTTACTTTTGAAAACATCATTTCTCTGCGGTGTATAGGCGGCACTACCTCATGTATAATGCCCTCTTGATCACAAAACATTCTAAAATCATTCGAGACATATTCGCCTCTACCATTTGTTTTGAGAACTTTGATTTTCTAACTGTTTTTCCTTTCAACCATAGACTTGAACTTCTTGAACACTTCAAGTACCTCATCCTTTCTCTCGATTAGGCACGTCCATAACTTTCTACTATGATCATCAATGAATGTGATGAAATATCTATTTCCACCAATAAAATTAACTTGCATTAGTCCACACACATACAAATACACCACCTCAACATGAAACTTCATTCTACAACCTGCACGTTTGTTGAATTTTCCTTATGTTGCTTTGCTTTCACATATTATTTACAAATTTCATTCAGTATATTGATCAATGGCAGACACATTACCATCTTGTTCTTTTGCAAGGTGTTGAGATCTTGAAATTTAATATGTCTAATCCTTTAATGCCATATCCATTCTTCCAAACTAGCCGCGGTATTAAGAGGCTTATGTTTCATAACCTTCAATTCAACCTTGAAGATTCTATTTGGAGCCATATGAGCCTTTAGGACCAAAACTCTATTTGCGTCTATAATGCATAATGCATTGTTCTCCATATGAATCTTATAACATTTCTCAAACAATTGACCAATACTTAGAAGGTTAAACTTGATTATGAGAATATACAAAACATCCTTTACTAAAGAATGTTCATTATTCCTTATCTCAATCGATACGTCACTAATCCCTTTCGATGCTAGAGTGGTGTCATCCGTAAACTTTACCTTGTTCTTCGTGGCACAAATGATTATAAAAAACCAATAAAAATTTCTTTCTATCATGTGTGTTGAAACATCTGGAATCTAGATACCATTGATCGCCACATTGTATGTACAACCTCTTTCGTAGTCACCATGACATTTTCTTCTGCCTGTAGCCAATTAAAGTATATAGGTAACCAGTTACAGCCTTCTCTACTAGCCTGTTATATCCTCTTACAACTATCTTGTGACATGCTAATTCTACAGTCTCCATCACTGATCATCATAAAGAGTGTGTTCTCATCACCACACTCTTGTCTTGAAACCCTAACTTCATCTACCCGAGGCTCTTTCTTGTCGGTACTGCACTCTCTTGCAAAATGACCATATTTGTGACAATTAAAGAAATGAACACTGCTTTTGTCTCTTTTCTTGCTTCCTCCCCTTCCTTTAGAGTTATATGATCCACCAACTCTATTGTTGCTGATTTCATCATTTTGAAATCGTAAAAATTTTGAAATTTTGGGACTTTCTTCCACCAAAATTCTGAAAGTTCCCTTTACATTTGTTCATGGACCACTTTCCATTCACCTTCTTGTCTCTTTCATTGAAACAGGCTTGCAAAGTGATCTCCGCCTTTACCTTATCAACATTCCTTTCCTCAATTCTCTTCTCATGAGCTTCCAAAGAGCTTTGTACCTCCTACTTGCTTATTGTCACAAGATCCTTCGATTCCTCAATCACAACTACTATGTTGTCAAATCTTGACGTCAAAGTATGCAACAATTTTACAACCACATACTTCTCTATGATCATTCGAGCTGCCTTTTGTGAGTTTGTCACCTCACCACCTTTGCATTATCATCTAATGCATAATTTTTCTACAAGATTTCCCAAACTTCTTTTGAGGATGTACAATAACCAACCTACTTAAAGTTGTCGGAATCCACACATTGAAGAATGAGATACAACGCCTTATAATATTTTACCTTTTCTTCCTTGTGTGAAGTCCTTTCTGTAACCGTTGCACCTTTTACAAGTGGAGTAGCACCGTTTATGATCACTTCAAGAACATCTTGATAACCAAACAACATCTTCATTTATTTGCACCACTTGTCGTAATGCTTCGCATCGAGAATTTGGAGATCTACAAGGATACATTCATTGGAGATGGAAAGTATTTTTGTACACAAATTATTTGATGGATCAAACCAAGCTCTTGATGTCAAATGTTGGAACAAGAAACCACAAGAATAACGATTTTCAATATGGAGAGAGAGAGAGAGAGAGAGAGAGAGAGAGAGAGAGAGAGAGAGAGAGTAACAATTGAGGATGAAAAACATGATATACTATTAATGAGATACCCAAAGAGTATATATACATAATTACATTAAGTGAGGTACTGAGTAACAAAAAATAAGTTCTACAGTTGTAACTGGTTATAGAAAGAATGTAATTGATTAGTTAACACTTTAATTTCTACTATAATCGATTATAGATAAGCTATAATTAGGTGCAGTAACACTGTTCTTTTCTCCAAAGAAGAACCTGGTTTTAGTCCGCATTAATTGATTACAAGCACGTGAATTACACATTTTTAATATATATATATATATATATATATATATATATATATATATATATATATATATATATATATATATATATATATATATATATATATATATATATATATATATATATATATATATATATATATATATATATATATATATATATATATATATATATATATATATATATATATATATATATATATATATATATATATATATATATATATATATATATATATATATATATATATATATATATATATATATATATATATATATATAAGGGTGTTCGCGGTGCGGTTTGAGTAGTTTTGACGCAAAAAATCATTTGAACCACAAGAGAAAAAAGGTTCAGTTGACTTTTAAAAATAAAACCGAAACAATCAAAGCAAACCAATTCGGTTTGCGTTGGTTTGATTGGTTCAATTTTTTACAAGATTTTTAATGAGGCATACATACACATATAGAGAAAAACATAACTTTGTGTTTAGTCATTCATACATTACCAAATAACAAGAAAACTCATCATATTTAAACAAAAACTTCTCATTCAATATATAAAAATAAGATTAGATAAAAATGGAATAAAAAACTTAACATAAAACAATATCAAAAATAGTATAATAAAAAATAAAATATGGAAGAGAGTAGAGATTAAAGATGAAAAAGAAAGAATATACGAGATGCGAGATTAAAGAAGAAATGTGCGATAAAAACGTAATTGAAAGAGAAAACAATAATATAAAAATGAGAAGATGAAAAATAAAGAATTTAAGAGAGGAATGATTAGAGTAGAAGATGTGAGATGCACATGATAAAGAAAATTAGAAGAATGCACGATACTACCAGGAGAGATTTGAGAAGGTTGAAGCTAAAATTCTAAGTGTGAGTAAGAGAAAATTTGTAAAGTCAATGCATAATAGATTTGAGTTTTGGGTTGTATGTGGTATAAATGAAGTTTGGGTAGTATCATATTGCGGTTTGTTTTGGTTTAGTTCGATTTACAAAATATAAACCGTAAATGAAATTGAAACGCGTGGTTTTGTTAAAAAATGACCAAAACACATTCGAACCAAATGCATTTATTTACGGTTTTGATTTGATTCACAGTTTTCCATTGTGTTGGTTCGGTTTTGAACAATTATATATATATATATATATATATATATATATATATATATATATATATATATATATATATATATATATATATATATATATATATATATATATATATATATATATATATATATATATATATATATATATATATATATATATATATATATATAAAACTCATTCTTCATATAAAAGTAACCTTCTATAAATGAATTCCGTGAATTCCACGTTTTTGCAAGCACGTCGGCACAAACGTCATTCAATATTTCCGGCATAATATACACCTTCAATATAAAAGTTTTTTATACTATCCATCAACTTTAATTCAACACCTACAAATATTGATTTCTTGTTTATGAATTTTGTTAAAATACATCTTGAATATAAAAAGTTTTTATACTATCGATCAACTTCAGTTAAACAGTTGGATCTTTTAATCATAGTTGACTTTTATCATAATTAACCCTAAATTTATGATAATGAATCCTATTAACGTTATGACAATATGAAATTATTGAAGAATTTTATAATAAGTCATGGAAAGCATTATCATTTTTATAATAAGTTTCTACGATGTAGTTGTCATTAAGCCAATCCACATTCTATTCCGTTTTTCTTTTAATAAATACACACCATTTCTCGTACACACTTCAACTTGTTCAAAGCAATATGGCAACGCAATTGGAGCCGTGGCACAGTCTTGCCGGAAAAATTGTTCTCGTTACCGGCGCTTCTTCCGGCATTGGTCGTGACTTATGCCTCGATCTCGCTCCAGCTGGCTGTCGCCTCATCTTGGCAGCTCGTCGGATAGACCAACTTCAGTCCGTCTGCGACGAAATCAATAAACAGTTACTGTCACATGAATCAAAAAACTTCCGCGCCATTGCGATAGAGCTTGATGTCGCGGCCGACGGCTCCGTCATAGAAAAGTGCTTGCAGAAGGCATGGGAAGCTTTTGGCCATATTGACGTGTTGATAAATAATGCTGGTGTTAGAGGTAAATGGAACATCTTAAAATTGATTTGTAACATCTCATATTGTTTGATTAATTGTTGTGTTCTTGTCTAGGAAATGTGAATTCACCTTTGGATTTGTCCGAGGAGGAATGGAATAAAGTGTTTAGAACAAACTTAACTGGTACATGGTTGGTTTCAAAATATGCATGCAAACTCATGCGTGATTCAAACAGAAAAGGATCAATCATCAATATCTCTTCAATTTCTGGCTTAGAAAGGGGACTATTACCTGGAGCTACTGCATATGCTTCTTCAAAGGCAGGTGTAAACATGCTAACAAAGGTATATAAGAATGGATTCAATATTTATAGGTACACATGCTGTTAATGCTATAAAAATAATTTAAACATATTGATAATTGACAGGTGATGGCATTGGAATTGGGTAGATATAAAATAAGAGTGAATTCAATATCACCTGGAATTTTCAAATCTGAAATAACTGAAAATTTAATGAAGAAAAATTGGCTAAACAATGTGGTCATAAAAACAGTGCCATTGAAAAGTTATGGCACTTCAGGTCCAGCATTAACTTCAATTGTTCGCTACTTAATTCATGATTCTTCCGAGTATGTGACCGGAAATATTTTTATCGTCGATGCCGGTGCTACCTTACCTGGCGTGCCTATTTTTTCATCACTATAAGATTTAATATTGTAATAGTTAATGTATAAGGTGGCACGTTGTTTGTTTATGAGAATTTTTTGAAAGGAATGAAAAATTGTGTTTCTTTATCAACCTTGGTGAATTTTCTGGTATTGGCAATAATTACATCAAAGGGAGATTAACTATGCTATGAATACTGATATATAGTTATTTTGGTCGTTCCTTCATTTGCTGAAAACAAATGAGAATAGCAGAAAAGAGAGATTCATTTGAAAAATTGTTGAACAGTTCTAACAATAATGATAGAGAGATAGACTTTCATAATCTTTCCTGCGTTTTCCTGTAAGCTAATGCTTTTAACAGCGTTTCTGAGTTGTGTTGTTTTGGGGTTCGGGTATGATCAAATTAATATTAAGTTATTTAATGTCTTATTTTAAAATAATTTTATATTTTATTAATTTATAATATGTTTGATATTTGTTTGAACAATTTTAAATTTTTTTTGTATTTAATAATATGCTAGATTATTTTTAAAAAATAATATATTACATCAAAATTTATTATATTTAAAATAATATATTATATATAATAAATATTATGAGGTTTTTTTCTTATAAAAAATAAAATGTAAATAATTTGTTTAGGGTCGGCAGTCTGCAACCCGTTTAGAGTTGGATTTAGTTAATATATTTTGAGTCAATCTTCTAAAATAGTTTTTTTTTCGATCTTAAAAAATCCAAGATATACTAGGGTCATCCATTTAGGGTCAGATAACTCGTTTTGAGAGATCCATTTTAAAATCATGTACGTGTTTGATTTTTTAAAATATGAATGTAATATATTATATATATATTTTTAAATTTATTCTCCATCAATTTATTTTATTTATTGTTCATATAAGTGGTTACTATCAGAATAATGCGTTTTAATGTTTACTTATTGATAGAAAAAATAACAAGTGTACTATTCTGTCTCTGTAGTAATAATAGGGAAAATCCTCACTATCGTTCTTAAGGACTGTTTGATGATACAGAGTTCTGAATCAGTTTCAATTAAACAAAAAGTCTCTGGGAGTTTTCAAATTGTTTACCGGTTCTTTAGGACCGTTTACTCCTAAGTCCTTAGTGAGAAAACCTTTGATTACTCAACCTAATTAGTATGTCCATAGGCAATTAAGGTTAAAATCAAACATTCATATATCAAGAATATTCCGATTATTATAAGGTATCCCTAGTCCTAGATGATATCTATTACAACATGTTTTCAACTAGATCAGTGAATTATGGTTGTCCAACCTAATTCCTTCACAGAGTTTCAGAATTCGTTTGTCCGACGAATAAGGCATTAAGAACGAAGATGAAAACAAATCAACGATTAAGAAAATAAAATTGTCATTGCATCAATTAAATTGATTCATTACATTCAGAATCAGGGACACCCCCTAGCAATGGGGGATTTAGCTACTCATAACAGAAAATAAAAACATGGAAGAAAGTGTTGTCATTACAGAAATCGGGAGGAATCAATCTTCAATCGTGAATAACTCTTGAAAATACGAATACACTCTGAAATCATGAGTTCTCCTGCCTCTAAAACGTGTCTTTGCTCTCAAACATCGTCCAACCCTTCAAAAATCACATTCTGGAAATGAATAGTCAGTTATGGGCTTTTCAGCAAATTGGGCTTTGTCCTACCTGTTTCAAATTTTCATTCGTCTGACTTTATTTTTAATTTTGCATTCCTTGTACAGCGTAACGTATTTTCCAGCATGAATAATTCCTAAAATGATTAGTCAGAATAAATATCTTGGATATGCAAACGGACTGGTCGAATTGTGTCTAAAATATACGAGAACAATCAGTGATTGAAAAGTTTCGAATTTAGACTTGCAGGCGTCAGTAATTTTGACATACTTTCCACTAAAGCTTGACCTAACACGCTCGTCTTATCTCTCGACAAATTTTCAATCACTTTTGATTAGTTTGAGCCTTTATACTGGTTCTTATTAATTCTCAAAGTTGACTTAATGTTGTATCTTTCCAGGCTATTTATTTCGCATTAATCTTTTGTGTGCAGTCGATTTAATTTTTCAGGCACTTCATTGCCCGACTTATGTTTATTTTCACCCAATTTATTTTTATATTTTCATCAAATTGTCTAGAATAATTAATTTGAATTTCTCATGCTTACATTTCATTTTTAGCATATCTATTTAATAAGTTACGAATTTTTTAGTGGTTTTTAATTGATTTAATTCTATTAAATTAATTAAAGCTTCTAGAAAGGGACATTTTGACATTTTAATTTAGGTGTGCTTCTTTGATTAAATAGAGATCGTTGGATGCAAATTTAATCAAGGGTGTACATGCATGATCCTCATTTTTTGTCATTGACTAATCGCATTTTAGCATTTTATTTCAGTTTTTTTGATTTAATTGAAACAATCAGCAAAATATAAAAATATTTTTATCATATCATTAAGAGACTTGTCCACCCACAATTGGGTGGTTTTAAAATTTGTTGGTCACTCAGTCCAATAAAAAACTGACAAGTGGCATTGGGTAATTTTGTTTATATTTTTGTTTATACTTTTGTTTATATTTGGTTGAAAATAATAACAAATATCTAATAATAATAATTAAAATTAAAAAAAGAAGCAAAAAGAAGAAAAGAAAAGAAAGAAAATAGGATAAGAAGGAGAAGAATAGCTGGCAGAGTGGGGGTGGGGAAGTCTCTGAACACGCGAATCAAGAGCGGGGTTGCTGAAAATTAGGGCTGGAAATGAGTCGAGTCGAGTCGAACTCACCTCAACTCGGCTCGACTTGTTAAGAATTGTTCGAGTTCGACACGAACTTTTTTTTAAGCTCAAACTCGACTCGTTATAAGTTCACGAACAGTTCGGTTCAACTCGTTAGGTTCATCTCATTAGGTTTAGCTCACATGATTCACGGATTTAAGAACTATTTTTTAAATATATATATATATATATATATATATATATATATATATATATATATATATATATATATATATATATATATATATATATATATATATATATATATATATATATATATATATATATATATATATATATATATATATATATATATATATATATATATATATATATATATATATATATATATATATTAGTATATTTGACATTTTAAATAAATATATTTTTTAAAAATATAATATTAAAATAAAATAAAAGTTATCATATTGAAATTTAACTTTATCTTCGAAATCTACTAATTTAAAACCTACACAACTTTCAAGAGATACATTTGAGAGTCTAATTCAAAAACTATTAAATTGAAGATTAAATTTGTCTAAGATTTGAAGTAAATCTTTAAACCTAATCTTAAAGACAGTATAATTCTTCTCATATGTAATCTATTTGACTCATGAACCTAACGAGTCGAACTATGTATAGTTCAAGTTCAGCTCATTTAGTTAACGAACTTAATTTTTCGCTCATACTCAACTCATTTGGTTCATGAACCTAGTTCAACGATTTAATTGTCGAATCGAATTCCGAACTATTTTCGAGTTGGTTCGGTTCATTGCCAATCCTACTGAAAATTGATCCATGATCCTCCTCTCTATCGTTTTTTTCACCCTTCTGATTACTAACCACCGCCATTTTCCCTCCAATTGAACCCTTCATTCCTCACCGCAACCATCATCTTCACCACCATTCGAACCTCTCAAAATCGTATTCCACCTCAACATTCCTTTCGTACAACTCCATCTTCCTCTTTCTACCTTCACCGCCGCTCACCACTCTTCACTTTTCCGACGAAATCCTCTCACTCTTTCTCCTTCGTGAACAACAACAACACCACCCTTGATCACTCACATATCTTACTCAACCCGACCATGTTTCCAAGCCACTCTCATCAACCTCATCGCGTCGGTTATTTTCCTTTCACAGATCCAACGCGCATGTTCATGGCTCGCAAGCGATTCTATGATTGCAATTTGTGATGTGCAGGTTGTGAATTCGTTCTCACCACGATGTTGCCAAACTCCTCCACAAGTAATGGCCGCGACGACAACATAATATCTCTAACTTAGCTCCGTTTCAAACATCAGCAACTTCAACATTTATGCGAGTTCCCGATCCACGACTTATCAACATCTCAATACAAATATGCAAGGCTGCGACAGCTACAACATCAATAACAATGCGAGCTCGAGGATACCGTCTCGAACACCAAACACTTGTTAGCAGCAATGCGGTTTTTCTGCTTCGCGCAGAGACTTCTCATGTTTCACGCTCGATTAAATAAAGGTAACAATCATATGCTGATGTTGTGCGAATCGTGTCAACGTTTCAAACATTGCGGAAATTCTTGGAAATGAACCTGCGATTGTTGTGGTTATAGGTAATTTCTCGCTGAGTTTGTTGCAGTAATGTTGCTTTTGGTTTTTAGCATGGCATTGTTGTTTTTCATTTCACTGCTACCTGGAGTTATGGATGAATTTTGAACCTATCTTTGTGCTGCAGAGTAGCTTACCCTTTATGTTCATGTTCACCTTTTTCATTGGAATTCAAATTTAGGGGGTTGAGAAAGGTGCTTGACTTTTTAAGATTTCTGAAATTGTTTTTACTCATTACCTGTGTGTGAACTTTGAATAGCAGCAGAGTTTTATTTCATTAATATGAAAGTTTCGAATTGCAAGTGTATGAAACAATTTTGTTGTGCCACAAAAGATAACATGCTTTGGTGATGTTCTTCCTCTTAGAATGGAAGACCGGTTCTTATAGCTTATGAAACTATTACTGTTTATTAATATCATATGCTTTCATAGAATTTTTCATCCATTGCCTCGTATTGTTCACTTTTTTTTTTCAATTTAAATATGCTAGTTGTTGGTTCACATGTACGTAAATACACGATTAGGTGTGTACAATGTTAGGTTTATCTAATATTTTATGGGCTACAATCAATTGTGGTTTAATTTGTAAAAAAACGGGTTAATCGTGATTCTGATGGGGGTGCATATATAAGCCCTTTAATTGATTAAGTGATCAATTTTTAACTAATGGTTGAATATCTGAAACCTGATTGATGTGGGTAAAAGTGTGGGCTTTAACCTTAGGTCCATAATGGGTAGGAACTAAGGTTATATATATTATATGGCTAGGTCCCCTCTGTAATCACAAAAAGCATCAGAAACACAACTGACGGCTCCATAACTTGCCCCATTGAAAGTTGTGAACGGGAGTGTGAGATACAGAGGAAGATCCGGTCATTCATCCATTCGGAATTCCGAATCATGACTTCAAGAAGTAAGTATTGATGTTTTAATCTCATATAATATCCATGAATATTTCCGCTTACATTTGGTATCAGAGCCTAGATTATATGAGTTAGGACTCAATTATTTATTATTATTTTTGTGAATACGAATTGATAGTATTATTTTTTTTATTGTCGCAATAAATTTTACCATTGTGGAACTGCTCCATAAATAATATGAAGATTGAAATTAATATTTTATGATTACTAAATCTATGAAGTAATTATGGAATCGAAAATCTTTTATGTATTTATTTTAATTGGAATTGTTGCATACTTCTTCAAAATTCATATGGTGAAAGTAATAGTGTTCTGATAGTACGTTATTTTTCAATTGCCCTTTATTTTGGATCAATTAAAACAATATATATGATTCTTTGGTTACTGAAATGCAAAATACGTGAATGCCGTCAATAGTGCCGGTAACTTTGTTTATCTGGTGTTTCTTTTGCAAATTAATAGAACAATTCCGGTATTTGTGCTTAATTTGTTTTCCCTTTCCAAGTTAATAGCCACTTCTAAATTCTTTTGTTCAATTTTTTCACGCCAATACAGTATCATATAAAATTATATATTACTAATTGAATTATATATAATTAACTAGATTAATTATTTTCAAGACAATATGTACTATATATTTATAAATTTTTATTGTATTGTCTTGGACATTTTATTAAATAAATGTTAGTTTATATAAATTTGTAATATATTTGTTTTGTCAAGTATTTTGAAATATTATATAATATCTCTATAATTTTGAGATTCATACTGTTGAAGACAAAATTTATTAGGAATGTTATATGGTTTAAATTCATGATTGATTCATGATTTATTTTGGCAAGAATTTTTTTTTTAATTTCTATGCAAGAAACTCTATAAATTATTGTGTGTGATTACCACCAAAGTGAGATCGCTCGCTTTAATTTGTAAAAGTCTCTTTGTAGTTTGAGGAATGGTTTTAAGTCATTACTATGATTGTCTTCTCAAAGGTGGACAATTGTATGTAAAGATTGTGGTTGATTAAGGATATAACTATTGGAGATGCTTTGGTCTAAGGGATTTATTTACCCAAAGGAAATAAATTTCTAAACTCAATGTATGCTCATTGAGTAGCTTATTCTTGAATTTTGTAGATGAAGTTGTTGGAGGTGTTTTGGTTTAGAGAATTTATCTACCCAAAGGAGATAGATTTTCGAACCCAATTTATGCTCATTGAGCGACTCATCTGAGGTTCTGACCTTGGTTCTAACCTGGGTTTTACGCATTCCACCCAAAGGGGATTGTGTGATAATGTTGGCCTCTTAGTGATAGCTTATGTTCATTAAAGATATATCTTGCCTTTATTATTTGTTCTAATGCATTCCTATTTTTTCTAAACAATGACCTTCTCTATGAACAATTGTTCTGGTTCTATTAACATCCTGAATGGGTATAATATAAAAATAAAAAAAAAATGGAAGAAAGACTTAGAGTTTTCGTTAGGGATTGCTGACCTTGACATGACATTGCGTGAAACCAAACCTGTGATCAATGATCAGAGTACACCCGAAGAGAAAGAAAAATTAGCTAAGTGGGAGAGGAGTGATCGACTTAGCTTGTGTGCTATGAAGAGAACATGGGCATTGTGAGTTCTTTTGATGTACTTGGTTAGTGGGAGTTTGTTCTTTATGTCATTTTCTTTTATCGTGTTATATTTTATTTTAGACACTTTAAATGTTGGATTGTCGAGTATTTTCTATTTTAAGCAATTGATATTACAATGATTATTATTATTATTATTATCATTTGTCATTGTTTATTTACATTTAAATTGCTAAATTTGGGACTCAGTGTCATCGAAACCATTGTGCCTATGGTCGACACTAGTTTGGAGTTCAAGGCATGATTATTATTTTGAGCTTGGTGTCTTCGGGACCACTGTTGCGGTGGAAATAGGATCACAAACTATTAATGAGTTTGAATCGCAATTCAATTCACAACCGCTCTTTGATTTATCCGAAGGAAAAGGTCAAAAGAGGGAAAACCTATTTTGCATCGTAAACACAATGCGGGGAAAGATCTAGGGTTCGGGGGTTGGTTAAATTTAGGGAAGGTATTAGCACCCTAAACTTCTGTAGTACTCTACAGGAACCTTTTGTTCAAATGTTTACTATTTGCTTTATTTATTTGCTTAAGGTATATGTACAAAGGGATTAAAAGTGAGAAAGGAGACCTAAGGGATTAATTCTAAGTTTACTCGGCAAGACATCGCATCTTGTGCCTACGTATCCTTACGGGAGTGGAATCAGAGTAATCGTAGTTCCCCTCAAAAGGGAGGTTAGAGACTTCTTGACTGTGGTCAAGGTCTCAAGGGGAATAAACATGTCTTAAGGACACGCTTACGTGGAGTGTAGGAACTCCAAATCTCTACGTTGAAATGTTAAGTTGTGTTAGGGTTAGGTTAGGTTAGGGATTTCGCGGCGGGAAACCCTAAAATGAGCGCGGCGGCTCTTTGACCTAATGCTAGGGGTAAAATTGTAATTTTGCCTGCGGCGAGGCATTTGTGAAAATTTAGGGTTGAAAAGGTGTAAGGGTTGAAGTTGAGGACTATTGACACGGCTAGACCTAATTCCTTCGGAGGAGTGAAATTAATTATAAAGATGCGATGAAATTAAATATACATACAACGACAGAAAATAAAGTGCGGAAAGATAAATGCGACAATTATCTCGCAAAATTACATCCCATAAGCAGTTACAAATATGATAATTGAATATTTAAACTGAAAATAAAATCAATTGAACTTAGTCAGCTGCAAAAAACTAAAACAAACAGAGACTGTTATTATACGGGGTTAGACGAAAAATTAGACGGGAATGTTAGGAATCTAAGTAGAAAATTATAATTTTAACGAAACAAGAAAAAAAAATTAGAAATTTGGATCTTAAAAATGAGGATGTTAGCGAAAAATTAATAAACAATAAAAATTGATACGCAATGAAGATGATGATAATATACAAGTGATAATGGAATATGAAATAGCAACGATGATGTCAGATTATGTACAAATATAAAAATAAATACAAAAATAAATAAATAAATATTAGTGAACAGGTTCATGGATAATCAAGAATACTGTTAGGAATGAAAATTGGAATTGACGATAATTAGAAGTTAAGTGATGAATGTTTTGAGACGGTGAGAATTTAGGTAATTAGAAAAGAGTTAGAATGGAATTAGGTTTTTTTGTGAGATTTGGAAAGGTTAGAGTTTTTAATGTGATTAAGAAAAAGAAAATAGATTAAAAGCTAGAATTAAAAGTTAGCAAAAAAATTAGAACTTCGAAATTTGGTTTTTAAAAAAAAGGTTAGAAAATAAAAATAAAAGTTTGAAAATAAAAGAGAAAAGGTTATAATTTTAATAAAAAAAAGAGTTATAATGTTAGAATTTTAATTAAGAAAAAATGGTAGAAATTTTGAAAAAAAAGATATAAAAAAGATTAGAAATTAAAAAAAAAAAAGAAGAGTTAGTTACTTTTGATGAAGACTGTAAGAGTTTTTTATGCTTGTCGATCCCCTGTTTTGTTGCTCCTGAGGGTCCTTTTATACTTGATTTTTTTAAATCTTTTTCAATCTCAGATTTGATTTGAATATCTCAATCTTTTTCAATCTCTGATCTGATTTGAATGAATTTTTATGATGATTTCAGATTTGAGTCAATGATGGTGATGTTGATATTTAGATCTGATTTTCTTATGATGATGATATGATCTGATTGATTTGATTTAGCTCCATATGTGATTCATTGTGATTGGATTTGATAAAAAAAATATTGGGATTTAAATTTAAAAATGTTAGCAAAGAAAGTTAGAGTTTCAAGTTAAATAAAAATTAGAGTTTTAAGTTTAAAAAAAATGAGTTAGAATTTTAAAATAAAAAACATTTGAATGTTGAAAAAAAAAAGTGTTAGAATTATTTTAAAAACTGTTAGAATTTAATTTTAAAAGGAATTTAGATATTAATTTTAAAAAAGAAAATAAAATGGCATTAAAAGGAATTTAGAATTTTAATTTGAAAAAGGATGGTGTCAAAAAAAATTTAGATTTATTTTTTTTTAAAAAAGGATAGATTTAATTTATAAAAAAAAAGGTTAGATTTAATTTTTAAAATAGTTAGAAAAAAAAGATTTAATTTTAAAAAGAAGTTAGAGAAAAAAAAGATTTAATTTTAAAAAGAAGTTAGAGAAAAAAAGATTTAATTTTTAAAAAGAGTTAGAAAAAAAATTCAATTTTTAAAAAGAGTTAGAAAAAAGATTTAATTTTAAAAAAGAGTTAGAAAAAAGATTTAACTTTAAAAAAGTAGTTAGAAAAAGGATTTAACTTTTAAAAAAGTTAGAAAAAAGATTTGATTTTTTTTAAAAAAATTAGAAAAAAAGATTTAACTTTAAAAAAGTTAGAAATAGATTTAACTTTAAAAAAGGTTAGAAAAAAGATTTAATTTTAAAAAGGAGTTAGAAAAAAAAGATTTAGCTTTAAAAAAGTTAGAAAAAAAGATTTAGCTTTAAAAAGTTAGAAAAAAAGATTTAGCTTTAAAAGGAAGTTTAGAAAAAAGATTTAATTTTAAAAAGAAGTTAGATTTTTATTTTAAAAAAAGTATTAGAATTTGATTAAAAAAATGTGTTAGAAATTAATTTAAAAAAGGTTATAAAAAAAATTTACTCTTAAAGAAAAGAAAAGAAAAAGTTAAATTTTAATCTAAATCCTAAAAGTTAGTAAGAAGAGCTTAAAATGATTTAAATAAATAAACTAAATAGAAAAAAAAAGTTAATAAAAAAATTAGTAAAGTTATAAAAAAAATTTAATTAAATTATTATTAGTTAAAAAAACAAGATTTAAAAAAGAGGTTAATTTATTAAGTTAATCAGAATTTAAAATAAAAATAAAAAAGAAAGGGTAAAATTTGGGGTATTACAGTTGCCCCTATTTAAATATCTACACCGGATGATTTGAGTGACGGAGACTCGAGGAATCATGGTGGAGGGATTTAAATATAGATAACCGAAAATTTTGCCCTTATATGTGGCGATATGCAATGTTATAGACAAAACAAGAACAGACTAATGCAGACAATGCCATGAATATGATATGATGCGTATGTTGAAATGATGAATGCGAAAATGCTGACGAATACGATGACACAGGGACAGACGCTACGAGAAGAACACACTGGGGAAAACAACGCGCTGGGACACAGTACAACACTGGGGAATTCTAAAATGATGGTCAACTGGTGCGAACACGACCAATTGTCATTTTTAGAACGGGAATGAGATTCTCAAATGGAGATGGCACCTATGAGACGGCCTCCACTGGGGAATCTAAAAGTAAAACTGGATCATGTACGATTGCAAGATCGATTACAGAATGCTGGAGCATTGAGCAAAGAATAACATCCAAGCTTCTGTAAACTATCTCTCGTGACACGATCAAACGGACTTTTCGGGAATCCGTAGCAAATATACAGGGTAAAAACCGACTGTATGCCAAAATAAATGGACTTTAGGAATAAGATCCTTAAATGGAGATGGCACCTATGAGATGACCTCCACTAGGGAATGTCTAATAATAAAACTGGATCTACACGGTTGCAAGATCGATTATAGAATGCTGGAGCATTGAGCAAAGAATAACATCCAAGCTTCTATAAACTATCCTTCGTGATGGGATCGAACGGACTTTTCGGAAATCCGTATCAAATATACAGGGTAAAGACCGGCTGTATGCCAAAATAAATGGACTTTAGTGGGAAATGCCCTGACAAGCTTCTCGAGGGAGAACTGTCACTTATCGTTGGAAGGGACTTATGTGCCAAAACGGATAAGCACTCAAATAAAGAGGTTGCTGCTTATCTGATAAATAAATCTTCTCGCATTTAAGGTCGGCGCCTGGAATACGATTCTGATTCTTCTCTTACTGAAGGATAAATAAACTTCTTCATGCTTCAAGATCGTGCTCTCCTGAACATGAAAAGGGTAAACTGAACTTCCTCATACTTCAGAATCGTGCTCTCCTGAATATGATTCGGCTCTTTCGGGTAAGTGAAATTCTTCATAGTTCAGAATCGTGCTCTCCTGAATATGAAAAGGGTGAACTGAACTTCCTCATACTTCAGAATCGTGCTCTCCTGAATATGATTCCGCTCCTTCTTTTACTAAAGGGTAAATGAACTTCTTCATAATTCAGAATCGTGCTCTCCTGAATATGATTCCGCTCAAACCTCCCCGTACTTCAAGATCGTGCTCTCCTGAATACGATTTGGTTCAAACCTCCCATACTTCAAGACGACAGGTAAATGGAAGCCCAACTGCTCCATGGAGATGGCCATTTGCTGCGAGTCATAACGAAGATAGGATCGGTTTCTTAGGTGAGAAATGTTGTATACCGATGTTGTAAGATGTAAAGTGTTGTACCGATGTTGTAACATGTAGGATTGTAAAGTGTTGTACTGATAGATTTTCCAGGCGTGAACTGGCGTGTATCTGTAAATGATTGTAGTTGAAGATAGTGCAAAATAAATGCACGTCCGGGTATAGTGATAAACTTCTCGGGCGAAAACAGTCGCGTATCTGCCATGGTATGGTGAAAATCTTTAGATGGTGCAAAATAAATGCACGTCCGGTTGGGATTGACGACCGACAAGACTGAGATTCAATCTAGGATTGAGCTAGAAAGAAGACTGGTAATCAAGACTCCATCGAGGGAATGAACTCGAAGGGTAGATATCTTATCCTGGCGAGGAAAGATAGCTGAAGTAACTGTCATCCACGAGGATCGAGCTCCGTGGGGAAACTGGAAACAAGTAAGTATTTTATGCTTAGGGCTGACAATCTATTTGGAGAGAATGGACGAACCCAGTTACTCGGCGGTAACAACCGAATGATGGTGAAACACAATGAACCTGTGAATGCTAATGCATATGTTAATGCATATGTTAATGTGAATGTATGTTAATGTTTATGTATGCAAGATGTTATGTAATGAATATGTAATGAATATGTAATGAATATGTAATGAATATGTAATGAAATGGGCATGTGATGCTTATGCCCTTGCGTATGCTGACGAAACAGACTAGAGACGGGACGAGAGATGAAATAAACATCTCGACGGAAAGACCCTGCGTTCCCGGCAATCAATACGTCCATCATGGGTAAGAAAGATCAATGGTAGAACCAAATTTGGTTTTAAAGTTCTGAATTCTCTGGGGAGAAGGTAATCTGCTTGGGTGTACAGTATCACGTCTTCACATGGGGAGAAGAAAACCTGAGGGACACTTTCGAGTTACCCCAGAAAAAGTTGTCAGCTTATAGTCTCGCTGGGGACTGTGATGAGGCAATGGTTTAGAAAGCTTCTGCAATAATGAGATTTACTGGGGAATGAGGACCGCCGGGAGTAAAATCCATCGGGTGCATGAAGAATGTTGTGAAACCACATAGTTTTGATCTTGAAGGATCTTGTAGTAGTCGCCATTTGTTTCCCTTTTTTTCTTTTGAAAAACATGGTGCCCCAGGATACTTTCGTTGTGAGGTATGGTCATCTCAAGAGGATTTTATAGAGAACACGGAGTCTGGTTGCCCCACTGTTTTCAAACTCTTTGAGAGGTTTGTCAGGTCTCGACGTAACTGGCACAAATTAATCGTGTTACGACGAAATTTTTGAGAAATAGCTCTTAAAAACTTCAGACTCGCGTTGGTAAGCGAACTGGGAAACCGCCTGCCCCTGTTTAGCAGGATCTTCAAGTTCCATGGGTTATGTCCATATATAAATCTCTAAGATATCAAGCAAAGTCGTCATGCCTGAAATGCCTATCCTGAGCTTGTCAATGCACACATATATTTGTCTTGAATTTTTGTTTTGAAAAAGATATCGCAATAACTTGTGACCGAAATCACTAGTCGGGATATAAGTTTTAATTATAATGCCAACATGAATTTTTTCTGAGCATAGCTCGTAGGAGTCAGGAAACGTGGTCTTGTCAAGTATGCTTTCAACCGAAGTCCTACTTCAATTAGGTCTTTTAAAGGTTGTATCGTGGCTCAGTTCACGGTTTAAGAAACAAAAGGATAAAGGCTCAAAGTTATATTTGTACCCACCCATTCTTCGTGATGTTCTCCAATCCTAATTCAGTTAACCGGATACGAACGCTCATATCTCAAGCGGATTTGCTATGGTCGAGAACTTATCAAGGCTTTGGACATGGCAGTCGCTCACCTATTACACGATCTTGTTCTTTACTAGGGACTATTTATTGTACCCTCTTGTTTTGCTTTTATTCCCTAACTTTTGCCTGGACAACGTCTTTTGATCTGACTTTGGAGTCCAGCGGGATGCCCCAGTTTTGCCTAAGTCTCCTTCATAGGTTTTTGACTTAGCGGGCTCTTATTTTTTGAATATTCTTTTATGCACAAGTCGTGTAAATCTTTTGAAAGGCTCGTGACTGCCCCACTCCTTAGGTAACCGAAGGATAGTCATTGTATTGGACTTCTTAAGATGCTAAGGATAAATTCTCGAAGGTTTGCTCTTCCTTTTTAAGAGTCTAAGCGCTAGATCGGTTTAACTGAAACCTACCCTGCCCCAGGTTAGGATGAAGGTTCTTAAAAAGAAAGAAAAAACTCCTACTTCAAGGCTCAAAGGGTTGACTAGGGATTAACATCCTTATATCTCCAGTGTTTGGGATTTGAAACAATGCCTTACATCATCAGCAGGTTTTAATTGAAAGCATATGACAAGAAATCTGACGTTTTTGGTTCATCATCCTCCCCCCAATTCTCCATCAGAACAAGAGATCGGGTAAATTTGGCATTATAATTTATGAAAAAAATATTTTTGAATGAGTGAAACGAATGGATTTATTCAAGACAAACATATGCGTTGCATTAATTAATCAAAGATAAACAAGTTCATGCATACTAAATATGCTCAATCAAAGAGAAATACGTATAAATAAACAAATGAACTGTCGGAAAAATCCTTCTAAATGTTTATGAAATCTTGCATTCAAGAGTAACAGTTTCCTTTGGCGGAGCCTCAATGGAAAGGACGTCTGGTTTATGATCACTGTGAGTCGTCATGGCTTGCCCCAGTTATGCTGGTCACATCTTCAACAGTTTTCAGTCGTTGCTTCAAAATAACTTTCCCAGATTCTTTGTTGATCCCGGTCATATCATCTTGAGGGTTACTGAAATGAAGAGAGCTAGGCCTTTGAATAATTACTGGATTCGGCTGATTTGCTGAGGGGTCAACATACTTTGCAGAATTTAAGCTTGACAAGCGGGAAACCCCGAGAGGAGTCTCGATCTTCGGCTGAGCATCGCTAAAAGACAACTTCTTCGTTTCCATCAAATTTCTGACAAAGTTCTTAAGAGCGTAGCAATTCTCTAGATCATGGCCGGGCGCACCCTCATGAAATAAACAATGAGCGGCAGCGTTGTAACCTGCAGGTAACGGATTAGGCGGAGGACCCAAAGCACGGGTGGTAATCCGACCCTGTTGTACCAAATGGGGGTATAACTCAGTGAAAGTCATCGGAATTGGAGGACAAGGCTTATACTGCCTCTTACGGGGATAAGGAACCTGATCCTGTGATTGTTGATGAATAGGAGCGTTGGGCACTCGTTGACTGTCGACAGGAACTTGCATAGGCGAATAACCGGAAGGTTGTTGATAAACTGGTGCCTGATATACCGGAGCTGACTGTACAGGCTGGCATGCAGGAAACTGCTGATCGAAAGGAGGTGCAACAGTAGCTACATAGAAACGGATAACCTTGAACATAACTCTGCTGATATTGTAAAGGTTGAGGAGTAGCCTTTTTGCGGTTCTTCGAACGTGCGGGTCCTCTACCATGGTCGGAGTTAGGAGTTTTGCACTTTGGAGGGGTAGCTCGTCGAACTGGTTGAGCACTAGGAGGCACCAAACTGGGTTGAAGACCGTGAGGAGGTACATTCTCGACAGTAACAGCTGGTTGAGGTTCCATAACGGTATTAGTCTTAGAAACAACAGTAGACTGAGCATCCACCTTCACACTAAGAGCTCGTAACATCTCCAAAATCTGCCCTACACTTCCTCGAAGATCTTCGAATTCATGGCTGACACGGTTGATCTCTTGGTTTTGATCTTCCATTCTTTTGAAGGGTCGTATTGATGCAGAGAACTCAGGGTGACAAAACTGGAGGGTGAGAGAACCGAGTATGAGAAATCGGGAGACACATGCAATGCAAAAGTATGATGCTAAAATGTGAATGCAAATGAAGATTTCATGGAATTCAAACATTTACGAATGTCGTGGGGTACCAAAGAAATCTTTTTCTTGTTTTTTTCATTTCATTTTTTTTTATTTATAGTATCCCGCGATATCCATAAATGATATTTGAACTCCATGAAATACAATGCAATGAGATGCTTTATGGATGCAATGCATGAAAACACACAAAGTCCTAGGTTAAAGGAACGTGAGCGGAGTCAAGGTCTACCCATCCCAAAAGGAGTGTACTATAGGTTAGTTGTACCTGCCGAACAAGGTTCTACAAAGTGCCCAAAGTCATCAGCCCATCTTTCGAATATTATCAACCTTCCGACTGACTCGGGGGTGAATAATATTCTCAAGAGAACCTCTTTTGAGTGTAGTATCGCGTAGCAGCCGTTGTAGGATTACTCCCACATAGCTCCCGCACTACGTCCTAAATAAGGCCAAGGTGGTGTTAAGGTACTACGGTCCTCAATATCACAGACTCCAATCGACCATGGAAAAAGTTTTCAACGATTACTCGTTCAACCGAACCATTTTCGAAAAGGTCTCAACTGAGCGGTGATTCTCGAATCAGCTTGGTCGGGATTCACTCCCTATAAGCCTCATCGAATATATCCCCATCCTATAATAATGTCACTAGTCCGGGCGTAGGACTTATCTCACAGCACAAGGAACAGTCCCACAATCAAAGCACAAATATATACATGCAAATGAATAATAACACAGATAGTAATAAATATGAACAAATTAGGGATAACGCTCAATAATTAGATTCCCCAGTGAAGTCGCCATTTTCTGTTGCGGTGGAAATAGGATCACAAACTATTAATGAGTTTGAATCGCAATTCAATTCACAACCGCTCTTTGATTTATCCGAAGGAAAAGGTCAAAAGAGGGAAAACCTATTTTGCATCGTAAACACAATGCGGGGAAAGATCTAGGGTTCGGGGGTTGGTTAAATTTAGGGAAGGTATTAGCACCCTAAACTTCTGTAGTACTCTACAGGAACCTTTTGTTCAAATGTTTACTATTTGCTTTATTTATTTGCTTAAGGTATATGTACAAAGGGATTAAAAGTGAGAAAGGAGACCTAAGGGATTAATTCTAAGTTTACTCGGCAAGACATCGCATCTTGTGCCTACGTATCCTTACGGGAGTGGAATCAGAGTAATCGTAGTTCCCCTCAAAAGGGAGGTTAGAGACTTCTTGACTGTGGTCAAGGTCTCAAGGGGAATAAACATGTCTTAAGGACACGCTTACGTGGAGTGTAGGAACTCCAAATCTCTACGTTGAAATGTTAAGTTGTGTTAGGGTTAGGTTAGGTTAGGGATTTCGCGGCGGGAAACCCTAAAATGAGCGCGGCGGCTCTTTGACCTAATGCTAGGGGTAAAATTGTAATTTTGCCTGCGGCGAGGCATTTGTGAAAATTTAGGGTTGAAAAGGTGTAAGGGTTGAAGTTGAGGACTATTGACACGGCTAGACCTAATTCCTTCGGAGGAGTGAAATTAATTATAAAGATGCGATGAAATTAAATATACATACAACGACAGAAAATAAAGTGCGGAAAGATAAATGCGACAATTATCTCGCAAAATTACATCCCATAAGCAGTTACAAATATGATAATTGAATATTTAAACTGAAAATAAAATCAATTGAACTTAGTCAGCTGCAAAAAACTAAAACAAACAGAGACTGTTATTATACGGGGTTAGACGAAAAATTAGACGGGAATGTTAGGAATCTAAGTAGAAAATTATAATTTTAACGAAACAAGAAAAAAAAATTAGAAATTTGGATCTTAAAAATGAGGATGTTAGCGAAAAATTAATAAACAATAAAAATTGATACGCAATGAAGATGATGATAATATACAAGTGATAATGGAATATGAAATAGCAACGATGATGTCAGATTATGTACAAATATAAAAATAAATACAAAAATAAATAAATAAATATTAGTGAACAGGTTCATGGATAATCAAGAATACTGTTAGGAATGAAAATTGGAATTGACGATAATTAGAAGTTAAGTGATGAATGTTTTGAGACGGTGAGAATTTAGGTAATTAGAAAAGAGTTAGAATGGAATTAGGTTTTTTTGTGAGATTTGGAAAGGTTAGAGTTTTTAATGTGATTAAGAAAAAGAAAATAGATTAAAAGCTAGAATTAAAAGTTAGCAAAAAAATTAGAACTTCGAAATTTGGTTTTTAAAAAAAAGGTTAGAAAATAAAAATAAAAGTTTGAAAATAAAAGAGAAAAGGTTAGAATTTTAATAAAAAAAAGAGTTATAATGTTAGAATTTTAATTAAGAAAAAATGGTAGAAATTTTGAAAAAAAAGATATAAAAAAGATTAGAAATTAAAAAAAAAAGAAGAGTTAGTTACTTTTGATGAAGACTGTAAGAGTTTTTTATGCTTGTCGATCCCCTGTTTTGTTGCTCCTGAGGGTCCTTTTATACTTGATTTTTTTAAATCTTTTTCAATCTCAGATTTGATTTGAATATCTCAATCTTTTTCAATCTCTGATTTGATTTGAATGAATTTTTATGATGATTTCAGATTTGAGTCAATGATGGTGATGTTGATATTTAGATCTGATTTTCTTATGATGATGATATGATCTGATTGATTTGATTTAGCTCCATATGTGATTCATTGTGATTGGATTTGATAAAAAAAATATTGGGATTTAAATTTAAAAATGTTAGCAAAGAAAGTTAGAGTTTCAAGTTAAATAAAAATTAGAGTTTTAAGTTTAAAAAAAATGAGTTAGAATTTTAAAATAAAAAACATTTGAATGTTGAAAAAAAAAAGTGTTAGAATTATTTTAAAAACTGTTAGAATTTAATTTTAAAAGGAATTTAGATATTAATTTTAAAAAAGAAAATAAAATGGCATTAAAAGGAATTTAGAATTTTAATTTGAAAAAGGATGGTGTCAAAAAAAATTTAGATTTATTTTTTTTTAAAAAAGGATAGATTTAATTTATAAAAAAAAGGTTAGATTTAATTTTTAAAATAGTTAGAAAAAAAAGATTTAATTTTAAAAAGAAGTTAGAGAAAAAAAAGATTTAATTTTAAAAAGAAGTTAGAGAAAAAAAGATTTAATTTTTAAAAAGAGTTAGAAAAAAAATTCAATTTTTAAAAAGAGTTAGAAAAAAGATTTAATTTTAAAAAAGAGTTAGAAAAAAGATTTAACTTTAAAAAAGTAGTTAGAAAAAGGATTTAACTTTTAAAAAAGTTAGAAAAAAGATTTGATTTTTTTTAAAAAAATTAGAAAAAAAGATTTAACTTTAAAAAAGTTAGAAATAGATTTAACTTTAAAAAAGGTTAGAAAAAAGATTTAATTTTAAAAAGGAGTTAGAAAAAAAAGATTTAGCTTTAAAAAAGTTAGAAAAAAAGATTTAGCTTTAAAAAGTTAGAAAAAAAGATTTAGCTTTAAAAGGAAGTTTAGAAAAAAGATTTAATTTTAAAAAGAAGTTAGATTTTTATTTTTAAAAAAGTATTAGAATTTGATTAAAAAAATGTGTTAGAAATTAATTTAAAAAAGGTTATAAAAAAAATTTACTCTTAAAGAAAAGAAAAGAAAAAGTTAAATTTTAATCTAAATCCTAAAAGTTAGTAAGAAGAGCTTAAAATGATTTAAATAAATAAACTAAATAGAAAAAAAAAGTTAATAAAAAAATTAGTAAAGTTATAAAAAAAATTTAATTAAATTATTATTAGTTAAAAAAACAAGATTTAAAAAAGAGGTTAATTTATTAAGTTAATCAGAATTTAAAATAAAAATAAAAAAGAAAGGGTAAAATTTGGGGTATTACAACCACTATACCGGTGGTTGATGCCATATTGGAGCTGAAGTATGATTTTAAGCTCGGCGTTGTCAGGACCACTGTGCCGGTGGTCGACGCCATGTTGGAGTTGAGGCATTATGGTTTGTAAAACCATACAATTTCTTTGTGTTTAATGCATTTGAGAGAAATTGTTAAGTACTGACGAAGAAAATAGCAAATGGTTGTTGGATCACATTAGCATGTTATTTTCTTGCCACACTCCACACTGATGACTAGTTGACGGAGTATGTAGTATTTGTAACCACGAAAGGTTTTATGTCAATGAAGGACATAATAATCGTCGTGATTCAATACTGCTTAACTTTTGTTGGATGAAGTCATATTCAGATACTGCACCTGGAATCATGGATTTCCTTAAAATGCATTTTAAGGAATTAGTCATTAACCCGAGAGTCGTTTTCAAAATGTATTTTAAAATAAAAATCATACAATTGATTTTGCCCAAGTGGGAGAATGTTAGACTTATCTAATATTTTATGGGCTACAATCAATTGTGGTTTAATTTGTAAAAAAACGGGTTAATCGTGATTCTGATGGGGGTGCATATATAAGCCCTTTAATTGATTAAGTGATCAATTTTTAACTAATTGTTGAATATCTGAAACCTGATTGGTGTGGGTAAAAGTGTGGGCTTTAACCTTGGGTCCATAATGGGTAGGGACTAAGGTTATATATATTATATGGCTAGGTCCCCTCTGTAATCACAAAAAGCATCAGAAACACAACTGACGACTCCATAACTTGCCCCATTGAAAGTTGTGAACGGGAGTGTGAGATACAACGGAAGATCCGGTCATTCATCCATTCGGAATTCCGAATCATGACTTCAACAAGTAAGTATTGATGTTTTAATCTCATATAATATCCATGAATATTTCCGCTTACATTTGGTATCAGAGCCTAGATTATATGAGTTAGGACTCAATTATTTATTATTATTTTTGTGAATACGATTCTAAGCTAATTTTGAATCAAAGACTAATACATGACTTATAATTTATTTGTTTATTTGTGCTTTTTAGTTTTAGATTGTATATATCAATTTGGTTTAAATATAGTTTAATATAATGTCTTAGGCATTGGCTTAAGATGTTTTTCTGTCTACTGAATAGTTCTAGGCTTAACTTTTCTTTCTACTTCTTTTTATTAACATGGTTATCATATGTTAGCTTACCTTATAGTTTTTCTCATTATTTTTAAAAATACTTAACTTTCACAAATAATTTTCTTAATTAATTTAAATATTATATTAAAACCTCAATCCATTTAATTATTTAAAAAAAAAGGCTTCTCTTAACTAAATTCCGAAAGAATTGAATTCTTGGATCCCGCCTTCCTTGGATTCTTGGACGACCGCTCTTGAGGCGCACGCCTTGAGTTGTGTTCGTCCCATATCTCATTTCTAATATGTTCGAATTCCTCTTTTCAAAGCTTCCAATCCATGCAAACCCTAATTTCAAGTGAAACAATTAACCTTCTCGAAAGATATTTTCTTTTCTTAACAATAGAGATATCGAACTCTTGAGGTCCAACACTTCTTGGGTTTTCGAAAGATTGCTCTTGAGGCGCACGCCTTGGGTTGTGATCCTTTCGATCTTGGATTTCTAAATTGCTTAACGCGTCTAATCGAAATATGCTAATCCTTTTAAATCACTTTCCTAATTAAATTACGAAAGAAATGAGTTCTTAAAGTCTCGCATTCCTTGAATTCTTAAGTGACCGCTCTTGAGGCGCACGCCTTGGGTTGTGGGTTGCTCGATCTGTCATTCCTAAAATATTCGCCCTATTTAGTTGGACAAAGCGTTCATTGTCCAACAAACATGATTTCCTAATTAATTAAATGAAAAATGCGTCATTGGGATCTAACATTCCAATAATACTTGATTAATTGATTGCGAGGTTGACGTCTCGTTTATCGAATATTCGTTATTCCCCATCAAAATACCTAACAAACATCATCTTCCTCGCCCCCATGCGAATGAAACCCTAAAACTTATTCAAATCTATCCTTTTTTCCAAACTAAAACATCCAACACGACAAACTCTCCTTCTCTCCCCCGGGTGATTAAAACCTCTCCAAACACTAATTCCTCGCCCCTGTGCAATCTGTAACACCCCGTTTCCCAAAAAAATAAATAAGAAAATAAATGCAATTTAAATCAAACAATTATCAGAGTTGCCACACCAAATGGGATATCACAAAAGAAAACTCCAACGGAATGCTTCATTAAATGAATTCAACAATTAACAGCGGAAAATGTCATATATATATATATATATATATATATATATATATATATATATATATATATATATATATATATATATATATATATATATATATATATATATATATATATATATATATATATATATATATATATATATATATATATATATATATATATATATATATATATATATATATATATATATATATATATATATATATATATATATATATATATATATATATATATATATATATATATATATATATATATATATATATATATTTGGCCATCCGCCCAAAATTTATAAAACATCATCAATGGATCTATCAAAACATGATACGACACGGAGTCAAAACAAAATCATCAGATAAAGAAATAACTCCCAAAAGCCCCGTGTTACGTAACAGAGCATCCCTACGACTCGACTCGCCACTATCCAAGCTAGCTACGCACCTGGATTATCTGTACTTCCGAAGAAGCACAGACCACAACAACAACAAGGGGTGAGAAATCACAATAAAAAATATAGCGGTAATAATGTACATGAATAAAAGGCAGCAATCATATGAATATCATTCAACATACATCAACCCGGACCTACTGTCCAACACCAACACAACACTCAAGACAATTCAAACATATGCAACTTAACACCATGATATGCGGTACCGACTCGACAACAACGATGGACACCGGGCCATCAACCCTCCACAAGGGAGCACCGGATGAATCGTATACACTCCATCTGAGCAACGATTCATCCCACCATTTAGCAGCGCTTTTTTTAGCCTTTAGCAGCGCTTTAAAGTGCTGCCAAAAGTGGCGCTGCTAAAGATAAAGGCAGCGCTTTTTTATGGAAAAAGCGTTGCTAAAGGCTCCCTTCAGCAGCACTTTTAGCAGCGCTTTTTTAGCCATTTAGCAGCGCTTTTATAAGCGCTGCATATTCCCCCCAACCATCCCCCCCTTTAGGAGCGCTTTCATAAAGCGCTGTCTTAGAGCCCACCTTTAGCAGCACTTTTACAAAGCGCTGCCATAGTCCTCCCTTTAGCAGCACTTTTTAGAAGCGCTGTCTTAGACCCCGCCCTCCAAATTCCAAACCTATAGCAGTGCTTTTGTAGCGCTATGTTTGTAACCTTTAGCAGCGCTTTTTTGTAAAAGCGCTGTCTAATGTCCCAGATTTTAAATTTTTTTTTTTTTTAAATATTCACCCTGTTTTGTATATTTACCAACAACCTGCTTATAATTCAGGCCTTTATTTCAACACTTTGGTCTTATATATACAATTCAAAACTTTGGCCTTAAATATACAATTCAAAACTTTGGCCTTATATATACAATTCAAAACTTTGGCCTTTAAGTATACATTGTAACTCATCACTTTGTTCATAATCATTTTAATACACATAAACCTGCTTCAATATGTTATAACAAAATTCGATCCTCAGAATTACAACATCACAAATACATTCAATTTACATATAATTACAATTCTTCCAATCCGATAACTTTATACAATTCTCAACCCAAGAATAAATTGACACCATTCCTCTTTAATTTCTTCCAATTTTGCTTTCGTGTAAGTAGCACACTTGAATTCATCAAAATACTACATAATATAACAGAACATGCAAGATTTAATTTTAAAACTATTTACTCAGATGAAGTATCGGATAATTATCAAAATGAATCATATAACTTATATAATGAATTGATCCATACCATGACTGGAATCTCAAGTTGACCAGAAAGATTAATTTCCTTCATAAAGCGCAATACAAAATATCCACAGTCAATACCATTGCGCTGCCGAGGACACTGTAAATGGAAAAAGCAAACGAACATTTATCAGGATATATAGTTTAAATAGTTTTATCAAGTAGAACCACTATAACAGTCAAACATGGGAAAATATACCTCCACTCTGATCCAGTTGATGTTGTTAGCCTTGCTTTTTGACACCGTTGCATCTCTTTGTGCTCTGAATATTTGTATAACTCTAACATAATATAAACGCATATTTAGAACAATGTCACATAATAAATAAATATATATAATTAAAGACAACAGTATATCTCATCACTTACGTATCAACCATGTTCCTCAAATTTTCATATTTTGTTGTATCGCCATCCAATGAATCTATATAATACACTATTTCTTTCCTCGGATTAATCGCGACCAACACCCAATGTCCACTATAAAATAAGACAACAGTTTAGACGGAAATGTTATATAGAAAGGAAAAAATCGAACAATTATAATAAATGAATTTAGAATAAAATCTAACCCATGGCCAATATTATATGGCAACAAGAACAACTTCTCCGTAGTCGCGCCCATAAATCTCTGCACTGTGTACTCTTTGACTGTATCTGGTGTCTGGTCTATTATCCGTGAGTTGACACAGCTAGCAGATAAGAATTCGAATACTGAAGTCAATTCATTCGGGACCAACAACTTGTCATACAAGAACCTAAAAAAACATAATCAACATTAGAATATTCAGTTAAACGAGCAAATTTTAAAATGTTCATTTATTTAATTAAAATGGATTGAAGTACCTGATGTATGAATGCATAACACCGACGCCCAATTCAGAATGGTTGAAAACCTGATCAAAATCCTCCTTAGCAATTGTTTTGGGATATTCAAAACCGAAAATACCTCCGTCCATATGTATTTGACGGATGCCACCCTCAGGCACATCTGATGTTCCCACATATGTTTCAAGGCACATCCTAAATCGAGGAACAAATGCTTTTCTGGGCACCTTGGAAGTTTCAGGCATCTTACCCTTGCTGACTTGTTGCGACTGCTGATCATGAACCTAAAAGTCATATATAAGTTCAGTAATTAATGTATAACAAGATAATCATGTAACTGTAGTAGTACCTGTTTCTTTGATGCAGCTTAATCGGTATCCCGCACAATAATTCTATCATCTTTTGATTTGGATTTTGTAGGAGTCTAAGATCATCATGTAAATAAGAAAATGTAAATGTAAGAATAACTTTCATGTCTGGATCATAAAACATTTGAGTATTAAAAGGTTCAACCTACCTCATCATCTATGCAAATGAGATTTGCCGGCCATGCCACATACGCTCCTATTGCGTCTCCCACCATTGTTGCGCCTGGAATATCATCTGGTATAGGCAACAATGCACCCCCCTCTAACGCAATATCAATAGATACTTTCAAAAATCCAGAAGGGAGCGGTTTGTGGTGAAGCAAGTCTCCCAGAAAGTTATGCACCTTTCCCTTGCCAACCATTCGATGAGTCGATGACGATAAATATAGCCGGCAAAGTGAAATGCCCTAAACAAATAATGATCAGTTAATGTGTCAATTAAGTAAACTATGCTAAATTAATTTCAATGTAATATATACAATTACCTCTGGAAGCTTCTGCGAACAACCGATACTATCTTTGTCACTAGTAGCTTTACCCTCTGGAGCGCGTCTTTCCGACATGTATCTCTCCTTGTCCTTCTGTAATTCACGAATCTGCGCTTTCAATTCCTCTAAAGTATCCATCACTTCTTTATTGGTTGGATTTTTTTCTTTGGCTGCTTATACAGTTTGGATGGAGTGACACCAAATCCGTTACCCCTCACACGCCCAGAATACTCAGGAATATTCAACACCCGGCTCAGTAAGCTCCTGCAATCATCGTCCTCAGCGGGAGTTATGGTCTGGGATAGAGTCTCCTGAAATATAGATAAAAACATATATAAATTAATTATACACTTTTGATCAGTTACTGACAAAGATAACGTTGTACTTACACATTGTTCAAAGACTTGTTGAACTTCTTCCTGAACGACTCCATCTCGTCCCACACGGGCAGCCTTCCATACAACATGGTCTGGAAGAGATGTCGCATCACTCTTCTCCTCTTCCACTATGCATTAAGACAAATAATAAAGCATTATATCCTATTATATATACTTACTATTTTTTGTAAATATATCATATTAAAGCATTTATATGTACTTACTATTTTTTGTTCTAAGCGTGCATATCCCAAACGGCCCTTTCTGTATGGATATGCGGGATTTGATGCCCGTTGACGATTTACGCCACTAACAACCTGAAAAAACAAGTTTATCATAACTCTTGTGGAAGAAGTATATATACTATACATAGTTCATGATAAGTTGTACTTACTTCAAATTCTTTTGTTCTTCGCTTTGCAACAAACGTCTCCCATTCTTCCTCCGAAATCAAATCCGCGTACTTCATTGGACGCTCCGAGTCAACAAAGTTTCCTTCAGAATCTTTTAGAAACTTGTTTGTTAAGAATGCTCTAAATCCCCTCAAGCGTTTTCCGGCCAATTGAATACAATATTTTCTCCTACGATCTTCAATATTAAAAGATCTCTGCAAACAAACACACATACATATAACATGTTAATATAATTAATTTAAAGACGTAACTGTCAACATAATTAAAAATAATCAAATATCATACCTGAATCTCGGTCCAAATTTTATCTTTAGCCGGTTGTAATGAAACAATTCTCCAATTATCGCAAGTAATCGAAACTTGCGAACGTACAAGTGCTCCGATGTAACTTGTTAGCAACGCACCGTTAGGCTCAACTAACTGATCTCTTTCATTCCAATGGACATCATACTTTACTCCTTTATCTCTCGCACGAATGATTTTTTTCATAATCGTTATGCCTCTTTTAATATCGCCTTCCACGTCTTTTGTTGTTTGTTTTCCATCATGTGATGTTTCCTCGTTGCTGGCCATAATATATATACCTGTAATTCAGAAAAAGCAAAGTATCAAATGAATGACATGCAAATATGTAAATAACAAATATATACATAAGAAATGTGTAAATAAGAAAAACATGGTATAAATAAGAAATAATATGTTACAAGTACCTTTAACATCTCTTTCTTTTTTTTAGTTTTAACGGGGTTTACTTGTCTCTTAACAACACAGACAGATGGATTCATCCAAATTCCCTCGTTATGATCATTTCTAATATATGATTCGTCCGCTCTAATATTCTCATCTGGATCGTCTATAATATAAGATTCATTCTCAACATCAACATCCCCCTTTTCTCCAATGTTATCATCGATTACTTTGTTGGAAAAAAGAACTATAGACCATTTCGTACTTGTCAGATCAGTGACATAGAACACTTGTTTAGCTTGCGTGGCTAGAATAAAAGGCTCATCTTTGTACCCCACCTTATTAAGATCCACTTTCAAAAAACCTGATTTATCCATTCGTATGCCACTATTATTTTCAACCCACTTGCATCCAAAGATAGAAATCTGAAACTTCTCATAATCAAACACCCAAATGCGCTCGATAACCCCATAATACTAGGAAATGTGCATTGCTTCGGCAAGCACGGTGACACCACTATTTTGCATTGTACTTTTATCATCTTGTTCCTTGGTATAAAATATGTATCCATTAATTGCGTATGCGCTATAAGAAAACACATGCAAACTTGGACCATATGCTAAACATCTCAACCTTTCTGTTATTGAAGCGGGATCAGAATAAAACTTTGAAAAAATATGCTCCTTGAACCATGTTATAAAACTTCGATTGTGCTCACGTACTATCCAATTTTCATTTCTATTCAGATTTAAACCTCGGAGAACGTCCTTGTGCATTTCAAAATACGGCTCAACCTCAATGTCATTGTGCAGAACATACAAATGCACTTGCTCCCGTTCACCCCTTGAAACTGTCACAACTTTATTTCCAATTAACTGTTTACCTACTATTTTTTCAACAACATGAGATTTTGGGAGGCCAATGGATTGAACGTTGGACAAATATTCAGTAAAAAACTCAATAGCTTCTTCAACAATGTATCGTTCAACAATACATCCCTCTGGTCGACTTTGGTTTTTCACATATCCTTTCAATATTTTCATATATCATTCAACAGGGTACATCCATCTCATATAGGCAAGTCCACACAATTGTGTCTCTTTCACAAGATGAACAACTAGATGTACCATTATGTCAAAAAATGATGGAGGAAAATACATTTCAAGCTCGCACAAAGTAATAACTATTTCTCTTTGCAATGTTGGTAAGATCGCAGGATCTATCACCTTACTACAAATTGACCTAAAGAAAAAACACAATTTAGTTATTGCGCCTCTCACTTTTTCTGGCAAAATAGAACGTATACCTATTGGTAGAAAGTGTTCCATTATAACATGGCAATCATGTGTCTTTAAACTCTTTAACTTGAGGTCTTTCATAGAAACAAGTCTTCTAATATCTGAAGAGTATCCTTCTGGAACTTTAACTTCACTCAGAAACTTACACATTATCTTTTTCTCCTTTCTAGATAAAGTATAAGCAGCAGGTGGTAGATATGTGCGATTTCCTTTCTTCAAGGGTCCTAATTCATTTCTTATTCCCATTGCTACCAAGTCCTTTCTTGCTTTAAGGCTATCCTTATACTTTCCTTGTATATTGAGTAACGTACCAATAACACTTTCAAATACATTTTTTTTTTCAATATGCATAACATCAAGAAAATGTCTTACATACAACGACTTCTAATACGACAACTCAAACAAAATTGACCTCTTCTTCCACCCACGCGTGACAAGCGTATGAGCAAAAGGCTTGCCAAACTTAGTACTCACATCTTTCACCTTTTCAAAAATTTGTTCGCCGGTCAATGTAGGTGGAGCTTTACGTTGTTCTGAATTTCCATTGAATGCTTTTCTCCACCCATGGTAGTGATGATTAGAATTTAAGAATCTACGATGACCAAGAAAGACATTCTTCTGACCAAATTCCAACCGTGTCCAATCTGTGTTTTCTTCACAGATAGGACACGCACATTGACCTTTAATGCTATACCCCGATAGATTTCTGTATGCTGGGAAATCATTAATTGTGCCAAACAACATCGCCCTTAAATTGAAACTTTCTTTCCTATATCCATCATAAACCTCCACACCGTTCTCCCACAAACTCTTTAAGTCTTCGATTAAAGGTGTCAGGTATACGTCTATGTCGTTCCCTGGTTGTTTAGGGCCAGAAATTAACATAGATAACATCATGTACTTACGCTTCATACATAGCCATGAAGGTAGGTTATAAATCATAATAATTACAGGCCAGGTGGAATGTGAGATACTTTGCAGACCATGCGGATTCATTCCATCAGTCGATAATGCCAAGCGAAGGTTTCTAGCTTCTTCTCCAAAATCAGGATAATCATTATCAATTTTCATCCACTGTGGTGAATCTGCCGGATGTCGATACTTCCCATCTACAATTCTATCATCTGCATGCCAAGTCAGGTGTTTTGCATCTGTTTCACTACGAAACATGCGTCTGAATCTCGGAATTATAGGAAAATACCATAATACTTTTGCTGGTGACAATTTTTTCTTATACCGAGATACACCGCATTTAGGACACTCGTTTAATGATGCATATTCATTTCGAAACAAAATGCAATCATTTGGACAAGCATGTATCTTATCATAGCTCATGCCAATAGAGCATAACATTTTTTAAGTTTCATAGGTTCGATTGGGAAGAACATTATCCTCCGGAAGCATCTCTTGAAGTAGGGCTAACAACTCTGTGAAACTTTTATCCGACCATCCATTACCCGCCTTTAAATTGTACAACTTTAATACCGCGGACAATCTTGTGAAAGTAGTGCAACCTTTATACAACGATTTCTCTGCATCTCTTAGCAACCTCTCAAACATCTTGGGACAATCTTGAAGATCTTCTTCAAGTGCTTCTGCAATCTGTTCGACTCGATCACAATCATATGTATCCCTGTCATTGTCCTTTGAAGCACATGTCGTATTATTCCGGGGTTCAACATTCTCGTTACTTATCTCACCATGTAATGTCCAACATGTGTAACTTCGATCAATTCCATGTCTCATTAAATGAGATTCCAACTGAACGGCGTCAACTCGACACCCATAACAGCATCCTAAGCAAGGACATGTGATCCTACTGGGGTCTTTGGCGTGTTCAACAGCGAACTTAATGAACTTCGATACCCTATTCTCGTACTCTTTTGACAATCGATTACCAGACATCCATTTTTTATCCATACTAATTGAGTAATCTACACTAAACTATGAAAGTTAAACAAAACAGAGAATACCTGTAAAGAAATCACTAACTTCTAAGAATGCTACACAGTAGGATGCTTGGAGACGATCACAACTTTGCTCTTCACAGGTAACCCCTATAGCAGACAAAATATAAATTTTATTAAAACCATATTAATAATTAACCAAAACAAAAATACTAGATAATCCACCAAAACAAATCATATTAAAAATACTAGATAATCCTTAAACCAAAATGACACCCTTACTAAACATTGAGAAATCCTAACTAAACATATAAAACCATAATAACATATCATATAAACATTGAGAAATCCATAATAACATATCAACATATAAAACCATCAACATATAAAACCATAATAACATATAAAACCATATCATATAAAACCATATTCATGTTGGCTACTCTCTTAAAAAATAGGAATTTCCAAACTATAGTGAACATGCAAAATATAAACTCTTGTTTGTCAATCTAAAACATACAAAATATAAACTCTCTTAAAAACATATTCAACAGAGAGACTTAACATATAAACTCTCTGTTAAGACATACAAACTCTCTTAAAAAACTCTCTTATAAACTCTTCTAAAAAAATCTCTGTTTATAAAAACTCTCTTATAAACTCTCTTAAAACATACAAAATATAAACTCTCTTAAACTCTTGTTTGTCAATCTAAAACATACAAAATATCCGTAACAATGACAGAGAGACTTAACATGTAGATTAAAATACAAAATATATAACACGCAATAGAGATACTTAACATGTAGATTTCCATACAAATAATAAACACATATTCAGTTTGTCTCTTAAAGATTACAGAAAATGACTTAACTTGATTGCATTCAAATAATAAAAACATATTCAGTTCTACTTAAAGATTATAGCAACAATGGTGAAAATATAAGTAAAAAAGAAAACCAGAGTAAAACTTTAAATACCGTAACAATGGCGGAAATGCAATGCAGATGAGCAGAGGATATCGAAAACGGACGGTGACCGGCGGAGAAATGCAACAGAGGAGGGCGACGGTTGGACGACGACGGTTGGACGGCGACGGTGGGTTTATAGGGCAACGTTCTTTGTTCGCCAGAGAAAAAGAAAGAATGAAATACGATATGACTGTTCTGTTTCTTATAAAAATTCTGGTGGGTATTTTAAATTAATTCTAACTAAACCTATAACAGCGCTTTTTAATGGCTTTAGCAGCGCTTTAAAAAGCGCTCTCAAAGATCTTCTTATATACGCCATATAGCAGCGCTTTATGGTAAAAGCGCTCTCGTAGACTAGACCTACAGCAGCGCTTTAAGAAAGCTCTTTCATAGGGATGTCTTAGACCCCCCCCTTTAGCAGCGCTTTTTAGAAGCGCTGTCTTAGGTCCCCCCTTTAGCAGCGCTTTTTAAAAAGCGATGTCTTTGGGATGTCTTAGACCCCCCCCCCCCCATTTAGCAGGGCTTTATAGAAGCGCTGTCTTTGGTTATCAATTTTTTTCTTTTTTTTTAATTCCTCTTTAGCAGCGCTTTTTCTAAAGCGCTGTCTTTGTATGCGCTGCTAAAAGTCAATTCTGGCGTAGTGAGTACAAAAGAAAACTCCAACGGAATGCTTCATTATATGAATTCAACAATTAACAGCGGAAAATGTCAAATATATATATATATATATATATATATATATATATATATATATATATATATATATATATATATATATATATATATATATATATATATATATATATATATATATATATATATATATATATATATATATATATATATATATATATATATATATATATATATATATATATATATATATTCGGCCATCCGTCCAAAATTTACAAAACATCATCAATGGATCTATCAAAACATGATACGACACGGAGTCAAAACAAAATCATCAGATAAACAAATAACTCCCAAAAGCCCCGTGTTACGTATCAGAGCATCCCTACGACTCGACTCGCCACTATCCAAGCTAGCTACGCACCTGGATTATCTATACTTCCGAAGAAGCACAAACCATAACAACAACAAGAGGTGAGAAATCACAATAAAAAATATAGCGGTAATAATGTACATGAATAAAAGGCAGCAATCATATGAATATCATTCAACATACATCAACCCGGACCTACTGTCCAACACCAACACAACACTCAAGACAATTCAAACATATGCAACTCAACACCATGATATGCGGTACCGACTAGACAACAACGATGGACACCAGGCCATCAACCCTCCACAAGGGAGCACCGGATGAATCGCATACACTCCATCCGAGCAACGATTCGTCCCACCATTCTCCACACAGGAGTACGGGTGAATCGCATACACTCCATCCGAGCAACGATTCAACCCCACCATTCTCCACACAAGAGTACGGGTGGATCGCATACACTCCATCCGAGCAACAATCTATCCCTATCAAGCTCCCCTTCGGAGTACGGGCAAATAATCCGGAATAGATCACATACACTCCATCCGAGTAATGATCTATTCCTAACATATGCTATGCAGGACACCAATGCACATAACAACACAAGCACCCACGGTGCACACGATCCTCCTGATCACATGTCATCATACATCATATATATATATATATATATATATATATATATATATATATATATATATATATATATATATATATATATATATATATATATATATATATATATATATATATATATATATATATATATATATATATATATATATATATATATATATATATATATATATATATTTATATATTTATATATATATATATATATATATATATATATATATATATATATATATGTATATATATATATATATATATATATATATATATATATATATATATATATATATATATATATATATATATATATATATATATATATATATATATATATATATATATATATATATATATATATATATATATATATATATATATATATATATATATATATATATATATATATATATATATATATATATATATATATATATATATATATATATACATACATACATATTCCACACATCACCACATCCATGTATAATAACATACACCAATGAATTTTCTAATTAAACGAATATCAAGGAAATCATATTCCACACCACACGTACACTCTCCACAGTTCAATATCAATCTCATATTCAATCATGACCAACAAGGGTCCAATAACATAAAAGAACAGAATAGAACAGTACAAAAACACAAACTACTGTCATGCTCGCTGGCTCACTCGCCTAGCGAGGCATCAGCGAAGGCTCGCTACTCGCTCGCCCAGCGTACTCCCTAGCGAAGGCAGACAGTGGTTACTGGAAGCACTCGCTACGCAGTTCTCCTAGCGAAACATCAGCGAATGCTCGCTATTCGCTCGCCTAGCGAAAGTGCTAGCGAATGTCTGCGATTTCACAAAAACCCCACTGTTCAGAATCGACAACACTCTCCGAAATCGCCCGATTTTACTCAAACCAGTTTCCACAGCACTAGTCCAACATTTTGCAACTTATCTACATATCCTATTCTAGTTTCCACCCAATAAAACCTGAGCTCTACCGATTAACTCATTTCCGGCTTAAAAATGGTAAACTACCCGGAAACCCCAAATCATCCAAACAACCACATGCAACAAACCTATCTTACCATTAACAATTTAGAATTACAGCAACATAACAATTAAGTTCATCAAAACCTATGGGGTTAGGGAAATCCCCTTCTACCTAGAATTCATGCAAATACCAATTTCGACCCGATTCCCCCCCCCCCCCCCCCTTACCTCGATAACGTGCTCAAGCTGTAGAAAACTCTTGCTGAAATGATGATTCCTAGCTTTCCCTTCCTTCTTCCTTGATTCTTCTCCTCACTCTTCTTCCAATTCACCGTGTTCTCTTCTTTTTCTCCTCTTAATCGTGTTTCCTTTTTTCCCAACTTTCTTTCCCAAACAGCCCCTAATACCCCTTTTCTTACTAATTCTTTTATTCCATTAATAATAATAATAATAATATTAATTATAATAATAGTAATAACCATAATAATAATAATATTAATAATAATAATATAATAATATTACTATTATTCATTAAACTATCACTATCATTAATACTTTTATTATCAGTCTTAAAGTCCAAAGTCATGAATTAACCTCCACACTTAAGGGCACCTCCCCGCACTCGACACAACCCCACGAAACACACCGCAATTAAAATAACACAGAAAAACTAGATAATTAAAATGGGTGTTACAACTCTCCCCCACTTTAATTATTTTCGTCCTCGAAAATTACCTGATGGAAACAATTTCGGATACGCATCCCGCATCCTGCTTTCCAATTCCCAGGTCACACTGCCACCTGCAGCACCTCCCCAAACCACTTTCACCAAAGTTATCTCCTTTCCTCGGAGTTGCTTCATCTTACGATCTTCGATTCTCAACGGCATCGCCTCAACGGTAAGATTCTTCCTGACTTGAACTTCATCTCTCAGAATCACATGAGATGGATCCGTGACATACTTCCGAAGTTGCGACACATGAAACACGTCATGCAAATTCGAAAGCTCAGGCGGCAACGCCACCATATAAGCCACAACGCCAATTCTCTTCAAAATCTGATACGGCCCAATAAACTTCGGATCCAGCTTCCTGGATTTCAACGCACGACCCACACCAGTCACTGGGTTAACTCTCAGGAACACGTGATCACCTTCACTGAATTCCAGCTTTTTTCTCCGATTATCATGATAACTCTTCTGCCTATCCTGAGACGCTTTCATTTTCTCACGAATCATCTGAATTATCTCAGTAGTCTGCTGCATAATTTCTGGTCCCAATACTACATTCTCACCCGACTCATACCAACACAGAGGAGTTCTGCACCTTCTACCATAAAGAGCCTTAAAAGGTGCCATCTGTAACACCCCACTCTAATCTATCGCGGAAAAATAAGATAAGCAACATAAACAATTCATAGTGCAGCAAATAAAGTCTCATGACGACCGTCATGGATGTCACCACCGTCACGGTCATGACGAGCTTCAAGGAGCTGTGACGACCGTCACACTCCCAAAATCTGAGACGCATCAGAGGTGTCACATTTCAACTCTTAACCAAGACACATACACCTGCAAAAGATCATTTACTAACATACGTAGCATGAAATTCGGATGAACAAACAACGTTAATTTGTTTAACATTTTAATCATAAAACGACATGTTATAATACACTTCCAACGATTCGTAATAATTAAATTCCATTAAAATTCAGCAAGTAATTATCTTGCATCAATTCACTAAAACAACTATGCATCCAAGCAACATTTGGCATTATTAGAAACAACCAATCTATTTTCCATAGTACTTAATAAAATTCAGCAACAAGGAATTCAATTAAAACAATAACATTAATCGTTCATTCCCCCCCAGAATGCTACGTATCAGAGCGACCAACGACCTTAAACATAAAGCGACACTTTCTTCCGAGTTACCTGCAAATTACCACCAACGGAGGTAACATACAACGTAAAGGGTGAGATATCAACAACATAACATAAGGCATATTAAAAGTCATGTCAGAATATTATCATAGCATTATAATTCCAGCAGTTCGCATAAATATTAGTAATAATAAACTACAACCACCCTTTATTCATAACCACAACAATTATCATCATATCTCAGCAACTCATCAAAACAACTCAACAACGCAACTCAACAATGCGACTCAACAATGCAACTCAACTGTGCATATGCATGTGGTACCATTTTGGGAGACAACACTCCACAATAATTCGGGAGACAACTCTCCACAATAATTCGGGAGACAACTCTCCACAATAATTCGGGAGACAACACTCAGCCCCTTATCTCTTCAACTATGGCCCTCAAAATAATTTCCTTAAATCCGGTTACATCCTCATAGCACCGGGATGGATACTCCATCTACCTCAATAATCTCATTCCACTTAATAATATCTAGAACACAAACTCTATCATGAAATCTCATGATACCATTTCCATTAATCTGAAAATTATCCCTTCGACTTTAATTCCTCAGATTCAACCAATCTACCAACTCAAACCAGAGTTCTGACCTTATCGAATCTCGTCAAGAATACCACTAGTAAGGTCCAACATACTAAGCTTAACTCCATAAGAAGTCTCTTCACAACCCAAACTCATATCACAAAAATTGCTCAATCAGTTCTAACTCTTTTCACCATCATCATCGGTATATGCAAAGATTTCCAAACCAATGCATAAGCTACCACGTTCGCTTCACCCGAATGGTGATTCAATTCGAAACCATAATCCATTCCGGAGTCCTAATTATTTTCTCTGCCTCATATTCGACTCTTCCAAATCAAATCAATGCCTTAAGCTCTTGAGGTCACCAAACATATCAAATCTCAAATTAACTAATTGAAGCTTCCAACTCCGGCACAACCACAACAGCAACCAACTCTAAATCACTTATCAGATGATTCCTCTTATGTACTTAAAGTTCCCTTAAAGCATAACCAAAACTCGCTAAGGTTTCACTTAGCATATCTCCCAATCATATCAACAAGGCATCACAAAACACAACCAATGGTCCTGTCAGGTTTGACAAAAATCAACAATCGATACATTTTCAATTTTCTGCTATAATTGAACCAGGTACAGGCCTCAAAACAATTTTTCCTAGAAAGAGCATCTCGTTAGCTCTCCAACACTTCGAACGGGGGTCAAAACTGACATACGGTTCAAGAGTTATGAATTTTTGAAGTTTTTCCAAAACAGAATTTTTCTGCATAAAGACTGCTACGGGTTTGAGCATTTTCGCCCGAAAATCCGACCGAAACAATTATTTTCTTCGAAACAAACACATACTCATTCATACCAAACATATAGTAGTGATTTAGAACCATCAAACGTGAAATCTATGACTTTCGATTTCAATCCGAATCTTAAACCCGCAAATCTCCAAAAATGCAAAAACTTACAAAAATCCATCAAATTCGATAAAACAAGCATACTCGATCACGGCCTAACATTACCCGACACAACGGTGTAATCTATTCCCACTTTCGTCCGTAAAAACATTGATTCCGTAACAAGCTGCGATCTCGGAATCCGACGTACGACAACAATTTCACACTTAGAAGGTCATTCGACACATCTTCAACTCTTGAAATATTTAAAGGTCTAATTATACCAATATTGCATTCCACATCTTACTTTCTTTAATAATCATCAGAAGTCACTGTCCACCTTTTATCTACTTGACCTTACAATCTGCTGCCTTAGCACACACACCAGACACAAGCCTCAAAGCTACTCAATCAATTTAGTTCTTTGACCATCCAAACGGACATATAATATGGAGCTCTCACTCTCAAACTAGTTGCCATAACTATGTCGGTCACAACTCCACTTCACGTCCTGGTTGTATATCACTATCTTGTTAGGATAACTTCCAGCCAACCACAATTAATCGGCAAATCGCCAACTTCTCACTTTCATTATAACTCAAAAATTCCCATCAAATTAAACACTTCAACACCGTCCTGCGCCGACGCGTCAAAACAATTCTTAAGCACTTAGCTTAACTCAAGACAATTCTCTGCTCACGCCATCCTAGCTTGCAAGACACGCATATCCCATCTAACACAATCCCGACTACTATCAACAAGAGATTAAGAGCGTTCAACCACACACTGAGCTACAACTCCACACTTGCAGCATCCTGGAGAAGCACAAGCTTCTCCCCCACTTGAATCATTCTCACTTCTATAGACAAAGGTTAGAAACCAAATTTGTACCGGCAATGTTTTCACACACATGTCGCATACAAGGGAATACACAACATTAGATAACTTGGGCGGACGGACCGACCTGGTCTGATACCACTTGTAACACCCCACTCTAATCTATCGCGGAAAAATAAGATAAACAACAGAAACAATTCAGAGTGCAGCAAATAAAGTCTCATGACGACCGTCATAGATGTCACGACCGTCATGGTCATGATGAGCGTCAAGGAGCTGTGACGACCGTCACACTCCCAAAATCTGAGACGCATCAGAGGTGTCACATTTCAACTCTTAACCAAGACACATACACCTGCAAAAGATCATTTACTAACATACGTAGCACGAAATTCGGATGAACAAACAACGATAACTTGTTTAACATTTTAATCATAAAATGACATGTTATAATACACTTCCAACGATTCGTAATAATTAAATTCCATTAAAATTCAGCAAGTAATTATCTTACATCAATTCACTAAAACAACTATGCACCCGAGCAACATTTGACATTATTAGAAACAACCAATCTATTTGCCATAGTACTTAATAAAATTCAGCAACAAGGAATTCAATTAAAACAATAACATTAATCGTTCATTCCCCCCAGAGTGCTACGTATCAGAGCGACCAACGACCTTAAACATAAAGCGACACTTTCTTCCGAGTTAACTGCAAATTACCACCAACGGAGGTAACATACAACGTAAAGGATATCAACAACATAACATAAGGCATGATAAAAGTCATGTCAGAATATTATCATAGCATTATAATTCCAGCAGTTCGCATAAATATTAGTAATAATAAACTACAACCACCCTTTATTCATCACCACAACAATTATCATCATATTTCAGCAACTCATCAAAACAACTCAACAACGCAACTCAACAATGTGACTCAACAATGCAACTCAACTGTGCATATGCATGTGGTACCATTTTGGGAGACAACACTCCACAATAATTCGGGAGACAACTCTCCACAATAATTCGGGAGACAACACTCAACCCCTTATCTCTTCAACTATGGCCCTCAAAATAATTTCCTCAAATCCGGTTACATCCTCATAGCACCGGGATGGATACTCCATCTACCTCAATACTCTCATTCCACTTAATAATATCTAGAACACAAACTCTATCATGACATCTCATGATACCATTTCCATTAATCTGAAAATTATAGCTTCGACTTTAATTCCTCAGATTCAACCAATCTACCAACTCAAACCAGAGTTCTGACCTTATCGAATCTCGTCAAGAATACCACTAGTAAGGTCCAACATACTAAGCTTAACTCCATAAGAAGTCTCTTCACAACCGAAACTTATATCACAAAAATTGCTCAATCAGTTCTAACTCTTTTCACCATCATCAATAGTATATGCAAAGATTTCCAAACCAATGCATAAGCTACCACGTTCGCTTCACCCGAATGGTGATTCAATCCGAAACCATAATCCATTCCGGAGTCCCAATTATTTTCTCTGCCTCATATTCGACTCTTCCAAATCAAATCAATGCCTTAAGCTCTTGAGGTCACCAAACATATCAAATCTCAAATTAACTAATTGAAGCTTCCAACTCCGGCACAACCACAACAGCAACCAACTCTAAATCACTTATCAGATGATTCCTCTTATGTAATTAAAGTTCCCTTAAAGCATAACCAAAACTCACTAAGGTTTCACTTAGCATATCTCCCAATCATATCAACAAGGCATCACAAAACACAACCAATGGTCCTGCCAGGTTTGACAAAAATCAACACGCGATACATTTTCAATTTTCTGCAATAATTGAACCAGGTACAGGCCTCAAAACAATTTATCCTAGAAAGGGCATCTCTTTAGCTCTCCAACACTTTGAACGGGGGTGAAAACTGACATACGGTTCAAGAGTTATGAATTTTTGAAGTTTTTCCAAAACAGAATTTTTCTGCATAAAGACTGCTACGGGTTTGAGCATTTTTGCCCGAAAATCCGACCGATTCAATTATTTTCTTCGAAACAAACACATACTCATTCATACCAAACATATAGTAGTGATTTAGAACCATCAAACGTGAAATCTATGACTTTCGATTTCAATCCGAATCTTAAACCCGCAAATCTCCAAAAATGCAAAAATTTAAAAAAAAATCCATCAAATTCGATAAAACAAGCATACTCGATCACGACCAAACATTACCCGACACAACGGTGTAATCTATTCCAACTTTCGTCCGTAAAAACATTGATTCTGTAACAAGCTGCGATCTCGGAATTCGACGTACGACAACAATTTCACACTTAGAAGGTCATTCGACACATCTTCAACTCTTGGAATATTTAAAGGTCTAATTATACCAATATTGCATTCCACATCTTACTTTCTTTAATAATCATCAGAAGTCACTGTCCACCTTTTATCTACTTGACCTTACAATCTGCTACCTTAGCACACACGCCAGACACAAGCCTCAAAGCTACTCAATCAATTTAGTTCTTTGACCATCCAAACAGACATATAATATGGAGCTCTCACTCTCAAACTAGTTGCCGTAACTAAGTCGGTCACAACTCCACTTCACGTCCTGCTTGTATATCACTATCTTGTTAGGATAACTTCCAGCCAACCACAATTAATCGGCAAATCGCCAACTTCTCACTTTCATTATAACTCAAAAATTCCCATCAAATTAAACACTTCAACACCGTCCTGCGCCGACTCGTCAAAAAAATTCTTAAGCACTTAGCTTAACTCAAGACAATTCTCTGCTCACGCCATCCTTGCTTGCAAGACACGCATATCCCATCTAACACAATCCCAACTACTATCAACAAGAGATTAAGAGCGTTCAACCACACACTGAGCTACAACTCCACACTTGCAGCATCCTGGAGAAGCACAAGCTTCTCCCCCACTTGAATCATTCTCACTTCTACAGACAAAGGTTAGAAACCAAATGTGTACCGGTAGTGTTTTCACACACATGTCGCATACAAGGGAATACACAACATTAGACAACTTGGGCGGACGAACCGACCTGCTCTGATACCACTTGTAACACCCCACTCTAATCTATCGCGGAAAAATAAGATAAACAACAGAAACAATTCAGAGTGCAGCAAATAAAGTCTCATGACGACCGTCATGGATGTCACGACCGTCACGGTCATGACGAGCGTCAAGGAGCTGTGACGACCGTCACACTCCCAAAATCTGAGACGCATCAGAGGTGTCACATTTCAACTCTTAACCAAGACACATACACCTGCAAAAGATCATTTACTAACATACGTAGCACGAAATTCGGATGAACAAACAACGATAATTTGTTTAAGATTTTAATCATAAAACGACATGTTATAATACACTTCCAACAATTCGTAATAATTAAATTCCATTAAAATTCAGCAAGTAATTATCTTGCATCAATTCACTAAAACAACTATGCACCCAAGCAACATTTGACATTATTAGAAACAACCAATCTATTTTCCATAGTACTTAATAAAATTCAGCAACAAGGAATTCAATTAAAACAATAACATTAATCGTTCATTCCCCCCAGAGTGCTACGTATCAGAGCGACCAACGACCTTAAACATAAAGCGACACTTTCTTCCGAGTTAACTGCAAATTACCACCAACGGAGGTAACATACAACGTAAAGGATATCAACAACATAACATAAGGCATGATAAAAGTCATGTCAGAATATTATCATAGCATTATAATTCCAGCAGTTCGCATAAATATTAGTAATAATAAACTACAACCACCCTTTATTCATAACCGCAACAATTATCATCATATCTCAGCAACTCATCAAAACAACTCAACAACGCAACTCAACAATGTGACTCAACAATGCAACTCAACTGTGCATATGCATGTGGTACCATTTTGGGAGACAACACTCCACAATAATTCGGGAGACAACTCTCCACAATAATTCGGGAGACAACACTCAACCCCTTATCTCTTCAACTATGGCCCTTAAAATAATTTCCTCAAATTCGGTTACATCCTCATAGCACCGGGATGGATACTCCATCTACCTCAATACTCTCATTCCACTTAATAATATCTATAACACAAACTCTATCATGACATCTCATGATACCATTTCCATTAATCTGAAAATTATACCTTCGACTTTAATTCCTTAGATTCAACCAATCTACCAACTCAAACCAGAGTTCTGACCTTATCGAATGTCGTCAAGAATACCACTAGTAAGGTCCAACATACTAAGCTTAACTCCATAAGAAGTCTCTTCACAACCCAAACTTATATCACAAAAATTGCTCAATCAGTTCTAACTCTTTTCACCATCATCATCAGTATATGCAAAGATTTCCAAACCAATGCATAAGCTACCACGTTCGCTTCACCCGAATGGTGATTCAATCCGAAACCATAATCCATTCCGGAGTCCCAATTATTTTCTCTGCCTCATATTCGACTCTTCCAAATCAAATCAATGCCTTAAGCTCTTGAGGTCTCCAAACATATCAAATCTCAAATTAACTAATTGAAGCTTCCAACTCCGGCACAACCACAACAGCAACCAACTCTAAATCACTTATCAGATGATTCCTCTTATGTACTTAAATTTCCCTTAAAGCATAACCAAAACTCGCTAAGGTTTCACTTAGCATATCTCCCAATCATATCAACAAGGCATCACAAAACACAACCAATGATCCTGCCAGGTTTGACAAAAATCAACACGCGATACATTTTCAATTTTCTGCAATAATTGAACCAGGTACAGGCCTCAAAACAATTTTTCCTAGAAAGAGCATCTCGTTAGCTCTCCAACAATTCAAACGGGGGTCAAAACTGACATACGGTTCAAGAGTTATGAATTTTTGAAGTTTTTCCAAAACAGAATTTTTCTGCATAAAGACTGCTACGGGTTTGAGCATTTTTGCCCGAAAATCCGACCGATTCAATTATTTTCTTCGAAACAAACACATACTCATTCATACCAAACATATAGTAGTGATTTAGAACCATCAAACGTGAAATCTATGACTTTCGATTTCAATCCGAATCTTAAACCCGCAAATCTCCAAAAATGCAAAAACTTAAAAAAAATCCATCAAATTCGATAAAACAAGCATACTCGATCACTGCCTAACATTACCCGACACAACGGTGTAATCTATTCCAACTTTCGTCCGTAAAAACATTGATTCCGTAACAAGCTGCGATCTCGGAATTCGACGTACGATAACAATTTCACACTTAGAAGGTCATTCGACACATCTTCAACTCTTGGAATATTTAAAGGTCTAATTATACCAATATTGCATTCCACATCTTACTTTCTTTAATAATCATCAGAAGTCACTGTCCACCTTTTATCTACTTGACCTTACAATCTGCTGCCTTAGCACACACACCAGACACAAGCCTCAAAGCCACTCAATCAATTTAGTTCTTTGACCATCCAAACGGACATATAATATGGAGCTCTCACTCTCAAACTAGTTGCCGTAACTAAGTCGGTCACAACTCCACTTCACGTCCTGCTTGTATATCACTATCTTGTTAGGATAACTTCCAGCCAACCACAATTAATCGGCAAATCGCCAACTTCTCACTTTCATTATAACTCAAAAATTCCCATCAAATTAAACACTTCAACACCGTCCTGCGCCGACTCGTCAAAACAATTCTTAAGCCCTTAGCTTAACTCAAGACAATTCTCTGCTCACGCCATCCTTGCTTGCAAGACACGCATATCCCATCTAACACAATCCCAACTACTATCAACAAGAGATTAAGAGCGTTCAACCATGATAACACGAAATCATATAGATATTTTCATGCATAATTCAACTAAAGTCTAACCGTTTTCGATCCGATTTCGGGTTATTTCCGTGTATTTGTCTGATGTTTTGCAGGTATTCAACGATCATGTCTAAACAAGGCAACATGAAAAAAAGAAGCAATCTCGGATGAAATATGGACGAAAAAGGAGTGAAAACGCAATGAAAAGTGCAGCAAGCTGTTTTTGCTGAGGTGACGACCGTCACAGATCCATGACGACCGTCACACGGGTGACGACCGTCACACCTTGTGACGACCGTCATGCAGGCAAAAACGCCCCACTCAGATTACACGTCAAAGAAACAGTTCCAATTCCCACAGAGTGGACCACTACACCCTAAATTATCTGCCTCAAGGTCCATTATCTTCAGAGATAACCGTTGGGATTCCACTTCTATAAAAAGGGAAGCAGAGGACTTCAGAAAGGGTGCTGCATTCATACCACGAAGTGCTGCCGAATTTACTTTCCAGAGCATTATTTTCCAGTTTTATTCTCATTTGTTTCTCTTTACCTTTCCTTATTCCCATTTCCACTCTTCTGTAATTTCTATTGTACTGTACGATCAAATTGGCACTAAAGACCAGAATCCTGCCAACATCTGTGGAGGATCTGCCCAAAGGCCAATTGGCATATTTACAGGTTTTCATTTTGATCGACTTCAGTTTTATTATAATGCAAATTATTATTTATTATTCTTATTTATATTTTATCTTTCCCAAATCCATGTCTAGCTAAACTTAGGTAATCGATATGTAGTAATAATTCGAATGGGATTTGATAAGAATTGGTTGAAAACTTTCTTTTCACAAAAGTAACCTATGGTCTGAGTGTTTAAAATTGATTCACTGAATAAACTTCGTCGCGAAAGCGAGAACTTATTTAAAAGTAGTTTTGCCACGAAAGTGGGAAATTAATTAAGATACGAACCAACAAGCGAAAGCTGCGGTAAGGTCAGATAGTAAACACTAGGCATTTGTTTTAATAACAGCGAAAGCACTTTAAAATGAATTAGAACTTAGAGATTTCCAAAAAATAATTTTAACCCCGAACGGAATACGAAAGTATACGTTAGGCCCTTAGGATTATGATTAGTGTCAATAACCATCGTGAGGCGAGAGTCTTCAAATCTCCATTTTCTGCTTAATTAAACTTTGAAAATTATTTCATACACCAGTAACTTATCAAATCCCTGAAGAACACAATTACTACGTATCGATTTAATCAATTATAATTTAAATAGTATTCTTAGTTCCCTTTTAGTGACAATCTTATTCCCTTAAACATATTCTACCTAGCTAAACATAGTAACTCCCGAGAACACTAGTTTGATTACGAGTCCCTATGGGATCGATATCTATTATTACTACGCGATAGACTGTGCACTTGCAGTTAGTTGTTTTAGACATAGAAAGTCGCGATCAAGTTTTTGGCGCCGTTGCCGGGGACCCGTTTAGTCAATAGTGTAACCTTCTGTTACGCCGTATAGACTAGGTTAACAATTTTCATTTTTCCTTTACTAGTTCTGTCGATTGTATGCCAAGAAATCGCCCACAAAGCGATATCGTAAAACCTTCAGTCGCAGAACTAGAACGCTTCTTACATTTAAGAAGTAGAATCATTGAGTACCAACTCAAACAACTCAAACATAACACTCCCGAACCTCTCACTCCCATTCCCAAATCAGAAGAAGAAGAACCAGAGATGGCTGAAGGACCTCCGAACAAACCGCTGAAGGCATACGCTACACCATCTCAGATGGAGCCTAGAAGTAGCATTGCTGCCCCAGCTATTACCAGAAACGATTTTGAGCTGAAACCATCATTGTTGTCGGCTGTACAACAAAACCAATTCTCAGGAAACGCAACTGAGGATCCGAACGAACATCTAACAAAGTTTGTACAATACGCAGACACAATGAAAGCAAATGGAGTAACTCCAGACGCGATAAGACTTCGTCTTTTCCCATTCTCTCTTAGAGACAGAGCATGGACATGGTTACAATCGTTACCATCCAACTCCGTTACGACGTGGGAGCAATTGAAGAACGTCTTCTTAGCGAGATATTTTCCGCCAAGCAAAACTGCTATGCTTAGAGCTCAAATCAACGGATTTCGACAGAAAGATACTAAATCTCTTTACGAAGCATGGGAACGATTCAAGGATATGATGAGAACATGTCCTCACCACAGTCTAGAAGACTGGGTGACAATCCATACTTTCTATAATGGGCTTCTATACAATACTAGATTGACAATAGACGCTGCCGCGGGCGGTGCACTTATGGATAAGCCATATGATGAAGCCTATCAATTAATAGAAAACATGTCACAAAACCATTGCCAATGGGGAGGTGAACGCACTCCAACTGAGAAAACCACAGCGAAAGGTGGGATATACGAAATCAGCAGCCTTGAAAAGTTCAATGCTAAAGTAGATGCTCTAGCACAAAAAATCGATAGTCTGACCGTTAACCCCACTGCAACTGTCGCTGCAGTAACTCCAAATTGCGAGTTATGCGGAAGCACCACTCATAATGCACCCGAATGCCCATTGCTAGCCGGAATCCCACCAGACCAGGTAAATTATGCTCAAGGAAATCCCTACGCAAACACCTACAACCCAGGTTGGCGAAATCATCCAAACGTTTCTTACAAAAGCGAAAATGCATTGCAAATGCCTACTGCTCCGCCAGGATATCAGAAACCAGCTGCTCAGAATGCACCTAGGAAATCGAACCTCGAATTGATGATGGAAAAGTTCATAGCAACTCAAGCTCAAACAAACAAAGAATTCCTGAATCAAAACATACACACTAGCGAGCAAATTAAATAGTTGACAGGAAAAGTAGACGCTTTAGCCACCCACAACAAAATGTTAGAAACACAGGTATCACAAGTGGCTCAACAACAAGCCTCTGCTGCCGCACCTGCTGGCACATTTCCTGGACAACCCGAACAGAATCCAAAAGGCCAAGCAAATGCTGTAATACTAAGAAGTGGAAAAGAATTGGACGAACCGATCGATCCGAGGACCGAAAACTCAGCCATGCAACAAAAACCAACTGAACAAGCAGAAAAGGAATCCGAGTTAGAGAAGAAGGAGGACAACGAGAAGGAGGATACCGCAAGTGAAAAAACTCAAGCACCTCCAGCGCCATATAAACCACCTATCCCTTATCCGCAAAGACTAATAAACTCCAAAACTTCAGGACAGTTTAAGAAATTTGTAGAGCTCCTTAAACAGCTGAATATTACTATTCCTTTTACAGAAGCGATAACTCAAATGCCGTCATACGCTAAATTTCTCAAAGAAATCCTGTCGAATAAGAGAAAGATCGAGGATAATGAAACAGTTACACTTACTGCAGAGTGTAGCGCCATTATTCAAAAACGCATGCCTCATAAATTAAAAGACCCAGGTAGTTTCTCCATACCCTGCATCATAGGAAAGTTCATAATAGACAAAGCTCTATGCGATTTAGGAGCCAGTATAAGTGTTATGCCCTTATCTATATGCAAAAAGCTGAATATGGGAGACCTCAGACCAACCAAAATGTTCGTACAATTAGCTGACAGATCAGTGAAATACCCAGTCGGAATACTGGAAAATGTTCCAGTACGCATATGACAATTCTACATACCAACCGACTTCATAATCATGGACATCATGGAAGATACTGTAACCCCAATTATCCTAGGAAGACCATTCCTAGCTACAGCCGAAGCGATTATAGACGTGAAGAAAGGAAGACTAACATTCGAAGTAGGAGAAGAAAAGATAGAGTTCATTCTCACCAAGTTTTTACAAGCACCAGCAATAGACGACACCTGCTATTTAGTAGACGAAATCGACGAATGCATAAGAGAACTTGAAAACGAAGAGACCACGTATTCAGAAATAATAAAGATTCAAATATCCGATATTTCTGAAGACGATAATTGGCGTAAACCGTACAAAGACGACAGCCTAAGCGAAAGCATAACACTGACCCCAAACCATATGCCAGGTCCAAAGAACTCATCTTTAGAACTCAAAACACTACCCAAAAACCTCAGATATGAATTCTAGATGATGAACTAAAAAGACCAGTGATAGTCAACGCCGACTTAGGACAACCAGAAACCGAAAAGTTATTAGAAGTCCTAAAGAAGTACCCCACCGCGTTAGGCTATAACATAAGCGATCTAAAAGGTATAAGCCCTTCAATCTGTATGCATCGAATTACAATAGAGGAAGACTCTAAAACTTCTCGAGAGCATCAGAGAAGACTGAACCCCATCCTGAGCACGGTAGTCAGAGATGAAGTAAAGAAATTGCTAGATGCAGGAATCATCTATCCGATCTCCGATAGTGAATGGGTTAGCCCAGTTCACGTCGTACCAAAGAAAGGAGGAGTCACAGTAGTTAAAAACGAAAAAGGCGAATCAATAACAAAAAGAGTCGTGACTGGAAGCAGGATGTGCATTGACTATAGAAAGCTTAACAAGGCTACGCGCAAAGATCACTTCCCGCTACCCTTCATAGACCAAATGTTGGAAAGACTAGCCAAACATTCATATTTCTGCTATCTAGATGGTTACTCAGGATTCTTCCAAATTCTCATCCATCCTGATGACCAAGAAAAGACTACATTCACCTGTCCTTATGGTACTTTTGCTTACCGCCGAATGTCGTTCGGACTCTGTAACGCTCCAGCAACCTTCCAAAGATGCATGATGGCAATCTTTGCAGATTTCATAGACGACATTATGGAAGTGTTTATGGACGATTTCTCGGTATGTGGACAAAGTTTCGAAAGATGCCTACAAAACTTAGAAATGGTACTAGAACGTTGCGTAAAAGTAAACCTCGTCCTAAATTGGGAGAAATGTCATTTTATGGTCCGACAAGGAATAGTTCTAGGACATGTCATATCAGATAGAGGGATTGAGGTAGACAAAGCTAAAATAGAGATTATAAAAGATCTCCAACCTCCAAAATCCGTACGAGAAATACGGAGTTTTCTAGGACATGCCGGTTTCTACAGAAGATTTATAAAAGATTTTTCGAAAATCACAAAACCTCTGACCGGCCTTTTGATGAAAGATGCTGAGTTCGTCTTCGACGACGACTGTTTAAAAGCATTCGAAACATTGAAATCAGCCCTTATCACCGCACCAATCATGCAACCACCCGATTGGAGACTATCGTTCGAAATCATGTGCGACGCGAGTGATTACGCTGTAGGCTCAGTTCTAGGACAAAGGAAGGACAAGAAAATCCATGCTATCTACTATGCCAGTAGAACCTTAGATCCTGCCCAAATGAACTACGCTACCACAAAAAAGGAACTTCTAGCAGTTATATTTGCGCTTGACAAATTTCGTTCTTACTTAGTAGGAGCAAAAATTATCATATACACAGACCATGCTGCCATAAGGTACCTAATAAGCAAAAAGGATGCCAAACCAAGACTATTGAGATGGATCCTGTTATTACAAGAGTTTGACTTAGAAATCAAAGATAAGAAAGGAACCGAGAACGTTGTTGCGGATCACTTATCCCGAATAGAAGGCATCAAACAAGAACCAGTACCGATAAATGACGATTTCCCGTACGAACGTCTGATAGCCAAATTAGAAAGTGACACACCCAATTTAATCTCGGAAGATCCAGAATTCGAAAAATCCGTAGAAGCCGTCTATGCCCAAGTCACGTTACCTTGGTATGCTGACATCGTTAATTACCTCGCTGCGGGCGTGCTTCCACCGGATCTTACTTATCAGCAAAAGAAGAAATTCTTCCACGATCTGAAACACTATTATTGGGACGAACCTCTACTCTTCAAGAGAGGGGCCGACAACATATATCGTCGCTGTGTCCCAGAGGAAGAAATAGAAAATATTATTTCCCAATGCCACTCAGCACCATACGGTGGTCATGCTAGTACATCCAAGACGTGCACTAAGATTCTCCAAGCCGGCTTATTCTGGCCTAATCTCTGGAAAGTCGTTCACATCGCTGTGCAAAAGTGTGATAGATGCCAACGAACTGGCAACATCTCACGACGCGATGAAATGCCTCAGAAAGGAATCTTACAGGTAGAAATCTTCGACGTCTGGGGAATAGATTTCATGGGACCATTCCCACCTTCTTTTGGTAATAACTACATACTCGTCGCTGTCGATTACGTGTCTAAATGGATATAAGCCATAGCGGCTCCAACAAACGACGCACGAGTAGTAATCAAACTCTTCAAAAACACAATCTTTCCTAGATTCGGTGTACCGAGACTCGTCATTAGTGACGGAGGATCTCACTTCATATCACGAATATTCGATAAACTTCTCTCTAGATATGGAGTCCGGCACCGAGTAGCTACGCCTTATCATCCGCAAACTAGCGGACAAGTAGAGGTCTCGAACAGAGAAATAAAACAGATCTTGGAAAAGACCGTCGCTACCTCAAGAAAAGATTGGTCATCAAAGCTACAAGAGGCTTTATGGGCTTATAGGACTGCATTTAAGACACCAATAGGTACTACCCCCTATAAATTAGTTTACGGTAAATCCTGCCATCTCCCTGTAGAGTTAGAGCATAAGGCCTTTTGGGCCATTAAGACACTCAACTTCAACTACACCGAGGCAGGAGAAAAGCGAATCTTGAACTTACACGAGTTGGAAGAACTTCGATTAGACGCTTACGAAAATGCCCATATCTACAAAGAACGAACTAAAAGGTGGCATGATAAATGTTCAATCAGGAAACAATTCAGTGTGGGAGACATCGTATTGCTCTTTAATTCACGATTAAAACTCTTCCCAGGTAAACTAAAATCTAGGTGGTCTGGACCCTATAAAGTGACTAAAGTACTTCAGAGTGGAGCTGTTGAAATTACCGATAAGACAAATGCACCATTTATCGTAAACGGGCAACGTCTAAAACATTACAATAAGAACGACAACAGTCCTCCAGTAAGCAATATAACATTGCTTGAGCTTCCAGCTCAGACACCCGAATAGCTTCTTACCAAGCTATCGTCAGGCTTTAGACGTTAAAAATAGCGCTTACTGGGAGGCAACCCAAATTTCCCTCGTTATTGCATTTCATTTTTCCTTAAAATTCTACTTTGAAAAATCCAACAAAAATTCTAAAATTACTACTACTTTCTACTTTCGTTCATTTTCGTACTTTTATTCTTATTTTATTTTCTCTCTTTTGACTTTTGTTTCTACCGCTTTTCGTTTCTAAAAATCCTGACTTCAATTTCTTGTTTCAAACTTTTCAGGATTTTTAAAGTCTTCAAAACATTCCTTTTGTTTTCTCCGAATTACCTGCGAGTATGGCCGAATACGACTTCACAAAGGTTCACTTCCGAGGACTCGCTCAAAAGGCAAGATTTGCAGCACTGACCGAAAGAGAATTCACCTTAACGTTGTATTATGATAAGGCTACTATGGATAAACTAGGGATCACAGATAGCATTCAATACCTGTTCAATCAATTGGGTTGGGAGAACACTGCTCTAAAAACACGTTTCGCTACCTACAAGGATCTTACCTATGAATTCCTTAGTTCTTTCAGATACACACCCAACTATGGCTTTGGATCCAACACAGAGTTGATTACCTTCCGATTGTTTGGAATGGACCAAACCCATAGTCGGATGTCACTAGCTAACCTCCTAGGATTCCCTAGCGGACCGCATGTGTTCATCAGTGCAGAAGATGACGATATTGATTTGCAACTCGATCAATTCTGGGGCAGAATCACAGGCGACTATCACCCTGAACCAGACAGAATGTACAATGATGACATTCATAACCCAGCCTTCAGATACTTCCATAAGATACTAGCCCACACCTTGTTTGGAAAAGAAGAAAATATTACTGCAGTATCTAAGGAGGATTTATTCATCATGTTCTGTGCTTCTCAGGGACGGACAGTAAATGCAGTGCCTTTCATGATGAGATCTTTCAAACGCCTCACGCTGGAACCTCAGACACCTATCCTCATAGGAGGCCTAGTAACAATGATTGCCCACGAGCTCGGCCTTAGATTCCACTTAAATGCCAACACTCGTTTTGGCACCATCCGACCCATGAACATACAATTCTGCTTTAACAGGCGCATTTTAGGAACTATGGGACCTGGACCGTATGAGTACCTTATTAACGAAAAACCAGTACAGCTATTCACACTGCCTGATCATCTGATGACAAGCATCCACAACAAGGATAACTGGCTCTATGAATTGGATGAGCCTATGGGACCTCCTTCACCACAGTCAACACCACAGAACTATATGTATGACAGTGACCACATCTCTGAGGCACACGACTATATGTACTATGAGGACGCTGCATCTAAAACTGAAGTAGACCCTACGACTCCTCCATACTACAATACTTATCCTGAGCCTATCCCTGAGGAGACCACCGACAAAATGGATGCCGTGTTACTCAGATTGGACGACGTTGATAAAGCTCTGACTAATGTAAAAGCTGATATCGCAGGCATGCACAGCGAACTGGTAGGCTTCATGGATCTAGTCTGCGACCAACTCGACTACTATTCACAGAAATTCGATGAGTTGAAGGCACGAAAAGATTAGTTATTAGTTCTTAGCAGTAGTTTCAGTTTAGTTTAGTCTAGTTTAGTTTCATTTAATCATTTGGATTTTTCGCATTATTAGTTTTATTTATGTACTACATACAATTGTTTCAATTCTATGTTATTTCAATTCTAGTTTTTTATTCTGTTTTCGCATTATTTGTTGTTTGTCGGCTGTTATATTACATCACCGTATCAATACTAAGACGTAAAGTCACTACGAAGACGCCCTCAGAGCAAAATTCTGCGTTCTGCAGATTTTGCTGCTGTGACGACCGTCACAGCCACATGACGAGCGTCACGCGGGTGACGACCGTCACACATATGTGACGACCGTCACGCAGTCAGAAACTGATATCTGATAAAACAGGGTTCGTGTTCTCTTCCACTCCCCCCATTATCACTTTCAATCATCCCAACTCCTACCCCACTACGAATTTTCGTCCTCCCCACCTTGAACTATAAACTTCAACTCCAAATTCAATCTCCAAACCACCGTTCTGTCATTTTTCCCTCTCTGCAGAAAAACCCCAAACCTCAGAAACCTCTCCATCTTCCAACAATGGCAAGGAATGAAGAAACCCCAAATGTCAGCAACATTACCTTCAGTGAAGGAGACTTGGGCGAAAGACAACACGCAAACTACATTGCATTTCATCAGAGGTCGCTCCAGCCGACTCATTATCCGCGCCTTCCATCGCTTACGGAGCTCGGACTCCTTGAAGATGTAACCTGGATGCTTCAAAGAGCAGGCATCTGGAACCTCTGCACCAACCCACAGCCAACATACGAACAACTCACTCTTGAGTTCTTGAGTTCGTTCACTTACGTCACAAGCAGCGGCGAACTTAACCAGCACACAGGTGCCGCATGCTTCCGGATGTTTGGCATCAACTATCAGGTGAATCAAAATCAGATTGCCAGCATCCTACAGCTACCTCGCGGCGACAACGCTCATCGCCGCATCACCGATCAGTTCCAGCACGAAGCCTTCGCGCTGTGGTATCAGTTGACCGACCTCAATGCCGATGGTTGGGACTCCCTGCACGCCACTCATATCCATAACCCAACCATCAGGTACTTTCACAGAGCGTTAAGTAACACTATCTTCGCCAGAGACAGCAACCACAAAGTGAACTCCAAAGAGCTCTTCTTTCTTCATTGCGTCTTCAATAATGAACCTGTCAACGCTACCCCGTTTCTGCTGGCCCATATTCAGGCCAACTGCAACCGTGGCTCGAAGCCATTCTACTTTGGCGGGATTGTCACGGCTATTGCACTTGGGCTGAACCTGGGCGACCGCCTCCAGCACCTCCATTCCATCCCCTCGGTGTTCCTTGACACCGACCACTGCAGAGCCTCTCATCTCATCCGCTCCCGAGCTGACGGCAAATACCATCCGGTTGTGCGTGGCAAGACCGTCCGAAGCATCATCCTTTCGTCCCGCACCCGCATCCATCCAGAGGACCGTACCAAATGGTTGCTCGACCTCACTGCCCCTCCTGCTGCCGCTGTTCCCACTCAAGACCACACTCACGGTTCCGACGATGAAATCCAAGCTGAGTTGGACAGGTCCGAGCAGCCAGAGGCATCGCAGCCTCCTCCTCCCGTAGGTACATCTTCTCGCCGCCGCCGCCATCATCCCGTGCCAAACTACACGGAAGAGGACCTCCGTCGCTCCCTAGACCAGCAGGCACAGATACTCACGATGCTGCAGCAGCAGAATCAGCGAGCTGACCAGTTCGAAGCTTAGCACCGGACTCAAATGCAACAACTTCACACCGGCCAAGCTACGATCACTGAGAGCCTAGTGAATCTGACCTTGCAGGTCGAAGGACTCCGAGACACCATCTACCACACCGGAGCGATGAGCTATGAAGACAGAGTAGCCCTTGCCAGAGCCAGAGGACGCCAGCGCGGACGTGACAGAGGCCGTGACTAGATTTTCATTTTTTTACTTCATTGTTTACTATATTTCAGTTATTTGTATTTCCATTTTCAGTTGTATCTCCCTCTCGCATGCTTCAAGAATCAGTGAGGACATTGATCGAGATAGTGTGGGAGCGGAGCCTTATTTCCATTCCACTGTACTCTGAATTTCCTTTATTTCCATACCACTGCACTTTGAATTTTCGTAATTTCTATTTTAACACTTTCTATTTTCTAGCAAATAAAACTCGTCTATATATTTTTCACGTTACGCAAACAATCCCCACATTATTCAACGTAAACAAAAACTTTCATTTATTCCTCAAAAGAAAAAGCATCACGAGAATGCACCTGAGTTCAAAACAAGTTTTGAAACTCCGAGGAAACGACAGTTCTAACAAAACCAGTATCATTCAGACACCTTAGATCTCTAGTTTATGCGAGTCGGTTTCACCACCTACGTGTACCAAAGTCTCAAGTGTCTGCGCAAACTCAACCCCAAGTAGTTTATACTAGCAGTCAGCACCATCCTAAAAACACTTCTAAGCGAGCGACCGATGCAAATAAGTGTATGATCTCCAAAAAGATGAAAAATCATGAAAAGAGAGCTAAAAAGCCCAAGAATATAAGATACGTTTCCTTCTAAGTTAGGTGCTCCTCACCCGAGCATTTAACCCAACGACACGAAAAAATCATTGAAAATCAATGACATAAAATTATGATCAATGAAGAAGATCAAAAACAGAAATGAGATCATATTCACTAACAGGTCGACTTGCCATGAAAGTGTGCGGACAACGGGCTTAATGTGATTGCGCTAGAACAAACAGGGTGAACATGCCGCGAGAACCTTGACACCAAGCTACAGTAGCATGACTGAGACCGATTTGCATAAAAAGGAGACCTCCAAAGACTTGTAGTCCAGTGTCGTCATGATACTCGTCTTGTTCCTACCAAGAATCCCGGGTTTTCCAAACTCTGCGAACGAAGAAGCTGCCTCGTGCTTGCCGACTTTTCCATGTTTTACTTGAGGACAAGCAAAGATTCAAGATTAGGGGAGTTTGATAACACGAAATCATATAGATATTTTCATGCATAATTCAACTAAAGTCTAACCGTTTTCGATCCGATTTCGGGTTATTTCCGTGTATTTGTCTGATGTTTTACAGGTATTCAACGATCACGTCTAAACAAGGCAACATGAAGAAAAGAAGCAATCTCGGATGAAATATGGACGAAAAAGGAGTGAAAACGCAATGAAAAGCGCGGCAAGCTGTTTTTGCTGAGGTGACGACCGTCACAGATCCATGACGACCGTCACACCTTGTGACGACCGTCATGCAGGCAAAAACGCCCCACTCAGATTACACGTCAAAGAAACAGTTCCAATTCCCACATAGTGGACCACTACTCCCTAAATTATCTGCCTCAAGGTCCATTATATTCAGAGATAACCGTTGGGATTCCACTTCTATAAAAAGGGAAGCAGAGGACTTCAGAAAGGGTGCTGCATTCATACCACGAAGTGCTGCCGAATTTACTTTCCAGAGCATTATTTTCCAGTTTTATTCTCATTTGTTTCTCTTTACCTTTCCTTATTCCCATTTCCACTCTTCTGTAATTTCTATTGTACTGTACGATCAAATTGGCACTAAAGACCAGAATCCTGCCAACACCTGTGGAGGATCTGCCCAAAGGCCAATTGGCATATTTACAGGTTTTCATTTTGATCGACATCAGTTTTATTATAATGCAAATTATTATTTATTATTCTTATTTATATTTTATCTTTCCCAAATCCATGTCTAGCTAAACTTAGGTAATCGATATGTAGTAATAATTCGAATGGGATTTGATAACAATTGGTTGAAAACTTTCTTTTCACAAAAGTAACCTATGGTCTGAGTGTTTAAAATTGATTCACTGAATAAACTTCGTCGTGAAAGCGAGAACTTATTTAAAAGTAGTTTTGCCAAGAAAGTGGGAAATTAATTAAGATACGAACCAACAAGCGAAAGCTGCGGTAAGGTCAGATAGTAAACACTAGGCATTTGTTTTAATAACAGCGAAAGCACTTTAAAATGAATTAGAACTTAGAGATTTCCAAAAAATAATTTTAACCCCGAACGGAATACGAAAGTATACGTTTGGCCCTTAGGATTATGATTAGCGTCAATAACCATCGTGAGGCGAGAGTCTTCAAATCTCCATTTTCTGCTTAAATAAACTTTGAAAATTATTTCATACACCAGTAACTTATCAAATCCCTGAAGAACACAATTACTACGTATCGATTTAATCAATTATAATTTAAATAGTATTCTTAGTTCCCTTTTAGTGACAATCTTATTCCCATAAACATATTCTACCTAGCTAAACATAGTAACTCCCGAGAACACTAGTTTGATTACGAGTCCCTGTGGGATCGATATCTATTATTACTACGCGATAGACTGTGCACTTGCAGTTAGTTGTATTAGACATAGAAAGTCGCGATCAAACCACACACTGAGCTACAACTCCACACTTGCAGCATCCTGGAGAAGCACAAGCTTCTCCCCCACTTGAATCATTCTCACTTCTACAGACAAAGGTTAGAAACCAAATGTGTACCGGCAGTGTTTTCACACACATGTCGCATACAAGGGAATACACAACATTAGACAACTTGGGCGGACGAACCGACCTGCTCTGATACCACTTGTAACACCCCACTCTAATCTATCGCGGAAAAATAACATAAACAACAGAAACAATTCAGAGTGCAGCAAATAAAGTCTCATGACGACCGTCATGGATGTCACGACCGTCACGGTCATGACGAGCGTCAAGGAGCTGTGACGACCGTCACACTCCCAAAATCTGAGACGCATCAGAGGTGTCACATTTCAACTCTTAACCAAGACACATACACCTGCAAAAGATCATTTACTAACATACGTAGCACGAAATTCGGATGAACAAACAACGATAATTTGTTTAACATTTTAATCATAAAACGACATGTTATAATACACTTCCAACGATTCGTAATAATTAAATTCCATTAAAATTCAGCAAGTAATTATCTTGCATCAATTCACTAAAACAACTATGCACCCAAGCAACATTTGACATTATTAGAAACAACCAATCTATTTGCCATAGTACTTAACAAAATTCAGCAACAAGGAATTCAATTAAAACAATAACATTAATCGTTCATTCCCCCCTAGAGTGCTACGTATTAGAGCGACCAACAACCTTAAACATAAAGCGACACTTTCTTCCGAGTTAACTGCAAATTACCACCAACGAAGGTAACATACAACGTAAAGGATATCAACAACATAACATAAGGCATGATAAAAGTCATGTCAGAATATTATCATAGCATTATAATTCCAGCAGTTCGCATAAATATTAGTAATAATAAACTACAACCACCCTTTATTCATAACCACAACAATTATCATCATATCTCAGCAACTCATAAAAATAACTCAACAACGCAACTCAACAATGTGACTCAACAATGCAACTCAACTGTGCATATGCATGTGGTACCATTTTGGGAGACAACACTCCACAATAATTCGGGAGACAACTCTCCACAATAATTCGGGAGACAACAGAAACAATTCAGAGTGCAGCAAATAAAGTCTCATGACGACCGTCATGGATGTCACGACTGTCACGGTCATGACGAGCGTCAAGGAGCTGTGACGACCGTCACACTCCCAAAATCTGAGACGCATCAGAGGTGTCACATTTCAACTCTTAACCAAGACACATTCACCTGCAAAAGATCATTTACTAACATACGTGTTGCACCCCAAAATTTGACCAACTTATTTCACCCGATTTTATGTTTCATAGCTTTAGCATTTGCATATTAGGTCATATTAGGTCATGTACATAATTCATTCATCTGCATAGCATAGCATGGGCAAGCCATCCAACAAGGGACCGAGTGCCATTCTTATCTCTATGAGCCTATCAAGAGGTTCTTATTCAAAATTTAAGCCTATGCAAGTCATCAGAAAGGAATTGAAGCTTGAGAAGTTAGTGGACCAATCAGTGGGTTTTTCTCCTATCTTGAGGGGGTTTGAAGACTATCAAAGAGATTGTGGGCTATGAATTGAGGGCATGGAATTTATATAGACATCATGGAAGACCTAGAGGGTCATTTTTAGAGTGAGACAAGTCATTGATGTGATTACAAGAATTACAGTTGAAGACAGTCAATTAGGGTTTCATCTGGGTCAACCCTAGGTCAACCCTAGGTCAAATACTTGATTTGAAGGGACATCAAGGCCTGTTTGAAGAATGGGGGATCCATAATTTGATATGTGGATATGGATGTGGTGTTGTGCCAAGGAGAAATCAAAAGAAATCAAGAAGAAGAGAAGTTTCTAAATTAGGGTTTCAGTGTAAAATCCCCTAATTTAGGGCAAACTTCCAAGCAGAATAATTCAAGATACAAGTCTCTAATGGATCTTTGGCCAACATGGAACTTGTAGAGTATCTCAATACCTTTAATTTGAGTGGTGGAAGGCATCAAGGAGATTTGTATAACTCAAGTTATGGTTCTTGCAAGTTACAGGTCATCAGAGGCATCTGAAATTTGTCTGTGAAAGTTACTTTACTTCCCAGCAACGTTTGCCCCATAAGGAGTTTTCAAAAGGATTTTTGGCCAACATGAAAGTTGTTCCTCATAATCTTAGATTTCTATAAAGGCATGGTATGCCTCAATCTTATTTGTGGAGCTCTACTTATGATCTTGACAAGCCAAAGGCATTTTGGGCATTTGGAGGTTATAAGTCATTTCAAGCATAAGGCCATATCTCCTACTTCCAAGCTTCAAATGGAAAAATCTTCAACATCAAACTTGCTTATAATGATGTTTTAAGGCTAGTAGGGAGGTCATGAGATGTTAAAAAGTCTTGTATCAAAAAGTGATAAAAATGACCTAAAAAAGGGGAATAAGTCAAATAAAGTGGTGAAAAAAAAATCAAATTTTGGGTTAGAGGTCACAAACAAGCCATATGACATACCAATTTGATTGTAAAATGCATTTTAAAGACAATGGCATTGGCACATTTTTGAGTTGAGCAATAATTTCATGACTTGCTTTGTAAAAGTGGTTACTTGAAATGTAAGTCACTAATCCGAACCACTTAACAAGGCATTTGGAAGGCTATTTTGGTTGGAAACTTCCAAGGGAAGATACATGAACAATCTAGAAATTTCCAAGGGAAGATACATGAATAATCTAGAAAGTTCCAAGGGAAATGGATTTTATTATTTTGGGCTTGGGTTTCATTTCTAGAATATTCCAATCATCTCTATAAATGTTTAGAAACTCATTTGAAGTAAGGTTGGTGATTGATTGGAGTTGGATTGGAAGAGAGCATATCAATTTTCAAGAGAGCAAATCAAGTGGTGATTCTTCATTCAAGGCGATTTCGGTTCGATTCGAAGATTGTAGCACTTTCCTTGCATATTGTTGAACGAATTTGAAGCTTTCGGAAGTACGAAAAGAGCCGAAGATACTCCGTTTCGAAGCTCCGATCAAGGTATGTAAACCTTCACTTTCCCATGGATTTAGGATGAGATAATTAGAAATTCTCATGCGGTTAGGATCATGAACACCTATGGATGATTTTAGGATTGTTAATTTGGAGATTTTCTTCATTCCCTTTTTCTTTTTCTTTTTCTGTTTTGAGGCCTGTTTGCTTTTATTACGTCAAAAATAGTAAAAATGTTCAAGAAATTATGAAATTGTTTTCTACAGATCTTGATTATCTTAGGAAATTTTAGGCGCTGAGTTTGCATTTTTTAGATTTTTTTTGATTTAGTTATGATTTTCCTTTCGGGCTAATATCCATTGGTGTACATAACTGTTCATCTGTTTTGTTTAATTTTGTTCTCTTTAATGCTTCATGATTTTGAGCTGATTGTTGGATATGTTTCAGATGATATGCATAGGGTTCCCCAGAAATTTTATTGGAATTTCTAGACGAATCTAAGTTTAGTTTTGAATCCGCTTTTTAGAGCCATCGCCATCTGAATGTTCCCTGGATACTTTATAGGTTTTCCTTTAGAAAGTGACCTTAACTTTAGATTTTGGTTTTAATTTTTTTAGAATAGGTTGCTAACATCTTCAGGATATTGTATAATTTTTGTTAGATTTTTGTGGATTGTTTTCCCATTTCTTTTGCATTTTACATTCTGATGAGTATTTTGCATGATGTTTGCTTTGCATATTTGATACCGCTGTTTTGTAGAATTTTGTTCTCTCAATTGGTGATGATTCTTGCTTAGATCTTTTGGTAGATTGTAGCTAACACTCGCATGTTCCCTTAGGAATTTTTGTAGATTTTCTAGATGTAATTTGGTTCTGTTTTAGGGTTGTTGATTAGGACCTTCCCAATTGATGGTTAACCTTGACCCCTTGCATGTTAGGAATTGTTTAGACCCCTTAGAAATTGATATAGGGTTTGATCTTCGATCTTGATAATATAGATATTAATATACTTTAGGGTTTCCCTTAGGATAATGTGATAAAACTTTAGAATAAAAATGGTAGTAAAAAAATGTTGAAATAGATATGGTGTAATAAAAAAACTTAGAATAATTAGGGTTTTGAACATAACATAGGTGCAACAAAACAATTCCTTTTTGGGCTTTTTAGGTTGAATTAGAAGATGGGACTATAGGGGTATTATGGGAAAGTGTAGTAGATCCCTTAGAATAAGTATTAGAGTTTCCCCTATTATATTAATATTTAGTATATTTTTGTAATTGTTTGATTGTATGGTGTGCCCGTTTTGGGGTTATTGCTTGTTATTTGGGCTTGTTGGGCTTGCTTGGGGTTTGGGCTTGGCTTGAAGACCATGGATGGTGAAGCATTGAAGACAAAGACAAAGTCAAGGATTGAAGAACAAGTTCAAGAGTTGATGAAAATTGTAGCTTGCTTGTAGCTGTTGAAGATCACAGGAACTAGGAGCTAGGTAGAGCTTAGAGTAGAAATTTGATTCTTAAACATGGATGGCTTTGTTTGCCTCCATCCCTCTCTATGATTCAGAGTCTCTCTAGGATACTCACCCCCTTCCTTTGGAAGGCTTGGTGACAGTATCTAAGAGATACAACTCTTGAGAGAAACATTCTACATTTTGTTAACAGTCTGTTTGCCACCTTTGGTGGTCAACTAACTGTTTAACATCTCAATTCATCCTATTAATTGTTCCTCATCCTGGAGAGTTTGATTTGAAGAAAAGCCATGAAAGATTAAAGATGGAAGTCATTGTTTGAAGATTGTGCTGTTGAAGCTGTGAATGTGACTGCTGCTGTTTGAAGCCCTGCTGCTTGAAGCTGTGGAAGATGATTACTGTTAGAGTTTTCCTCCTTGAAGATAGATGCTTGATGGAAGCTTGTTGATGAAGACTTTGCTTGAAGATGTTGCTGGAGCTTGCTGTGTAGAGTTGTTGTTTACGGTTTATTTTTTGCTGTTTAGAAGCTTTTGATGTATTGTTTGAGTTTCCGGGACTGTATTGTTTGCCAATTAATCTGTTAGGTTGAAAGTGAATTTTGTTCGCTTTTGCCTGTTGTTTTCAAAGTTCGAGGAAGAGCAGGACTCCCTTGCCTAGCTTGTACTGCTGCATTCATGCATTTTACTGCTTTACTGTATATATGCTGTTGTTTTTCCGTTTATCCCCTTAGGATCTCTGTTTCTCTCTACGCAAGAGAGAAATATGACAGACATTAGGTTCTTATCCATGCATGACAACATTAGGTTAGATTTTGATTCCCTTTTTTAAACCATAGGTTAGAGTTGCTGTTTCTCTTCTTTCTCAAAACAATAAGAAAAAACACAATAAGATTTCAAACCCAATAAAAGACACTTCTTCCGTAAAAGAATGTGAACTCATCAAAACGTCAATTTTTGTCCGCTTGGACTGTTAATCAGAAAAACCCTTTTTCAGAAGGATAAAAACAATCAAGACAGACTTGTGTCGTACGTGGCCCGAACTACGTTTGCTCTGATCTTTCATGCTGTATGAAAGTACGTAGGCATAGGATGCGATATCCTAGCGAGCAACCTTCCCCTCATTTCCCGTAGGTAGGCGAACTACGTTGACTCTGATTTCTCGTTCCAGACGGGAATACGTAGGCATAAAGTGTGATACTTTGCCGAGTCATTTTATTTTCTTTTAACCCCAGACCTGTAGAATAGATAGAATAACAATCCGTACCAGAAAACAAGCATGGATCCCGTCGAGTACGACGGACGTGAGGGGTGCTAATACCTTCCCCTTGCGTAACCGACTCCCGAATCCAGGATTTGGTTGCGATGACCATCCCTTTCCCGTCTTTGCGGTAGGTTTACTTCGAGCGTTTCCTTTCCCTCTGTTGGGATAAATAACGCACGGTGGCGACTCTTCTGTTCAGCCGGCGCCGATTTTCGCAGTAGCGACAATACGTAGCACGAAATTCGGATGAACAAACAACGATAATTTGTGTAACATTTTAATCATAAAACGACATGTTATAATACACGTCCAACGATTCGTAATAATTAAATTCCATTAAAATTCAGCAAGTAATTATCTTGCATCAATTCACTAAAACAACTATGCATCCAAGCAACATTTGGCATTATTAGAAACAACCAATCTATTTGCCATAGTACTTAATAAAATTCAGCAACAAGGAATTCAATTAAAACAATAACATTAATCGTTCATTCCCCCCAAGAGTGCTACGTATCAGAGCGACCAACGACCTTAAACATAAAGCGACACTTTCTTCCGAGTTACCTGCAAATTACCACCAACGGAGGTAACATACAACGTAAAGGGTAAGATATCAACAACATAACATAAGGCATGATAAAAGTCATGTCAGAATATTATCATAGAATTATAACTCCAGCAGTTTGCATAAATATTAGTAATAATAAACTACAACCACACTTTATTCATAACCACAACAATTATCATCATATCTCAGCAACTCATCAAAACAACTCAACAACGCAACTCAACAATGCAACTCAACAATGCAACTCAACTGTGCATATGCATGTGGTACCATTTTGGGAGACAACACTCCACAATAATTCGGGAGACAACTCTCCATAATAATTCGGGAGACAACTCTCCACAATAATTCGGGAGACAACACTCAACCCCTTATCTCTTCAACTATGGCCCTCAAAATAATTTCCTCAAATCCGGTTACATCCTCATAGCACCGGGATGGAAACTCCATCTACCTCAATACTCTCATTCCACTTATTAATATCTAGAACACAAACTCTATCATGACATCTCATGATACCATTTCCATTAATCTGAAAATTATCCCTTCGACTTTAATTCCTCAGATTCAACCAATCTACCAACTCAAACCAGAGTTCTGACCTTATCGATTCTCGTCAAGAATACCCCTAGTAAGGTCCAACATACTAAGCTTAACTCCATAAGAAGTCTCTTCACAACCCAAACTCATATCACAAAAATTGCTCAATCAGTTCTAACTCTTTTCACCATCATCATCAGTATATGCAAAGATTTTCAAACCAATGCATAAGCTACCACGTTCGCTTCACCCGAATGGTGATTCAATCCGAAACCATAATCCATTCCGGAGTCCCAATTATTTTCTCTGCCTCATATTCGACTCTTCCAAATCAAATCAATGCCTTAAGCTCTTGAGGTCACCAAACATATCAAATCTCAAATTAACTAATTGAAGCTTCCAACTCCGGCACAACCACAACAACAACCAACTCTAAATCACTTATCAGATGATTCCTCTTATGTACTTAAAGTTCCCTTAAAGCATAACCAAAACTCGCTAAGGTTTCACTTAGCATATCTCCCAATCATATCAATAAGGCATCACAAAACACAACCAATGGTCCTGTCAGGTTTGACAAAAATCAACACGCGATTCATTTTCAATTTTCTGCTATAATTGAACCAGGTACAGGCCTCAAAACAATTTTTCCTAGAAAGAGCATCTCGTTAGCTCTCCAACACTTCGAACGGGGGTCAAAACTGACATACGGTTCAAGAGTTATGAATTTTTGAAGTTTTTCCAAAACAGAATTTTTCTGCATAAAGACTGCTACGGGTTTGAGCATTTTCGCCCGAAAATCTGGCCGATTCAATTATTTTCTTCGAAACAAACACATACTCATTCATACCAAACATATAGTAGTGATTTAGAACCATCAAACGTGAAATCTACGACTTTCGATTTCAATCCGAATCTTAAACCCGCAAATCTCCAAAAATGCAAAAACTTACAAAAATCCATCAAATTCGATAAAACAAGCATACTCGATCACGGCCTAACATTACCCGACACAACGGTGTAATCTATTCCAACTTTCGTCCGTAAAAACATTGATTCCGTAACAAGCTGCGATCTCGGAATTCGACGTACGACAACAATTTCACACTTAGAAGGTCATTCGACACATCTTCAACTCTTGGTGACAGTATCTAAGAGATATAACTCTTGAGAGAAATATTCTACATTTTGTTAACAGTCTGTTTGCCACCTTTGGTGGTCAACTAACTGTTTAACATCTCAATTCATCCTATTAATTGTTCCTCATCCTGGAGAGTTTGATTTGAAAAAAAGCCATGAAAGATTAAAGATGGAAGTCATTGTTTGAAGATTGTGCTGTTGAAGTTGTGCATGTGACTGCTGCTGTTTGAAGCCCTGCTGCTTGAAGCTGTGGAAATGATTACTGTTAGAGTTTTCCTCCTTGAAGATAGATGCTTGATGGAAGCTTGTTGATGAAGACTTTGCTTGAAGATGTTGATGGAGCTTGCTGTGTAGAGTTGCTGTTTACGGTTTATTTTTTGCTGTTTAGAAGCTTTTGATGTATTGTTTGAGTTTCCAGGACTGTATTGTTTGCCAATTAATCTGTTAGGTTGAAAGTAAATTTTGTTCGCTTTTGCCTGTTGTTTTCAAGGTTCGAGGAAGAGCAGGACTCCCTTGCCTAGCTTGTACTGCTGCATTCATGCATTTTACTGCTTTACTGTATATATGCTGTTGTTTTTCCGTTTATCCCCTTAGAATCTCTGTTTCTCTCTGTGCAAGAGAGAAATATGACAGACATTAGGTTCTTATCCATGCATGACAACATTAGGTTAGATTTTGATTCCCTTTTTTAAACCATAGGTTAGAGTTGCTGTTTCTCTTCTTTCTCAAAACAATCAGAAAAAACACAATAAGATTTCAAACCCAATAAAAGACATTTCTTCCGTAAAAGAATGTGAACTCATCAAAACGTCAATTTTTGTCCGCTTGGACTGTTAATCAGAAAAACCCTTTTTCAGAAGGATAAAAACAATCAAGACAGACTTGTGTCGTACGTGGCCCGAACTAAGTTTGCTCTGATCTTTCATGCTGTATGAAAGTACGTAGGCATAGGATGCGATATCCTAGCGAGCAACCTTCCCCTCCTTTCCCGTAGGTAGGCGAACTACGTTGACTCTGATTTCTCGTTCCAGACGGGAATACGTAGGCATAAAGTGCGATACTTTGCCGAGCCATTTTATTTTCTTTTAACCCCAGACCTGTAGAATAGATAGAATAACAATCCGTACCAGAAAACAAGCATGGATCCCGTCGAGTACGACAGACGTGAGGGGTGCTAATACCTTCCCCTTGCGTAACCGACTCCCGAATCCAGGATTTGGTTGCGATGACCATCCATTTCCCGTCTTTGCGGTAGGTTTACTTCGAGCGTTTCCTTTCCCTCTGTTGGGATAAATAACGCACGGTGGCGACTCTTCTGTTCAGCCGGCGCCGATTTTCGCAGTAGCGACAGCTGGCGACTCTGTTGGGGATCCAACGTCCCCTTCCTGCTAAGGACTGCGATAGTTCCTTATGCATTTGGGATCCAACGTCCCTTAAGCGAGTCAATCCTAACGTTTGTTTTCCCATCGAGGAATTTGTATGGATTTACATTTATGTCATTTACCTTCAGCACTATATTATTGATTATTGTTGTTATTGGGGGTTGTGACGGGTGTTCTATTATTGAGAGATAAGCCGGACTAGGGCTTGAGTGTACTTAGAATTAGAGTGGAAAGTAGCGCGCGCCCACTTGCTTTGCAGGTCTTGGTGTACCGCAAAATTCACACTCAGACGAGGTTCCTCTGGTTGGCCTCCTGTCCCATCCTTTGGTTGCATACAAATTACCAACCCCTGATGTTATTCCCCTGATTGGTTTGATTTCCCTTGCTGAGGAGGATGTCCAGAGAAGCTTCAGGATGAGTTACGGAAGACTGTTGAGGTTGGTTCGTATACCAACTGAGGTTGAGCTGGATGGGCTGTATACATTGATGCAATTTTATGACCCTGCCTTGAGATGCTTCACTTTCAAGGACTTTATATTGGGGCCCACCTTGGAAGAGTACGCAGAGTTTGTTGAGCTGCCCGTGCAGAATAAGGTTCCTTTCATTCACTTTGACGCTAAGCCTAGGTTGGAAGACTTAGCAAAGGCTTTACACTTGGACGCTTCTGAGCTATTGGTGACTTCTTCGCGCGGGGTTCCAGGCTTCTCCCTCCAGTTCCTGATTGGTAAAGCCCAGGAATACGCCAAGAGTGGATGCTGGATAGTCTTTAATGCTGTGTTGGCTCTGTGCATCTATGGGATAGTATTGTTTCCCAACATCCCAGATTTTGTGGACTTTGACGCCTTTCATTTGTTTGCCGCTGGCAACCCTGTACCCACATTGCTCGGGGATTTCTACCATTCGTTGCATTACAAGAATGAAAAGAGGAGAGGTAAGAGTGTTCACTTTTGTGTGCCATTGCTGAGCATGTGGTTTGAGAGCCACCTTCCTAAGAAAAAACCTTTGGTGGAGGTTGCAGATACAGCTGACTGGCCGAAGCGCCTGATGAGACTCTCTTCTGAAAAAATTGATTGGTTTGACAGGGATTTGCTAGGGTCTGAGGTGATTTTCAGTTGCTCTGGATATCCAAATGTGCCTTTGATAGGAAGGAAAGGATGCATCAATTATAATCCATCTCTGTTTGTTCGCCAATTTGGATATGCATTAAAGGATCCACCTAAGGAGGAAGAAGTACAGGAATCTCTGTACTTCACTGGTGATGTGAACGGAGAATTATTAGCCCAACTTCAGCACGCTTGGATACGCATCAACAGGAGAGGGAAACCACTATTGGGAAAGAACGACAGTCAAGCTTACGCACCGTACAAAGCCTGGGTACAAGAAAGAGCAAAACAGTTGCTAATGCCGTTTCCAACTGTACCAGTCCATGTTCCTGTTCCAATAGAGGAACCAACCACCGTTACCATGGAAGTATATGAGCAAGTTGTAAAAGAGAAGGAAGCCTTGCTGTTGGCTAATGAAGAATTAGAGAAAGAACTGGCTCAGCTCAGAAGAGAGAAGAATGAAGCTGCATACTCTCTCCAACAACAGACTGAAACAGTAGCTTCGTTGAATGCTAAGCTGGTTGAAGAGAAATAGAAACGGGAGCGTCTGGGAAAGGATTTCAAGAGTTCACATGATATGCTTGAATCAAAGAAAACGGCACTAGACGTAGCTTATCGAGAAATCTCTTCCTTCAGCAAAACGTGGAATGCCACGCTGACCAATAACAAGGAAAGGGAGGACAAACTAAAGCAGCAGATTTCTGACTTGGAACACCAGCTGAAGACTAGCAAGCTCAAGTACGAAGAGGAAGTTATGGCTAGATGGGCTCTTCAGGACGCATTGAATGAGGTAGCCAAACGCAAGAAAGAAGCTCGTTCCCAGAAGAGAAAGGTTGATGATTGCTTTGGGGACGGTGAATGGGAAGAATCTATCGAGGATTTGAAGCGTGTGATCAGGCGGGATGACGCACTGATTGAAGGATTGCTTGCTCAGCCGGACCATCCAAAGACCAAAAGGCTATTGAAGGAGTACAGGGGCTACGAACCTACTTGACTTGATTTGTATATTGTTGTTTTGAGCTGACCATCACCAGGCCTGTTGGTTGGGGTCATGCCTTCTATTGTACTACCTCACATTGATGTATAACTTTGCCCGATCAGCTATATACAAGTTGTTCCGTCTTCTGTGAATGATTATCAGCCAACTATCACCGCACTGTCACGACACGACACAGAGCACATGGCACTAGAGTTGGGGAAATAATACGCCCTAACGCACAGACACATATTGCATTGCATGTGCATACATATTGCATTTATCAGCTAATTATTGAAACTGTATCTCATCTTCTGCATCTCGACAGGTTTACAGAATTGCAAGTCAACGTCCTCATCGGTATCCCACTCGCACAAACTGTAAGAAGATTATGGATCAAGTACGGCAAGAGATGCAGGAGATGCGGGAGAGGCTCACACAGTTCATGCAGACTATGGAAACGGTTATGAAGGGGCAGGAAAACCTGCAGACTCTGGTGTTGCCGCTATTGGCAAAGGCAAATGGAGGTGGTAACGAGGACCACCACTCTGTACAAGTTGAGACTATTCATGGAGGCAGTGTGCATACTCCTCAGCCTGTAGTGAACCCTCCTGTGGTAAATGTTTCGGGCGCGAATGCGAACAACGGGGCTGGCACCGGAAATGGTAACAATGGAGTTGGAAATGAAGTTGTTGTTAATAATGTTGGACTCAAGGATGCCAATCTGGGGGGCGTCAATAATAACGGAGATAATGGTTTCGGAAACGCGGGTTTCGGATACAATGAGCAAGGCTTTGGCTATGGTGGTCAGGATGGCAGGTTTGGCTTTAGATACGACGGTGCTGGTATGGTTAACTAAGGTTATGGAGGAATGGCTAATAATGGTAACGGCACTGGATTTGTTAATAATGGGTATGGACCGGCTGGTATCAATCAGGGATACGGAATTAGAGGTCAAGGACCAATGATGAATCAGAATGTATTTGGCCGCAATCAAGGGTATGATGGCTTTGGCAATGAAAATGTCAACTGGAACGAAGATCAGCAGGAAGATGCATTCTCTAGTAGAGGTTTTGACGGTCCTGTAGACAACACATAGCGAATTAAGATGCTCGAGGAGAAGATGAAAGGTTTTGTGAATCAAAGTGCTTCTGGTTTGGACATGACCACGATGGGACTGGTACCCGGTCTGAGGGTACCTTTGAAATTTAAGGCTCCAACTTTTGACAAGTACAAGGGAGATACTTGCCTCAAGGTTCATGTGTGGTCGTACTATAGAAGAATGTCGGCTTATTCGAATGACGAAAGAATGCTGATGCATTTCTTTCAGGACAGTTTGTCTGGTCCTTCTCTTGAATGGTACATGGGGTTAGAGCCTACCCAGATAAAGACTTGGAAACAGTTGGCCGACGCATTTGTGGCGCATTATAAATACAATAGTGACTTGGCCCCAAATCGGATCCAGTTATAGGGTTTGTCCCAAAAGAAAGATGAAAGCTTCAAGGAATACGCGCAGAGATGGCGCGATATGGCCGCACGAGTTCATCCTCCGCTGGATGACAAAGAGATGAATGATATGTTCGTAGGGACATTTACTGGTGTGTTTTATGATAATTTGTTCCATACTTCCTTGGGTAGTTTCTCGGACCTAGTCTTGATGGGTGAGAAAATCGAAAGTAATATTAAAGTGGGCATATTCCGCGCTGAGGAATCTACTTCATCGGGAAATAACAGAAAAGGTTATGGTGGTCGCCGTCAGGGTGACTCGAGTGCAGTATTCGGAGGCCGAGGCCGAGGCCGAGGTAGAGGACGTAATCAGTACAATCATCCGCAACAGGTGGCAAGTGTCACAATTCCATTCCCTCAGCAATCAGTACCGTTACAACAGATACCGCCGCAACAACAACCACAGCAACAACAGCAGCAGCAGAGACCTAACCAGGGTCAAAGGAGATTTCCTAACACGAGGCCGAAGAGGGTTTTTGATGTACCTCCTTATACATATGCGGAATTGCTTCAAACATTGCTGGGTTTGAATTTAGTAGAAAAGAGGACCATGGCGCCAATGACGGGTACCCCTCCATTTGGCTTTGATACGAATAAGAAATGCGAGTTTCACTCCGGAGCTCCTGGCCACGATATAGAGGCGTGTCATGCTTTCAAGCATGTGGTACAAGATCTGCTAGATAGCAAAGCCATCAACTTCGGGCAAGCTGGCCCAAATATCTTGAATTCACCTATGCCCAACCATGGGGCAAATGCTGCGTTGACAGAGGAAGAACTGAATTTGGTATTGAGTGTCGATGAGCTCAAGACTCCACTGTGCGAGGTTAAAAGCAGATTGTTGAGAGGAGGTGTTCATCCGGGTTGTGATGAGTATTGTCTGGATTGCTGGGCTCAAGATGGGGGCTGCATTGAGTTGAAAAGAGGTATTCAGGCTTTGATGGACGAGGGTAGATTACAGTTTGACAGCACAGCCGTTGAGAAACCTGCGGAGGTTATGATGGATGAGGCTAATGATGTAGCGATAGTGACTATCCCACGAAAGACAATTACTATAACAGCGCCAGCCAGGCGGCCAACGATCACCATCACAAAAGCGGGGCCTGTCCCGTATGAAAATACTAAAGCCGTACCCTGGACCTACGGGTTGGAAGCCTACTGCAATGGCGAGAAGATAGAATTGAATAAGCAACCACCTGAAGTTGTTGACAACGTTGTTGGAACTGGTGGGATGACTCGAAGTGGAAAGATCTTTGTGTCACCAGAGGTAGAAGCTCAGCGTTTGGCTCGAGGAAAAGAAAAAGTGAACGAGGGTATACCTGTACAGAGGAATGAGAAGGAAACGTCACTGAAGGACGTAGAGGAGTTTATGCGCCTAATTAGAAAAAGCGACTACAAGATTGTCGAGCACTTGCAACAAACACCATCGAAGATATCCATACTATCATTGTTGTTATGCTCCGAAGCACATCGGAATGCATTGTTGAAGATTTTGGATACTTCATTCGTACCTCAGGATGTGTCTGTCAACCAGTTGGAAGGGGTACTGGCCCATGTGAACGCCGGTCACAATTTGGGATTCACTGATTTTGATTTGACCCCAAGGGGGAGAGAACACAACATGGCGCTGCATGTTTCTGTTGAATGTCGGGGCACGGTTATGTCCCACGTATTGGTAGATACAGGATCTTCTTTGAACGTACTTCCCAAAAAGGCCATGATGAAGCTAGACATCCGGGGAATCATCTGTACACCGAGTGATTTGGTGGTTCGGGCATTTGACGGCACCCGAAGATCGGTGTTTGGATCGATGACGTTACCCTTGCAAGTGGGACCAGAGGTATTTGAAACGGAGTTTTACATTATGGACATTCACCCCGCGTACAGTTGCTTATTAGGACGCGCATGGATACATGGTGCTGGGGCAGTTACCTCTACTTTGCACCAGAAATTGAAGTATATGGTGGGTGACAGTGTCGTTACCGTCTGTGGAGAGGAGGATATCTTGGTGAGTCACTTGTCCTCATTCAAATACATCGAGGTTGATGGTGAAATTCATGAGACGCCCTGCCAAGGGTTTGAAAGTTTGAAAATCAAGGATAAAGCTCCAGTCGTCAGTAAAGCGTCGGAAGTGGCCGTATCCTCGTACAAAGAAGCGCAGGCTTTAGTGCAAGCAGGAGAGACGAAGGGTTGGGGCCGTGTACTAGACATACCTGTGAAGTTGGACAGGTTCGGACTGGGTTATCAGCCGTCATCATCAGCGCCCATTGCAGGGGCACCAAAATTCAAAGGACCAGCGACGATCACGTCTAGTAGGGTTTGTTTTGAAGCCATCAATGCTGTCTCCGATTCAGAGGAGGGGGATAGTGACTGTGACATGGATGCTTGGATCCGGCCAAGCGTGCCGGGGCAAGGGCTATGCAACTGGTCAATTCGGGAATTTGTTCCCGTGACTACAAAACAATAATTTCTTTGTTTTTCAATTGTTGAATAATCCGGTGTCCTGCCCGGGGCATCGTGACTTTGCTTAGGGTTACTCTTTTATGTACATTGTGATGTTTAGATCATTAAATAAAAAGGCGTTTTTTGTTGCATGCAAATATTGTGCTCTCTGTCTTTCCTGTTTTTGTTTTACAATAAAATGGCAACGTGGTTACTCGCTTTATGCACATTTTGAAGCATTTAACCATTCCTTTTGCAGGATAATATTTTCAGATGACACCATCGAACCGCCTATGACTCATTTCGACTTTGAGCACCCGGTATTTCAGGCCGAAGAGGAGGTTGTCGAAGATGGCGAAGTTCCAGAAGAGTTGTCTTGGTTGGTAAAGCAAGAAGAACGAATCATTCTGCCTCATGAGGAGGTCATTGAAATTATTAACTTGGGGTCGGAAGGGGTTGAAAGGAACATCTGTATAGGAGTCGCGCTGCAGAGCGATGTCAAGCGAAGATTGGTTGAGATGCTCAGAGAGTACAGTGATGTATTCGCTTGGTCGTACGAAGACATGCCTGGGCTGGACACGGATATGGTTGTGCACCGTTTTCCACTAAAAGAAGAATGCCCGCCGGTTAAGCAGAAGCTTCGCAGAACTAGGCCTGATATGGCAGTGAAAATTAAGGAGGAGGTCCAAAAGCAGTGGGATGCCGGTTTCCTAGTTGTTACAAAGTATCCCTCATGGGTCGCTAATATTGTACCAGTGCCGAAAAAGGAAGGTAAAGTCAGAATGTGCGTGGACTACTGTGATCTAAACAAAGCGAGCCCAAAAGATGATTTCCCACTTCCACACATTGATGTGTTGGTTGACAATACGGCTCAGTTCTCTGTCTTTTCTTTCATGGATGGATTTTCGGGGTATAATCAGATCAAGATGGCACCCGAAGACATGGAGAAAACCACTTTCATAACACCGTGGGGAACATTTTGTTACAAAGTGATGCCCTTTGGACTGAAAAATGCTGGGGCAACATATCAAAGAGCGATGACTACTCTCTTTCATGACATGATGCATAAGGAGATCGAAGTATATGTAGATGATATGATTGCCAAATCCCAGACGGAGGAAGAACATTTGGTAAATCTGCTGAAGCTATTCAAGAGGCTTAGGAAGTTCAGGTTGAGACTGAACCCTAATAAATGCACCTTCGGGGTGAGATCGGGTAAACTGATGGGGTTTATCGTGAGCGAAAAAGGAATAGAGGTGGATCCTGCAAAGATCAAAGCAATACAAGAGATGCCAGCGCCTAAAACAGAAAAAGAAGTACGAGGATTTTTAGGGAGACTGAACTACATTGCCAGGTTCATATCTCACCTGACAGCTACGTGTGAGCCGTTATTCAAGCTGTTGAAAAAAGACCAGGCTGTAACATGGAATGAAAATTGTCAAAAGGCGTTCGATAAAATAAAACAGTATTTGCAGGAGCCTCCTATTTTGATACCTCCAGTGGCAGGGAGACCCTTGATTATGTATTTGACGGTTCTTGAGGGAAGTATGGGTTGTGTTCTCGGTCAACACGACGAGACAGGAAGAAAAGAGCATGCGATATACTACCTGAGTAAGAAGTTTACTGAATGTGAATCCCGATACTCAATGCTCGAAAAAACTTGTTGCGCGCTAGCCTGGGCCGCCAAGCGTTTGAGGCAATACATGCTGAACTATACAATCATGCTCATCTCGAAGATGGATCCTATCAAATACGTATTTGAAAAGCAGGCATTATCAGGGAGAATTGCCCGTTGGCAGATGGTTTTGACCGAATACGACATCCAGTATGTCTCACAGAAGGCTATAAAGGGGAGTGTATTATCTGAGTACTTGGCAGAGCAACCTATTGAGGACTACCAATCGATGAGGTTTGATTTTCCTGACGAGGATATCATGTACCTGAAGATGAAAGATTGTGAAGAACCGTTGTCGGACGAAGGACCAGAGTCGGATTCCAAGTGGCAATTGATATTTGACGGAGCTGTAAACTCCTATGGTAGCGGAATAGGGGCAATCATCACTACTCCACATGGGTCGCACATGCCATTCACTGCTCGATTGACCTTTCCAGTTACCAATAATGAAGCCGAATACGAAGCTTGTATCATGGGGCTTGAAGAAGCCATTGATTTGCGAATCAAAAATCTGGATGTATATGGAGACTCAGCTCTGGTGGTGAATCAAATAAAAGGAGAATGGGAGACACGTCAGCCCAATTTGATATTGTGCATGAATTACGCGAGGAGATTGTTGCCCTTCTTTGACAAGGTTGAATTGCATCATGTACCGCGAGCAGAGAATCAGATGGCTGACGCTCTGGCCACATTGTCTTCCATGTATAAAGTCAATTTCTGGAATGAGGCTCCCAGAATTGTTATCTCCCGGCTTGATAGACCCGCCTTCGTATTTGCCATTGACGAAGCATCTGATGATAAACCCTGGTATTTTGACATCCATAATTTCCTGAAAAACAAAGAATATCCGGCTGGGGCATCCAGTCACGATCAGAAGACTTTCAGGAGATTGGCGGGTAATTTGTATCTGAATCCAGACGGTGTCCTATACAAGAGAAATCACGACTTGGTGCTACTACGTTGTGTAGACGAGAAAGAGGCGAAGCTGCTCATGGAGGAAATACATGAGGGTACATTTGGTACGCATGCTGGTGGGCATGCTATGACGACGAAGCTGCTGCGGGCAGGTTATTATTGGCTAACTATGGAAACCGATTGTTTCAAGTTTGCGAAGAAGTGTCATAAGTGCCAGATCTATGCAGATAAGATCCATGTGCCTCCGAGTCCTCTGAATGTGATGTCGTCACTGTGGCCATTCTCAATGTGGGGAATCGACATGATTGGAAAGATCGAGCCGACGGCATCTAACGGACACCGTTTCATTTTGGTAGCAATCGATTATTTTACCAAATGGGTGGAAGCGGCATCCTATGCAAATGTGACCAAGCAGGTGATAGCCAGGTTTATCAAGCGAGATATCATTTGCAGATATGGAATCCCCGAGCGGATAATTACCGACAACGGTTCGAACTTAAATAACAGAATGATGAAGGAGCTGTGTCAGAGTTTTAAGATCGAGCATCACAACTCCTCCCCTTATCGACCCAAGATGAATGGCGCTGTTGAGGCGGCCAATAAGAACATAAAGAAGATTGTTCAGAAGATGGTGGTGACCTATAAGGACTGGCATGAGATGCTACCTTTTGCTTTGCACGGTTATCGTACGACGGTACGCACATCAACCGGGGAAACCCCGTTCTCGTTGGTATATGGAATGGAAGCAGTGTTACCACTGGAAGTTGAGATTCCTTCCCTGAGGGTATTACGAGATGTCCAACTGGACGAGGCAGAATGGGGGAGAGACAGGTTGAACCAGCTGAGTTTAATGGATGAGAAGAGGTTAGCTTCTCTAGCATATGTTCGTTTGTACCAGAGCCGAATGAAGAAAGCGTATGATAAAAAGGTACATCCTCAGAGCTTTCAGACGGGCGACCTTGTGCTAAAGAGGATCCTCCCGCCACAGGCAGATCACAGGGGCAAGTGGACCCCCAACTACGAAGGGCCATACGTTGTCAGAAAAGTCTTTTCAGGAGGAGCTTTGTTGTTGTCCACCATGGACGGTGAGGACTTTACATAGCCTGTGAATTCGGACGCAGTTAAAAAATACTTTGCTTGAAATTGACCCGCTGGGCAAAAAAGGAGAGTCTAGGCAAAAATGGGGCATCCTGGAGAACCAAAAACAGAATAAAAGGTTCGGGCAAAAGTTAGGGATAAAATTGAAAAAATGTACACCCGCGAAGTCGAAAACCTACACTGGGCGGCTTCGGCAAAAAAAGGGTATCCCAGTGAATTGAAAACCCGTAAAGGGCGGTTCACGCAAAAGTTAGGGATTTGAAAAGCAAATGACTGCGGTCCGAATTTGATACTGCATTGCACATTGGTGCCGGAGAATACTTGAGGATTCGTTTATCAGATACAACCTCTTCGGAAAGTTGAATACCGGGAAAGCGCCAGAGTCAGGCGAGTCATAGGAGGATCAGCTCATGGTGTTTGTCTGCATCCCGTTGCCGACATGTGTACATATTTGTGTTAGTATTTATGCTTCCTGTGCATACTTGTGTACTTGTTTGTGCGTAGCTACCTCTTTTCAGGAGTTACATCCAGTGTACAAAACTCCGCCTATTTAGAGGCCCTATCAATAAAACATGTTATTCAGTACTCGATATTTGTTCTTTATTGTTTTGTATGTGAAAAAACGCCGATTGTTTTGACAAAACTAGCATGTACATAACGGTGTTGGCCCTTGCCAATAATTGCTAAAACTTTGAATTGACTGAAATGATGTCACGAATGCTAACCCGAATAGATTCGGTTGTATGGACTTGTTTTGTCGCGTTTGTGCTGTTTTGCAGGGTCCTTGCCTGTTTGAAGCAATCGAAAGAGAATTACTATGGCCTAGCCAGGGCATTGGATGAAAGATGTGATTACAGTTGATGTAAATCCCCACGCAGGTCGTGTTCCCGGAAGTGGAAATGGCGCTCCCCTTTATTGAAGGACAAGATTAATTCCCCAGAAGAGTATCTTAATAGAGATGTCTCCGGCAAGGTGGTAATCCCCACAGAATTGAGCATGTGTAAATGCAATCCCCAGTTAAGAAGGTTCTCAAGATGGATGACCAAGTCAAAATTGGTTCAGAAAGATGGTTTTTCTTTTTCCCCCGCAGGGTCAGTTATTTCCAACAAGAGTTGATAATCTCAAGATTGTGATTTGTACTCAGACAGTATGATTTCCTCCACAAGGACTCTCTATCCCGAGCAGAGTTGTTTAGCCTCAGAGTAGTGATTCCAGGTTGGCAGGCTGTGCTCAGACAGTGTACATTCCTCAAGGAAGATCCATTATCCCCAGTAGGGTCGTCTACTCTCTCCAGCAGAGGTTTCCTTCCCGGTAGGATCCTTTATTCTCCCCCCAGCGGAGCCAGTTTTGTCTCCAAGAGAGTCGTTCACTCCCCAGCGGAGTTCTCTCTATTCAGCAAGAATTTTCTTTCCTCCCAGTGGAAATTAAAGTTCAGATCTCTCCCCAGCAGAGTTGGTTGTATGTCCTGGCATTTATTTTGCCAGAATACTTCGTGATACCCGTTCACTCCCCAGCATGGTGTTATTTGTCCTCAACAACAAGGATTGGTGAAGCAAGCTCGCCAGAGCTTATCCCCAGCAGCTTGAACCTGCATTTGCATCGACATATAGTGTCATATTTGCATCCACCAAATAAAACGCGTAGCATTTCCATATTGTATGGAGCATTACGCCATTATCAAACATACACATTTTGAAGCATAGATCAGGTTGATTGACTCTTTGCTTTCAGGTATTTTCTCAATAGGAGTATGGAGCTCTAAAGATCAGATGGTACTAGACAATCGAGGTCTCGCCCAGAGACGTGTGATGTAGTTCAGTTTATTGTTCCCCACAGAGTTGCCAATTGAGGCATTGTTGTACCCGGCCAGCGGGATGTTTTTTCAAGATTGTTGTGCATTGGCACGAGGTTTTCACGAAATCAAAATTCAGAGGTGGTCACTTGGTATTGACGCGAGTGTTTGACAGTTATTCTCGGAACATCCCCTAGCGGAGTTAGTTACTGCAAAGAATAGGCAAAGAAGCTATGTCCGAGAAGAAGACATTCCTGTGTGATGGGCAGATGAAGTCAAAATTCCTGTGTGATGGGCAGAAGTCAGAATTCCTGTGTGATGGGCAGAAGTCAAAGTTCCTGTGTGATAGGCAGACGAAGAAATTCCTGTGTGATGGGCAGAAGTCAAAGTTCCTGTGTGATGGGCAGACGAAGACATTCCTGTGTGATGGGCAGAAGTCAAAGTTCCTGTGTGATGGGCAGAATTCAGAGTTCCTGTGTGATGGGCAGACGAAGACGTTTCTGTGTGATGGGCAGACGAAGACATTCCTGTGTGATGGGCAGATGAAGGTTTTTCTGTGTAATGGGCAGATTAGGATTTTCAGTAAAGTGGATAGAAGTATGTTCCCGTGTCAGATAGGCGGATGACGATTTCTTTGCAGTTATACACAAAGGTGTGTTCCCGTTTCGGATAGGCGGATGAAGAGTTTGTGTGACATAAGCAAGAGGTGTGTTCCCGTTTCGGATAGGCGGATGATTTCCTCGTAGGGAGCATAGTATGTGTCCCATGACAAGATAGAGCTGCATTCTTACAAAAGTCTTCTTCCGGTGAAGCCACTAAGGATTGTTCCAGTATTGACAGAATAGTGATGAAGTCGGATCAGTAACATTTTTTCCCCAAGTAGTGGTGTAGTTGTTTTGCAGTTGGCAAATTTCCGGGTTTATTGGTATTCAACCGTTTCGTACCTCGATTGTCTGAAGGCTCCGGGCGTTTCACCCAGTCGGGTCCAAATCGTTTGAATAGGGGCAGCTGTTGCACCCCAAAATTTGACCAACTTATTTCACCTGATTTTATGTTTCATAGCTTTAGCATTTACATGTTAGGTCATATTAGGTCATGTACATAATTCATTCATCTGCATAGCATAGCATGGGCAAGCCATCCAACAAGGGACCGAGTACCATTCTTATCTCTATGAGCCTATCAAGAGGTTCTTATTCAAAATTTAAGCCTATGCAAGTCATCAGAAAGGAATTGAAGCTTGAGAAGTTAGTGGACCAATCAGTGGGTTTTTCTCCTATCTTGAGGGGGTTTGAAGACTATCAAAGAGATTGTGGGCTATGAATTGAGGGCATGGAATGTATATAGACATCATGGAAGACCTAGAGGGTCATTTTTAGAGTGAGACAAGTCATTGATATGATTACAAGAATTACAATTGAAGACAGTCAATTAGGGTTTCATCTGGGTCAACCCTAGGTCAACCCTAGGTCAAATACTTGATTGAAGGGACATCAAGGCCTGTTTGAAGAATGGGGGATCCATCATTTGATATGTGGATATGGATGTGGTGTTGTGCCAAGGAGAAATCAAAAGAAATCAAGAAGAAGAGAAGTTTCTAAATTAGGGTTTCAGTGTAAAATCCCCTGATTTAGGGCAAACTTCCAAGCAGAATAATTCAAGATACAAGTCTCTAATGGATCTTTGGCCAACATGGAACTTGTATAGTATCTCAAGACCTTTAATTTGAGTGGTGGAAGGCATCAAGTAGATTTGTAGAACTCAAGTTATGGTTCTTGCAAGTTACAGGTCATCAGAGGCATCTGAAATTTGTCTGTGAAAGTTACTTGACTTCCTAGCAACTTTTTCCCCATAAGGAGTTTTCAAATGGATTTTTGGCAAACATGAAAGTTGTTCCTCATAACCTTAGATTTCTAGAAAGGTATGGTATGCCTCAATCTGATTTGTGGAGCTCTACTTATGATCTTGACAAGCCAAGGGCATTTTGGGCATTTGGAGGTTATAAGTCATTTCAAGCATAAGGCCATATCTCCTACTTCCAAGCTTCAAATGGAAAAATATTCAACATCAAACTTGCTTAGAATGATGTTTTAAGGCTAGTATGGAGGTCATGAGATGTTAAAAAGGCTTGTATCAAAAAGTGATAAAAATGGCCTAAAAAGGGGAATAAGTCAAATAAAGTGGTGAAAAAAAATCAAATTTTGGGTTAGAGGTCACAAACAAGCCATATGACATACCAATTTGATTGTAAAATGAATTTTAAAGACAATGGCATTGGCACATTTTTGAATTGAGCAATAATTTCATGACTTGCTTTGTAAAAGTGGTTACTTGAAATGTAAGTCACTAATCCAAACCACTTAACAAGGCATTTGGAAGGCTATTTTGGTTGGAAACTTCCAAGGGAAGATACATGAACAATCTAGAAATTTCCAAGGGAAGATACATGAATAATCTAGAAAGTTCCAAGGGAAATGGATTTTATTATTTTGGGCTTGGGCTTCATTTCTAGAATATTCCAATCATCTCTATAAATGTTTAGAAACTCATTTGAAGCAAGGTTGGTGATTGATTGGAGTTGGATTGGAAGAGAGCATATCAATTTTCAAGAGAACAAATCAAGTGGTGATTCTTAATTCAAGGCGATTTCGGTTCGATTCGAAGATTGTAGCACTTTCCTTGCATATTGTTGAACGAATTTGAAGCTTTCGGAAGTACGAAAAGAGCCGAAGATACTCCGTTTCGAAGCTCCGATCAAGGTATGTAAACCTTCACTTTCCCATGGATTTAGGATGAGATAATTAGAAATTCAAATGCGGTTAGGATCATGAACACCTATGGATGATTTTAGGATTGTTAATTTGGAGATTTTCTTCATTCCCTTTTTCTTTTGATTTTTCTGTTTTGAGGTCTGTTTGCTTTTATTACGTCAAAAATAGTAAAAATGTTCAAGAAATTATGAAATTGTTTTCTACAGATCTTGATTATCTTAGGAAATTTTAGGCGCTGAGTTTGCATTTTTTAGATTTTTTTTGATTTAGTTATGATTTTCCTTTCGGGCTAATATCCATTGGTGTACATAACTGTTCATCTGTTTTGTTTAATTTTTTTCTATTTAATGCTTCATTATTTTGAGCTTATTTTTGGATATATTTTAGATGATATGCATAGGGTTCCCCATAAATTTTATTGGAATTTCTAGACGACTCTAAGTTTAGTTTTGAATCCGCTTTTTAGAGCCATCGCCATCTGAATGTTCCCTGGACACTTTAAAGGTTTTCCTTTAGAAGGTGACCTTAACTTTAGATTTTGGTTTTAATTTTTTTACAATAGGTTGCTAACATCTTCAGGATATTGTATAATTTTTCTTAGATTTTTGTGGATTGTTTTCCCATTTCTTTTGCATTTTACATTCTGATGAGTATTTTGCATGATGTTTGCTTTGCATATTTGATACCGCTGTTTTGTATAATTTTGTTCTCTCAATTGGTGATGATTATTGCTTAGATCTTTTGGTAGATTGTAGCTAACACTCGCATGTTCCCTTAGGAATTTTTGTAGATTTTATAGATGTAATTTGGTTCTGTTTTAGGGTTGTTGATTAGGACCTTCCCAATTGATGGTTAACCTTGACCCCTTGCATGTTAGGAATTGTTTAGACCCCTTAGAAATTGATATAGGGTTTGATCTTCGATCTTGATAATATAGATATTAATATACTTTAGGGTTTCCCTTAGGATAATGTGATAAAACTTTAGAATAAAAATGGTAGTAAAAAAATGTTGAAATAGATATGGTGTAATAAAAAAACTTAGAATAATTAGGGTTTTGAACATAACATAGGTGCAACAAAACAATTCCTTTTTGGGCTTTTTAGGTTGAATTAGAAGATGGGACTATAGGGGTATTATGGGAAAGTGTAGTAGATCCCTTAGAATAAGTATTAGAATTTCCCCTATTATATTAATATTTAGTATATTTTTGTAATTGTTTGATTGTATGGTGTGCCCGTTTTGGGGTTATTGCTTGTTATTTGGGCTTGTTGGGCTTGCTTGGGGTTTGGGCTTGGCTTGAAGACCATGGATGGTGAAGCATTGAAGACAAATACAAAGTCAAGGATTGAAGAACAAGTTCAAGAGTTGATGAAAATTGTAGCTTGCTTGTAGCTGTTGAAGATCACAGGAACTAGGAGCTAGGTATAACTTAGAGTAGAAATTTGATTCTTAAACATGGATGGCTTTGTTTGCCTCCATCCCTCTCTATGATTCAGAGTCTCTCTAGGATACTCACCACCTTCCTTTGGAAGGCTTGGTGACAGTATCTAAGAGATAGAACTCTTGAGAGAAACATTCTACATTTTGTTAACAGTCTGTTTGCCACCTTTGGTGGTCAACTAACTGTTTAACATCTCAATTCATCCTATTAATTGTTCCTCATCCTGGAGAGTTTGATTTGAAGAAAAGCCATGAAAGATTAAAGATGGAAGTCATTGTTTGAAGATTGTGCTGTTGAAGTTGTGCATGTGACTGCTACTGTTTGAAGCCCTGCTGCTTGAAGCTGTGGAAGATGATTACTGTTAGAGTTTTCCTCCTTGAAGATAGATGCTTGATGGAAGCTTGTTGATGAAGACTTTGCTTGAAGATGTTGATGGAGCTTGCTGTGTAGAGTTGCTATTTACGGTTTATTTTTTGCTGTTTAGAAGCTTTTGATGTATTGTTTGAGTTTCCGGGACTGTATTGTTTGCCAATTAATCTGTTAGGTTGAAAGTGAATTTTGTTCACTTTTTCCTGTTGTTTTCAAGGTTCGAGGAAGAGCAGGACTCCCTTGCCTAGCTTATACTGCTGCATTCATGCATTTTACTGCTTTACTGTATATATGCTGTTGTTTTTCCATTTATCCCCTTAGGATCTCTGTTTCTCTCTGCGCAAGAGAGAAATATGACAGACATTAGGTTCTTATCCATGCATGACAACATTAGGTTAGATTTTGATTCCCTTTTTTAAACCATAGGTTAGAGTTGCTGTTTCTCTTCTTTCTCAAAACAATCAGAAAAAACACAATAAGATTTCAAACCCAATAAAAGACACTTCTTCCGTAAAAGAATGTGAACTCATCAAAACGTCAATTTTTGTCCGCTTGGACTGTTAATCAGAAAAACCCTTTTTCAGAAGGATAAAAACAATCAAGACAGACTTGTGTCGTACGTGGCCCGAACTACGTTTGCTCTGATCTTTCATGCTGTATGAAAGTACGTAGGCATATGATGCGATATCCTAGCGAACAACCTTCCCCTCCTTTCCCGTAGGTAGGCGAACTACGTTGACTCTGATTTCTCGTTCCAGACGGGAATACGTAGGCATAAAGTGTGATACTTTGCCGAGTAATTTTATTTTCTTTTAACCTCATACCTGTAGAATAGATAGAATAACAATCCGTACCAGAAAACAAGCGTGGATCCCGTCGAGTACGACGGACGTGAGGGGTGCTAATACCTTCCCCTTGCGTCACCGACTCCCGAATCCAGGATTTGGTTGCGATGACCATCCCTTTCCCGTCTTTGCGGTAGGTTTACTTCGAGCGTTTCCTTTCCCTCTGTTGGGATAAATAACGCATGGTGGCGACTCTTCTGTTCAGCCGGCGCCGATTTTCGCAGTAGCGACAATACGTAGCACGAAATTCGGATGAACAAACAACGATAATTTGTTTAACATTTTAATCATAAAACGACATGTTATAATACACGTCCAACGATTCGTAATAATTAAATTCCATTAAAATTCAGCAAGTAATTATCTTGCATCAATTCCCTAAAACAACTATGCATCCAAACAACATTTGGCATTATTAGAAACAACCAATCTATTTGCCATAGTACTTAATAAAATTCAGCAACAAGGAATTCAATTAAAACAATAACATTAATCGTTCATTCCCCCCCAGAGTGCTACGCATCAGAGCGACCAACGACCTTAAACATAAAGCGACACTTTCTTCCGAGTTACCTGCAAATTACCACCAACGGAGGTAACATACAACGTAAAGGGTGAGATATCAACAACATAACATAAGGCATGATAAAAGTCATGTCAGAATATTATCATAGCATTATAATTCCAGCAGTTCGCATAAATATTAGTAATAATAAACTACAACCACCCTTTATTCATAACCACAACAATTATCATCATATCTCAGAAACTCATCAAAACAACTCAACAACGCAACTCAACAATGCGACTCAACAATGCAACTCAACTGTGCATATGCATGTGGTACCATTTTGGGAGACAACACTCCCCAATAATTCGGGAGACAACTCTCCACAATAATTCGGGAGATAACTCTCCACAATAATTCGGGAGACAACACTCAACCCCTTATCTCTTCAACTATGGCCCTCAAAATAATTTCCTCAAATCCGGTTACATCCTCATAGCACCGGGATGGATACTCCATCTACCTCAATACTCTCATTCCACTTAATAATATCTAGAACACAAACTCTATCATGACATCTCATGATACCATTTCCATTAATCTGAAAATTATCCCTTCGACTTTAATTCCTCAGATTCAACCAATCTACCAACTCAAACCAGAGTTCTGACCTTATCGAATCTCGTCAAGAATACCACTAGTAAGGTCCAACATACTAAGCTTAACTCCATAAGAAGTCTCTTCACAACCCAAACTCATATCACAAAAATTGCTCAATCAGTTCTAAATCTTTTCACCATCATCATCAGTATATGCAAAGATTTCCAAACCAATGCATAAGCTACCACGTTCGCTTCACCCGAATGGTGATTCAATCCGAAACCATAATCCATTCCGGAGTCCCAATTATTTTCTCTGCCTCATATTCGACTCTTCCAAATCAAATCAATGCCTTAAGCTCTTGAGGTCACCAAACATATCAAATCTCAAATTAACTAATTGAAGCTTCCAACTCCGACACAACCACAACAACAACCAACTCTAAATCACTTATCAGATGATACCTCTTATGTACTTAAAGTTCCCTTAAAGCATAACCAAAACTCGCTAAGGTTTCACTTAGCATATCTCCCAATCATATCAATAAGGCATTACAAAACACAACCAATGGTCCTGTCAGGTTTGACAAAAATCAACACGCGATACATTTTCAATTTTTTGCTATAATTGAACCAGGTACAGGCCTCAAAACAATTTTTCCTAGAAAGAGCATCTCGTTAGCTCTCCAACACTTCGAACGGGGGTCAAAACTGACATACGGTTCAAGAGTTATGAATTTTTGAAGTTTTTCCAAAACAGAATTTTTCTGCATAAAGACTGCTACGGGTTTGAGCATTTTCGCCCGAAAATCCGACCGATTCAATTATTTTCTTCGAAACAAACACATACTCATTCATACCAAACATATAGTAGTGATTTAGAACCATCAAACGTGAAATCTACGACTTTCGATTTCAATCCGAATCTTAAACCCGCAAATCTCCAAAAATGCAAAAACTTACAAAAATCCATCAAATTCGATAAAACAAGCATACTCGATCACGACCTAACATTACCCGACACAACGGTGTAATCTATTCCAACTTTCATCCGTAAAAACATTGATTCCGTAACAAGCTGCAATCTCGGAATTCGACGTACGACAACAATTTCACACTTAGAAGGTCATTCGACACATCTTCAACTCTTGGAGTATTTAAAGGTCTAATTATACCAATATTGCATTCCACATCTTACTTTCTTTAATAATCATCAGAAGTCACTGTTCACCTTTTATCTACTTGACCTTACAATCTGCTGCCTTAGCACACACACCAGACACAAGCCTCAAAGCTACTCAATCAATTTAGTTCTTTGACCATCCAAACGGACATATAATATGGAGCTCTCACTCTCAAACTAGTTGTCGTAACTAAGTCGGTCACAACTCCACTTCACGTCCTGGCTGTATATCACTATCTTGTTAGGATAACTTCCAGCCAACCACAATTAATCGGCAAATCGCCAACTTCTCACTTTCATTATAACTCAAAAATTCCCATCAAATTAAACACTTCAACACCGTCCTGCGCCGACTCGTCGAAACAATTCTTAAGCACTTAGCTTAACTCAAGACAATTCTCTGCTCACGCCATCCTAGCTTGCAAGACACGCATATCCCATCTAACACAATCCCAACTACTATCAACAAGAGATTAAGAGCGTTCAACCACACACTGAGCTACAACTCCACACTTGCAGCATCCTGGAGAAGCACAAGCTTCTCCCCCACATGAATCATTCTCACTTCTACTGACAAAGATTAGAAACCAAATGTGTACCGGTAGTGTTTTCACACACATGTCGCATACAAGGGAATACACAACATTAGACAACTTGGGCGGACGGGCCGACCTGCTCTGATACCACTTATAACACCCCACTCTAATCTACCACGGAAAAATAAGATAAACAACAGAAACAATTTAGAGTGCAGCAAATAAAGTCTCATGACGACCATCATAGATGTCACGATCGTCACGGTCATGACGAGCGTCAAGGAGCTGTGACGACCGTCACACTCCCAAAATCTGAGACGCATCAGAGGTGTCACATTTCAACTCTTAACCAAGACACATACACCTGCAAAAGATCATTTACTAACATACGTAGCACGAAATTCAGATGAACAAACAACGATAATTTGTTTAACATTTTAATCATAAAACGACATGTTATAATACACGTCCAACGATTCGTAATAATTAAATTCCATTAAAATTTAGCAAGTAATTATCTTGCATCAATTCACTAAAACAACTATGCATCCAAGCAACATTTGGCATTATTAGAAACACCCAATCTATTTGCCATAGTACTTAATAAAATTCAGCAACAAGGAATTCAATTAAAACAATAACATTAATCGTTCATTCCCCCCCAGAGTGCTACGTATCAGAGCGACCAACGACCTTAAACATAAAGCGACACTTTCTTCCGAGTTACCTGCAAATTACCACCAACGGAGGTAACATACAACGTAAAGGGTGAGATATCAACAACATAACATAAGGCATGATAAAAGTCATGTCAGAATATTATCATAGCATTATAATTCCAGCAGTTCGCATAAATATTAGTAATAATAAACTACAACCACCCTTTATTCATAACCACAACAATTATCATCATATCTCAACAACTCATCAAAACAACTCAACAACGCAACTCAACAATGCGACTCAACAATGCAACTCAACTGTGCATATGCATGTGGTACCATTTTGGGAGACAACACTCCACAATAATTCGGGATACAACTCTCCACAATAATTCGGGAGACAACTCTCCACAATAATTCGGGAGACAACACTCAACCCCTTATCTCTTCAACTATGACCCTCAAAATAATTTCCTCAAATCCGGTTACATCCTCATAGCACCGGGATGGATACTCCATCTACCTCAATACTCTCATTGCACTTAATAATATCTAGAACACAAACTCTATCATGACATCTCATGATACCATTTCCATTAATCTGAAAATTATCCCTTCGACTTTAATTCCTCAGATTCAACCAATCTACCAACTCAAACCAGAGTTCTGACCTTATCGAATCTCGTCAAGAATACCACTAGTAAGGTCCAACATACTAAGCTTAACTCCATAAGAAGTCTCTTCACAACTCAAACTCATATCACAAAAATTGCTCAATCAGTTCTAACTCTTTTCACCATCATCATCGGTATATGCAAAGATTTCCAAACCAATGCATAAGCTACCACGTTCGCTTCACCCGAATGGTGATTCAATCCGAAACCATAATCCATTCCGGAGTCCCAATTATTTTCTCTGCCTCATATTCGACTCTTCCAAATCAAATCAATGCCTTAAGCTCTTGAGGTCACCAAACATATCAAATCTCAAATTAACTAATTGAAGCTTCCAACTCCGGCACAACCACAACAACAACCAACTATAAATCACTTATCAGATGATTCCTCTTATGTACTTCAAGTTCCCTTAAAGCATAACCAAAACTCGCTAAGGTTTCACTTAGCATATCTCCCAATCATATCAACAAGGCATCACAAAACACAACCAATGGTCCTGTCCGGTTTGACAAAAATCAACACGCGATACATTTTCAATTTTCTGCTATAATTGAACCAGGTATAAGCCTCAAAACAATTTTTCCTAGAAAGAGCATTTCGTTAGCTCTCCAACACTTCGAACGGGGGTCAAAACTGACATACGGTTCAAGAGTTATGAATTTTTGATGTTTTTCCAAAACAGAATTTTTCTGCATAAAGACTGCTACGGGTTTGAGCATTTTCGCCCGAAAATCCGACCGATTCAATTATTTTCTTCGAAACAAACACATACTCATTCATACCAAACATATAGTAGTGATTTAGAACCATCAAACGTGAAATCTACGACTTTCGATTTCAATCCGAATCTTAAACCCGCAAATCTCCAAAAATGCAAAAACTTTAAAAAAATCCATCAAATTCGATAAAACAAGCATACTCGATCACGGCCTAACATTACCCGACACAACGGTGTAATCTATTCCAACTTTTGTCCGTAAAAACATTAATTCCGTAACAAGCTGCGATCTCGGAATTCGACGTACGACAACAATTTCACACTTAGAAGGTCATTCGACACATCTTCAACTCTTGGAATATTTAAAGGTCTAATTATACCAATATTGCATTCCACATCTTACTTTCTTTAATAATCATCAGAAGTCACTGTCCACCTTTTATCTACTTGACCTTACAATCTGCTGCCTTAGCACACACACCAGACACAAGCCTCAAAGCTACTCAATCACTTTAGTTCTTTGACCATCCAAACTGACGTATAATATGGAGCTCTCACTCTCAAACTAGTTGCCGTAACTAAGTCGGTCACAACTCCACTTCACGTCCTGGCTGTATAACACTATCTTGTTAGGATAACTTCCAGCCAACCATAATTAATCGGCAAATCGCCAACTTCTCACTTTCATTATAACTCAAAAATTCCCATCAAATTAAACACTTCAACACCGTCCTGCGCCGACTCGTCAAAACAATTCTTAAGCACTTAGCTTAACTCAAGACAATGTTCTGCTCACGCCATCCTAGCTTGCAATACACGCATATCCCATCTAACACAATCCCAACTACTATCAACAAGAGATTAAGAGCGTTCAACCACACACTGAGCTACAACTCCACACTTGCAGCATCCTGGAGAAGCACAAGCTTCTCCCCCACTTGAATCATTCTCACTTCTACAGACAAAGGTTAAAAACCAAATGTGTATCGGCAGTGTTTTCACACACATGTCACATACAAGGGAATACACAACATTAGACAACTTGGACGGACGGGCCGACCTGCTCTGATACCACTTGTAACACCCCACTCTAATCTATCGCGGAAAAATAAGATAAACAACAGAAACAATTCAGAGTGCAGCAAATAAAGTCTCATGACGACCGTCATAGATGTCACAACCGTCACAGTCATGACGAGCGTCAAGGAGCTGTGACGACTGTCACACTCCCAAAATCTGAGACGCATCAGAGGTGTCACATTTCAACTCTTAACCAAGACACATACACCTGCAAAAGATCATTTACTAACATACGTGGCACGAAATTCGGATGAACAAACAACGATAATTTGTTTAACATTTTAATCATAAAACGACATGTTATAATACACGTCCAACGATTCGTAATATTTAAATTCCATTAAAATTCAGCAAGTAATTATCTTGCATCAATTCACTAAAACAACTATGCATCCAAGCAACATTTGGCATTATTAGAAACAACCAATCTATTTGCCATAGTACTTAATAAAATTCAGCAACAAAGAATTCAATTAAAACAATAACATTAATCGTTCATTCCCCCCCAGAGTGCTACGTATCAGAGCGACCAACGACCTTAAACATAAAGCGACACTTTCTTCTGAGTTACCTGCAAATTACCACCAACGGAGGTAACATACAACGCAAAGGGTGAGATATCAACAACATAACATAAGGCATGATAAAAGTCATGTCAGAATATTATCATAGTGTCACACCCTGATTTTTGACCTTAAAAAAAAATCCACCTCTTGGTGCTTTGTTTTTCTTCCGCTTTTTTTTACCAGCGCAAGCATTTGGGGCCTATATTGTGTCCCATGTTGTGTCTTTGTTTCCAAGGATATTACGAGACTGCAGGCACCTCTTGCATTTTTTTTAATCTTTATATCTTTGCGTGCATGTTTATTATCACTAACAAATATGTGCAGGTTTATTTCGCTTTAAGGACGCCTCTAGGGGTTCCTTTTTATGAATAGATCCCCTCAAATCAAGGCTCTGACCCCTTTTAAGTTTTTCTTCCCTTTATCAAAGAAAGTTTGTCAAGACAAGGTTCATGCAGGACTTAAAATCACAGGTTCATGGTATTTGAGACATTCGTACTGCAAGATAATTTGGGGTCGAGACTTAAAGATCATTTGTTTTCGACGTTGCAATGTAAGCAAGTGGCATTATGATGGAAAGCTTTACTTTGACTTTAATTGGTTGCTTAACTAGAGATTCATCAATTTGCAAAGTTCAATCTTGGTGAGATATATGAATTCAAGTCAAGACCAAGCAAACGGCTCTCCATCACAAGATTAAGACATACTAGTTCATTACAATGCCATTTCTATTTGATAAGGAAGTTACAAGAGCACCTCTTTTAATAATTCAAGATTCTAAGATGTGCCCGCCTCCAAACCATTAAAAGGAATTATAGCAAGGTGTACAAGACTTGCAGCAAAGCAACTAATTCAAGAGTTCAATTTATTTCTTTGGCTTAAGCCCCTGTGATCCATTTGGAGTTTCATTTCACGAGGGAGTTTGGTCATAAAAGTCATCCTGTTTACAACTGAGTTAAAAATTCTCTAAAGAGGTTTATGTGCAAGCCTCTAAGTTACGGAGCTCAAGGCAGAAGCTCGTAACATGTATAGCATTGCCTAAACCTGCCATAACCTGTGCGTGGAGTAAAGAAGATGTTGATGAGTAGCCACCGGAACCGCAACGCGAATATCTAATATGCGGGAAGAAATTCAGAACACCAGCTCCATTTCCTCAATCTCTAAACGTTGACTTGACAGACCGTATATATTGTTGTGCCGTGACCACACGTTGACGCCTCACCATTCGAGATTATGGTCGGCACGACAATCCATGAGCCTGCTACAAAACAACAGCACCTGCAAACAAAATTGGTAATCCGAACACCATTAAAGAAATAAGTCAGGACAAGGATTCTAAGACAGCAGTAAAACCACAACGTTTGGAAAACAACCTTTAGTATGTATGGTTCATGCCGTCGCATCTGGTACCGGGACGTAATTACTACGGAGGTTAGATTTGTATGGGCAACCAAACCAAACGATTAACAGGAACAGATAGCAATACAAGCCTAAGGGATTACCGCAACTGCAACAGCTTAGCATTAGTAGCATCAACAGAACGAGTTAACCAGCGAGGCCCACGCAGATAGGGACTTGCTCAAACTCACTTACATCTGCAGTAATACCATTACACGATCAATTTTTTCAATACATAGAAATCAAGCTCTGTTTATAAGAATGGGACACCAGTTTTGAAAGGAGAATAACAATACCAATGCAGCCGGGCCTCATTATTGGCATGCTATACCTCGAAGGCGTGTGAAGCCCACACTGCGGGAACGCTAAACGCATGTAACCATCAAGCCAACGATTGAACCAATATTTCATCATCCGCGAGCATCATCAAAACAAAAACCTGCGTTTGACCTGCAATGTGAAATAAGCACCAACATAGACATATTAAGTGCTCAAAGGTACATGGATTTGAAACCCCATGGCTATTGGCCACTGTGACATAGATTACACTATTGGATATGTTATATTGGATTACCACAGAGGAGCCTCGACCAATTGCGGAGAGACGTAAATATTTGAGGCCGTCCCTTGGACTAACTACGGGCTTCGTGTTGGTACTCGATACGTTTTGTTGGATTTTTGAATTCCCTTCCGCAAGTGCATTCTTGCGGCGATGATTTTTAAGTCGTCAGCCTCGTCAAAAGCATCAGAGCACTCCCACCATTACCACCGGGTGAACGCGAGACTACTATGGTGTTCGAGTTATCTTACGGCATTTACCTACATTTGAACAAATAACAGAGATTTAGTGACTGCAATATTAGAGGGTAGACAATATCATAAGACATCTGCATACCAGCAACTGAGACGATCAATACGACGAACTTGCTCCATACCTCACCATTCCGCGAGTTCCCTGTGTCTCTCCCGTTTTTCACCTACAAAATAAAATAGGTTAGCGAAGTTATCAGCTTAGTACAGTACTTTCTACCGAACAAAGAACGAAAGGAGACTACAACCTAGCAGAATTCGTGGCCGCACTAATCCTCTTTCCTGATTTAAAGCCATACAACATCATCTTTGTTGAACATGATAATGAAGCACCTTTGCGCCACCGACATATCTCGCACACGAAGTAGATATTGTCCCTTGTTATGATGAACAAATCCTTCCAACTGAAACATGTTAGCACCCATCACTTATGGAGTTTGGACACAAGAACAGGAAGAAAAGTTGATGTCATATCGTCATCAAGAAATCTCTAAACTAGCAAGCCTTGGAATTCTTCATGGAACTGCACGCACATCTGAAAAAACCATGAAGTTAGCAAGAAAACACAACATACAAAAAGTATATGATGTATCGGGATTGTCATCATCATAAAACACTCCAAAATCATGATTGCACGTGGAGATTGGAACAAATCAAAACAATAGGGCAATGCTTGAATTAAGATGTCATCATCATCGAAGAAAACATGTCCAACAGATTTTCCTTCCAAAACAGAAACCCGACATGATTGGGTTTAAAATAGAAGGTGCAAAATATGTTTTGGAAGGCATTAAACAAAATCAAACATGTCAGAATAAGTTTGGAAAGGTTTCAATTTAGATTCCAAAAGGTTCAAACGAGATAAGCCGAAAAAGGAAAACGAGATTTCGGTGATTAATTCAAAATCAAGGGTTGGTCTCAGTTGGACCTATAAATCGGCCATTCACAACATTCAAAAGGGGGACCAGAAATCGACAATCACAAAGAGATACGAAAGAAATCCATACGAACATCACAGATTGGACAATCCACAATATTCACAAAAAAAAACCCACGCAAAATCTCACAAGAATCCCCAATCAAAAATTCTGCAGTTCCAAATCAAAACCCCAAATTGGTAAAGAAAAGAACTTATCTTTTGGTTCCTCCACCAACCACAAATCCACCATAAGACCATTGTTTCTCGCCACCATCGAGTCTCTGTTTGCCGGAAATCATTGCCCTCACTGCGAGCCGCCATCGCCTCCGTGAATCCGTCATCGGATACCTACAAAACCATTTAAACCGTGAGTTATTTCGTTTTAACTAACATTGATGTTTTTTTGTTGTTGGTTGTTTTGTAAAGAAAATCGAGATGAAAAGAGAATAAGCAAGTCAACGAAGGAGAGGCCGTGAGGAGCAAAGAAGGGTCGGTGAATGGAGAAGTCGCAGAAGGAGAGAGAGTAAGAAGCGAAGAAGAATGGCGGAGATTGTAGTCTGAGAGGGAAAGAGAATCGCGATGACGGGAACGGGGATTAGGGTTTTTCACTTTTGTTTTTTATATGTTGTAATCTGATGTATGCAGCACACATACATATCGTACACCTACACATCGCAGCCACATGATCTGCATCAGATCCTAATCGCACGTCTCACATCATGCGTACCCACCATAACACATTGCACCCACGCACGTGCGATCGCGCGCCCCCCCTCCTTAACCTCCTCATAATCCACCGTTAACCCCCTAATCCTTTAATTAACCTCACTAATCCTTCTTTTTCCCTAATCAGCTCATTTAACAGTTTTGATAATTAAAATGATTTAACCCTTTTAATTTGAATAACCCCAATCAAGTTCTCTAACAGTTTTTATTTAGTCCTTATTTATTTTTATCTTTTTTTTTTTATTTAGAATAAATTTGGTAAACTCCTTTTCTAAATAAATAATTGTATATCAATTTTATGTTAAAAAAAAAAGATAATAATTTCTAAATAAATAATAATAATAATAACTTTTTTTATAACTTAAAATTAACTATCCATCTTTCATTATAATGACTAAAGTTCTTTTATATAAATCTTCCCTCAATTAAATTAACTCTAAACCATCACTTTTATTTAAAAATGAATTATTTTTAAGATGAAATATAAAATTCCCCCTTTCTTTTAGATCACTCATTAATCTAATTAAATCATCCCGACTAATCTAATAATATTATTATATGTTGAACAATCCCTCTTTAAAATTAACCTTTGTAGATTTTTTTTAACTAGATTAATAACTTAAGTTTAATCTCATTAAAATCAATCCAACTCCGCTTAAAATCAATCAACATCGCAATATATAATCAAATCATGCACACTCACATTCACTTACACTTGTACACTTAGCGCTTTCATGTGTATGTATGCTTTATTCTCACCTGCTCTTATTTATCCGCCAAGCACACACTCACCTAGCGCTTTCATGCGTTCGTGTATGCCTTTACTTATTCATTGCAATTTACATTACCACATTTACATTATCGCATCGCATTCCGTCCAAAGGAAAAACCTACACATAATTCAACGTTGTGTGTAGTTGCACTTCATTTGCATGTTTCCCCGCGATCCTTGATCCCATTCAAGTTGATCACTTAAGTTTAGGACCTACCCCATAGGAGGACCTCGTCTTTATCTTTTACAACTTAGACAAACAAACAACACTATACAACTTTTTCAAACACAGTAAAGAATAGATGTTAATCATCTTAAGTGAGATATAATCTCCACCCCCACAATAATACAATCAAACATGTAGGAACTTTGCCTTAAGAGCGATAAAGGCATACTCGTCAAACAATCCGAGTACTTAAGCCCTTTTCTTAAGACGATGCAAAGACTATTTTCCTACAACCTCTTACACCTGTGGTGGTTATCTCTCCCTTAATATGAAGACTGGTCTCTTCTCCTAAACCCAATCAAAACAACTACCCTAAACCCGTAGGAACTTTGACCACAGTCAAAGAACTCCTCTAACCCTTTAGGGGAACTACAAGTACTCTGATTCCACTCGCGTAAGGATATGTAGGCATAAGATGCGACATCTTATCGAGTATACTTAGAAATAAACCCTTAGGTCTTTAAACTCTTAAGCAGATAAACACTTAGCAATAAACAAACATAAAACAAGAGGTTCCTGTAGAGTACTACAGAAACTTAGGATGCTAGTACCTTCCCTAAGTTTAACCAACCCCCGAACCTAAAATAATCTTGCTTGCATTTGCATTGCATTGTGGGAATTTCGATCTTTATCCCTTCCTTTGGACAAATCAAAGTTCGGTTGCGAATTAAAAGATTCAAACTAATCAATAGTTTGATATCCAAATTTCACCGCGACAGAAATGGCGACTTCACTGGGGACTCTCAGTGGGTTTCCCTAACTTGTTTTGTTTTATATATTTGCTTATATTTGTTTAATTGTTTACTTGTATACTTGTTTGTTTATTGCCTTTGGGTTGATACTTTTGAGTGGTGAGACAAAGTCCTACACCCGGACTTGAGTGAACTTAAGATAGGATAGTGATATGTTCAAAGAGGCTTATAGGGGGTAGAATCCCGACCAAGCTGACTTGAAAATCACACTCAATTGAGGCCCTCTCGAAAATTGTATTGTTGAACGAGTCTTTAATCGTGAAAACATGCACTATATTCGATGTTGGAGCCTATGATATTGAGGACTTTAGTTACCTTAACCCCACTTTGGCCTTTATTAGGACGTAGTGCGAGGCTATGAGGGGGTACCCCCGAAATAGTGCTACGCGATGGTACACTCAAAAGAAGTTCTCTTGAGAATATTATTAACCACTAAGTACTTGGGAAGTTGATAATATCCAAAAGATGGGCTAATGACTTTGGGAACTTCATTAGAACCTTGTTCGGCAGGTATAATCAACCTTTAGTTCAAATCCTTTGGGAATGGGTACACCTTCACTCCATGCTCGTTGCAAACCTAGGGTGCCCCTTATTTGTTTATCTTTGTATCCTTATGTGAATACTTGTGTTTGCTGCATTCATATAACATCATTCCGCATTGGACTTCATGGGATTCACTTTCATTTATGAACATTGTAGGTCACTATGACTTCAAATAAAAGACGTACTGTGAAATATACTTTTAAGAGTCCCAAATTGGACGACCTAAAGAAGTTGTGGGGCTTTATCAAGGATCAAGAAGAATTCAAGAACAAATATGGGAAGCTGATATCTTTGTTGGGTTGCTCAGTGAATGAAGGACTTCTTCCCACTCTACTACAGTTCTATGATCCTCTCTACCATTGTTTCACCTTCCCAGACTTTCAGCTATTACCTACATTGGAAGAGTATTCCTTTTTGGTTGGTCTACCTGTCCTAGAGGAATCTCCTTTTCCTTTCTTGGAAAGGGACCATGATGAGAAAGATATTGCTAAAGCCCTCCGTTTAAAGGTATCTGACGACAAAGCCAACCTAGTTACTAAGGATGGAGTTCTTGGTTTAAAGATAGGTTTCCTAGTCGAGAAGGCTTCATTCTATGCTGATTATTCTAATAAGGCTCCGTTTGAGGCAATTTTTGCTTTGCTTGTTTATGGGTTGTTTTTATTTCCGAGTTTTGAAGGTTTCATTGATCTCAAAGCATTCAAGATCTTTATGAAGAACAACCCAGTGCCAACTCTGTTGGGAAATGCATATCACTCTATACATCCCCGAAACCTTCGTGGTGGAGGGATGATTACTTGCTGTGTACCTTTACTTTACAAGTGGTTTATTTCGCACTTGCCGAAGTCTAGATCTTTCACAAACATTGGCAAAGAGCATTGGTCTCCAAGAGTTATGGCTTTGACCCATTCTGACATTGATTGGTACAACCGAGTGTATGATGGAGTATTAATTATTGATAATTGCGGTGACTTTGCTAATGTACCATTGCTCAGCTTTGATGGAGGAATCAGCTACAATCCTGTTTTAGCTCGTCGACAGTTGGGATACCCGTTGAAGGAACCTCCCAAGAGTGTTCAAGTAGAGGGTATATTCTTCAAAAATGATATGGAACTCCGAGTAAAGATTCTAAATGCATGGCGTAATGTACACAAAAAGGGGAAGAGAAGTCTAGGGAAGCCTGACTGTGTGTCTTTAGAACCATACCTCCAGTGGGTCAGAAAAAGGGCAATCAAGCTAAAGATGCCCTATTCCCGTCAAGATCCCATAACGCCAAGGAAAGAGCTCACTTATGTCTTTATGTCTGAAGCCGAGAAGTTAAGAGTGTCCTTAAGGAAGTCTCAACATGAGCTGGAATCCTGGAAGAACAAGTACCATGTAGCAGTGGCAGAAAATGATGACTGTCAGAAGCAGAAGGCTGAACTTCAAAAGGAGAGGGATGAACTTCAGAAACAGCTACAATCGAAGGATGAAGAGCTACTCCCTTGCAAGAAGAGAAAAGTCATGGAGGATTTATTTTTCTCCGACCCACAATGCACTATTTGGAAACTAATTGTGGACAATCTTATCCGTGAGAAGACGCAACTAGAAGAACAACTCAAGCAGTAGCATTCAAAGCTTCTTTAGTGTCTTTACTAGCTTTTATTTAGCTTTTATTTGGGACTCTTTAAAAGAATATTTATGTAGTCCGTTTCAAATTTAATAAAACGTTCCCTTTTACCGCAATGCCTATAAATAGAGGAATCCCATGAAGTCCTAATCATCTTGCATTGCATTCTTTTCCCTTGTTCACTTCAAGAAGCTCAATTTCATTCTGTAGGTGTTGTAATCATGGATTTCAGAAGAGAAACCCTGAAGTACACTTTTCAGAGCCCCAACATCGAAAGCTTGAGAGAACTAGTCGGACTCGTAGAGGATCGCTTTGCCTTCGCAGCAGAATATGGAGGAGTCTTCCGTTTCCTTGAGCTAAGGATGAAAGAAGGATTGTTGGAAACATTGGTTCAATTTTATGACCCGATGTATCACTGCTTCACTTTTCCGGACTACCAATTGATGCCGACCTTGGAAGAGTACTCAGAACTCTTGAGGATGCCTGTGACTGTTCGACCCCTATTCACCGGAAGGGAAGACACGCTTAGTCACCAAGAAATTGCAAATGCCACTCATCTTAGTCTTGAAGATGTTCAAACCCACCTGATCACCAAGGAAGGAGTCCTTGGGTTCCCCGCTGACTTTTTGATCGAAAAAGTCCGTTTCCATGCTGAAAGAAAGGAGGTTCTCATCTTGGAAGTCAATTTCGCTTTGTTGGTTTATGGGACTTTCTGGTTCCCTAAAATTGACAGTTTTGTTGATATGGATGCGATCAAGCTGTTCATACTCAAGAATCCAGTACCCACCTTGCTTGCTGATACGTACTTTTCGATTCATTCGATGAATGCTGAAGGAGGAGGACACATTGTATGTTGTACTGCCTTGCTGTACTCATGGTTCATCGCTCGTTTGACTTGGTATCCGTCCCTTTGGGATGAAGTAGCAACCCCTCGATGGTCCGAGATACTTATGGCCCTCACCCATTCGAACATTGTTTGGTATGATCCCGCCTATGGAGGCGTGCCTATGATTCCTAGCATCGGAGGATTCCCCAACGTACCGCTTATTGGAAGAGAGGGATGTATAAGCTATAATCCTGCTTTGGCCCGTAGACAGTTTGGGCACCCTATGATCCAAGTGCCTGACCTGGTTTCGTTGGAAGAGATCTATTTCAAAGGAGAAGAGGATCTAGACCTAAGGACTGTCATCATTTATGCATGGAAATATATTGATATGGAAGGAACAACTGCTTCAGGATACCACAGCTGTGTTGTTTCTGAGGATTATCTGCATTGGGTGCGAGAAAGGGCTCTCGATCTCAAGATGCCTTTTCCTTTTCATGAACCTATGGTATTATCTCCTCATGACCCCGACTGGTTCTATGTGGATGAAATAGAACAAGTAAGGATTGCTTTAGATGAAGCCCGGAAATTGAGGACTGCTTGGAAGAATAAGTTCTTCACCCTCAAGGTAGAGAAGGAAAGACTTCAAAAGACTCCGGAAATAGAAGTTGCCAGAAAGAGAAAGGCGCAAGGAGATTTATTTTCTCCTCATGCCTCTGCAAGTGTTGTCACCAATGATGATCTTCCCTCAACTACCACGGCTTGGAAGGAGTGTGTGGAACGGCTCATCATCGAGAAAGCGGCGCTGCAGAAGCGTATTGATCAGCTGACCGAGGAGCTCCGTACAAAGGAGAAGACTGTGGGATAGAGTTCTAAGTTTTCTTTTGCTTTCGTTGTAATAAACTCTTAAAAGAGTACTTTTCTTTACATTGTTTCTCAAGAATAAAAAGTTTTTAATTATTCTACATTATAATACTGAAAAACACTTTGAGTTTCTTGAAGTCTTCTCCTACATCTGCATTATGCATTAACATTCTTCATTTAGCATGGCATTTTACATTTGTGCATGTGTCTTTCCTTTGTTGTGGCTCATTTCGGTTTTCCATCTTTTGTTGTCAGTCGCCGTCTCGACCATCTGACCAAGCCGGAAGTATCATTAAAGGATAGTAAGGAGAACGAAGATATGGATCGCACGACTAACTTCAGAGTAAGGTCCAAACCGACATTTCACCGTCCCTCTGATGACTTTGTACCCACGCGACTTCAGCCTATGCGAGACAACCTGTTTGCTGACTTTCAGAAGATTCATGCTGAAAGGGAAATGGACGATCCTGGGCTTATAGCATTCGAGAATGAATTTCGTGACTTCAAGGAACAATGGAAAATGATGTAGAGGAACCGTGCACCTGATTTTCATGCTCATGACCCGCGCTTAGTTCCGAACCTAGCTGTCCCCCCGGAATTTCAAGTGCCTGCCTTCGAAGTGTACAAAGGCACGATTTGTCCAAGGTATCATTTGATGACGTTTTGTCAAAAGATGACTGCTTACCTTGGGAACGACAAACTAATCGTTCACTGCTTTCAAGAAAGTTTGGGTGGAGCACCGTTAACATGGTATATGAAGCTACGAAGGAACCACATTCAGTCCTGGGAAGACTTAGCTGTTGCTTTTGTAAAGCAATACAATTACAATTTGGGAATAGTTCCAGATAAAACAGGTGACAGTGGATCGTCTAAAGGATCCACAACTCCGATATCCTGCCCTCAACATGGCTACGCAATGCCCGCTCAGTGCGAGCAGCAATTACCTCCTAAGCGAAGGATGCCATTTCCAGATCAGCATCGACATGTTCGAAGACAGTTTCCGAATCAGAAAGTACCTCTGAATACTCTGAAAGAAGAAACTCATTGGTTTGATCTTATCCCATTTACTTACCGTCAATTATGGTTTTATTTCATCCGAAACTCGGTAATGACACCTAAAAAGACTAGAACCATGAACTCTCACCCACCGTGGTTCAACCCAAACACCAGCTGTGAATTTCACGATGGAGTGTTGGGGCATTCGATTGAAGATTGCAAAGTTTTTCAAGAGAAAGTTCAAGAAATGATCGATAATGAAGTGCTAACCTTCAAAGGAGAAAGACCAATCATGAATGGAATACCATTACGCTGATATAAGTGAAAACTCCAGAAGAACTTTCTATTTCTTTTGTTTGTTTGTGTGTTTATTTCTTTGGTTAAAAGTATTTTTGGCATGTAAGAACTTTCTGTTTTGAATAAGTAATGCAATAACTGTTTGTCTTGAAGAAATCCATTCGTTTCCACTCAAATAGTTTTTCAAAATTATTTATAATGCCGACTTTTACCCGATCTCTTGCTCTGACAGAGAATTGGAAGGAGGATGATGAAGTAAAACATATGATCTCTTGCGGTATGCTTCGAATAAGAACCCTACTGATGATGTAAGGCCTTATTTCAACCACCTAAACACCAACATAGTTAAACCCTCTTTTTCAAGCCTGGAAAAAAAAATTTGTTTTTTCTCCCAAACCAAAATCTCGTTTTTTGCCTGGGGCAGGGTACCATCAAAAATGAACATTTTTCAAATTGGGTGGGCACAAATATACTAACCCTTTATTCCTCCATTTTATCAGTCATAAATTAAGCCCATATACAACCTTCAAAGTCCTGATTGAAGTAAGGTTTAGTTCGAAAGCATACTCTATGAGATATTGTTTCCTGACTCCTTGAGCTACGCTCAAATTAAATCGGCTTTATAAATAATTTTAATTTATATCCCAACTAGTGATTTCGATCACAAGTTATAACGATATCTCTTTTCGAAACTTCAAGACAAACGTGTGTTGCATTAACCGTTCCGAAATCAACATTTCTGACTTGCTAAAATACGCTTGACATCTTAGAAAGATTACACGGACTTTGATGAACTTGAAGACCTTGCCAACCTGGGGCAATTTTTTTTTAAGATGTTTGATCCGTACGAGTTTGGTTTCCCCTAAAGCACAAATTGGAAGATTCAGTTATACCGCCAATCAGGGGCAGTTACATCGAAATTCAGCGAATCTCTAGGGAGTTCGAAAACAGTGGGGCATTTGGACATCATGTTTTCTATAAAATCCTCTCGAGATGTTTTTTCTACACCACGCGACTTGGGGCATTTGAAGCTTTGAGGCAAAGAGGACGTTCATTTCATCCTCAAGAAGCTCAACTCCAAACAACTGTGATGACCCAGGATATTCATTTTATCCCCTGTGAAATTTCAGTTTGGGTACCTCCGCCTACAACTTCAGGCAACCTTTCGCACCTATCAAGATGTTACATCCCCAAGTGGAATGCGTTCTATTCCCCAAAGATTTTGAAGTCTTGAAGCAGGATTGGGATCCTATATTTAGTTCTCCATCTATCCTCAGTGATACTTCTATCTTCAAAGATTGGTCGAAATGTTTATCTCGAGATGATTATTTCATCTCCGTCACCTCTTTCTGTCTGTTTTGTCAGCATAGGCATACGCATAGCATATAAGTAGACAGCATGGCATGTGCATTTTCGCATTCTTTGCGTTTGTTTCTATCGCCTTGGCTGTAGTTATCCCTAGGTGTTTGGGTGTGTCTTATCCTTCCAATTAGATTCATCCCTAGGCAGAAAGAGCATAATGTTTCATTTTCCCCATGAAGTTCAACCCTCATGGAAGGCGGCTATTTTAGTACAATTCCATTTGAGTTCACACATCAATGGTCAAGTCTTGCTTGACAGTTTCTTTTCGGCTACTTCCCGAATCGAACATCGGTCTTTGGCAATCACATCATGGACATCTCCAATCTTTAAGCATGGATTAAGTGTGCATTTATTTTGCACCTTATTACCCAGGAAGAATATTCATAAAGACAGACATTTCTTCAACAATAGCATCACAGAATTTTCTCAAACATCTACAACAATCTCTTTATTTGAGCAACTCGTTTTGATCAGGATCTTGTTCAAAACGACAAACGACATTTTTCACAAGACAGATCATTTACCATCAGTGGATCCTTCAACATTAGACAGTTACAGACATTTCTCTCAGGAATAACTTCCCCAATGAGTTCATCACACAAGTTCACTTCCGTCAAGTGGCATCTCCCCAGAGAAGTCAAAGAAGTTTACCACAATAGTCTCCGTACTTGAGAAGACATACGTTATAATTCAACCGGCTCACATCTCTTCTGAAGATCCCCGGTGAAGCTACATCTACATTTACAATCACATTTACAAAATTACAACTACAACTACAGATTACGTCAAATTACACCTACAGGGTTCTACAACGAACTACACCTACAGGGTTCTACAACGAACTACACCTACAGGGTTCTACAACGAACTACATCTACAGGGTTCTACAGCGAACTACATTTACAGTCTACAACGACATCTACAATCTACAAAATTACAACCCCTATGAAGGTGCTCTCACGAGTTTTCATCATTTCGGGAGGAGACCGAGACCAGCTCATGATTCCCATATCATGATGCTCGGGGAAGTCCTACATCGAAGACTGAGACCAGCTCATGATTCCCATATCATGATGCTCGGGGAAGTCCTACATCGAAGACTGAGACCAGCTCATGATTCCCATATCATGACGTTCGGGGAAGTCCTACATCAGAAACCGAGACCAGCTCATGATTCCCATATCATGATGCTCGGGGAAGTCCTACATCAAAGACTGAGACCAGTTCGTGGTTCCCATACCACGATGCTCGGGGAAGTTCCACAACTACAACAACATTTACAATGACATCTACATCCACAAACTACAGTGATTCTACCATCTACGAAGTTGTGACATTTCAGGCAGAGATTGAAACCAGCTCGTGGTACCCTTATCGTGGCGCTAAGGGAAGTCGCGCATTTTCAAGTTGAGTTCCAAAAGAAAAGACAAAAAAAACACAGAAAGAAAAGGAAGAATACGAATAAAACTGAACCATCGACTCAATTCATTCGGATTATTACCAACCACAACATTATGATAATAAGCATATCTCTCGACTAGAAGCTTCTTTCCCATTACCATATCCCCGGTGTGTAAGGTATTGTTATACTTCTGGAGATTCCCTAGTGTTGGTTACTTCCTGTCCCCGTGGGGTTTCCTTTTGTCGAGTCTGTTTTTTTCCGTGTGTCGTTTCTCCATGTGGCGTCATTTCACCACAGGACTCGCTGTCTTACATTTCTCATATCATTGCATATCATTTGCATCCGGGTGGTTTCTTAAGGCCAAAAATTCGTGCAATGTTCGTATTTAAGTCCCTCCTATCTCGTCGAGACGAAGATTTCTATCTCCATATCTCCGGATAGAAGTAACTTAAATAGGGGCATCTGTCACACCCTAATTTTTGACCTTAAAAAAAATCCACCTCTTGGTGCTTTGTTTTTCTTCCGCTTTTTTTTACCAGCGCAAGCATTTGGGGCCTATATTGTGTCCCATGTTGTGTCTTTGTTTCTGTAACATCCTAATTTTTCCATACACTAAATAATATATCTAGTTAGATTTGAGATTTTAACAATGCTAGTTATTAAAAATTAAATGTTGAAACTAACACTTATAATAATTAATTTATTAATTAATTACTTTTTATATTTATTACTTTTATTCTTCAATTTGAATATCATCGTTTCATTTTATAAACTAAACTTTGAAATTTAAATTGGTACTTAAAACCCTTAACTTTAAGTTAATTAATTATTCATATTATTATTATCATTATTGTTGTTCTTGTTTTGTTATTATTAATTGATTTTATTTTATTTGAATATTATCATTTTACTCTATAAACCAATTAATAAATAAAATAATCTTAAGACAATAAAAATATCAAATAACTATCCTTTTTACTATTTTTATTATTATTAATATTATTAACATTTTACTTTTTATAAAAGAAATATATATCTCATTTTCTATTAATATCCTACATAATATTATGTCATGAAATCAAGCTCCCATACCTTTGTCATAAATTATTTTCACAAAGTCATACTAGAACACCTAAAGCACTATTGATGAAAGATTAGTAAATATTTGATAGAGACATATTTACTAGCAAGAGTTGAAAAGTTGGAAGGTATGGGCAAAAGATGATAAATTATGTTATTTTAATATTTTACAACTAGTATAAATAGGGGTCTCTTCCACCCCATTTTCATTCATTCATTCACAAATCATCTTTCTTACTTCTTTACTTCTTTCCTTCTCTAATTTCTTCATATAGCAATATTAGTTTTAGTTATCGAAGTTCCCACGATATCGGTTCGTAACCTTTAGAGTATTTTGTGGTAAAAGTTCTTCTAAAGTTTCAAGGGAGTTTTATACGTCAAAGTTCTGCCCAAATCATTTTCATAAGTAATCGGTAAGCCGTTATAATGTCCATTTTATTTTAATTATATTATTTTAATTATGTTATTTATATAAAGGTTATTTTAAATTTTCTATGCAAATTCCGTTCAGACGTCGATATATTGAACTTATAAAGTCCAAAATAAATTTTACCATTTTAAGTCGTTATAATGCCCAAATTTTATTATAATTTAAATGTTATTAGAAATATACTCTTGACAATTTTCTAAAACAAACAAATTCAAAAGGAGGTATAATATAATTTATATTTGAATTTAATAATTATTTTGGAGGTTATTATGATATATTTAAATAAATAAATATTTCAAGTTATAACGGGATTATGTTCAATTAACCATAAATTATATTCTAATTATTTCATAAATTTCGTACAATCCAACGGTTATCGTAAATTAGGTTCTTGGCAAAGATCGAAGACAACACTTGTGGACTTTCAACAACACTCAACAAAAGGTGGGGGCAAGATTTCGTATACGATTGGGACGGTTAGCGTAAAATAACTTAATATATATGTGTGTAGTGGTGACCTAAGCCCTACTAGCGATAAATAATTAAGGAGAGCCTATTCTCAAATAATGATTTTCACAAATCACTAGGCGAGGTTACGCCGGCCTTAATTAATTATCATAGGAATAATCTTTGACAATTTGGTATTGTATTGTGCTTGCATTATTCGGTTAATTTTATAATTGTTTATTTTATTTATACTTGAATGATTGTGATTGATAGATTAAGGAAATAATCGGTTAATGAGAGAAAAACATTGCTAGATATTAAGTAATTGATCCCCATTAACATAAGGAAAGTTGGATACAATGAGTAGTTATATTTGGTTGGGTTCTGGCTAAGGAAAGACTTGGTCGACTATGCCGTTTACAGTCCACCTCTCTTACCTGGGAAGTTAACCATACAATTACCCATTATACAAACTGAACTTATTATGTAAGGACAAAGATCAAATATGGCAAGACATTGGATGGATTTGGTACTCAACCTAAGTATCTAGATAATAAGTATAACTTGAAAAGTTGATACGATAATTCCCCATTATTAACTTAATACTTATGGCTAAGAGTTGCCACAAGATGAGTGAGTGATCATATAGACTTGCATTAAGGAATGTGTAAGTCCACCGCCGTGCGGTATGGGACGCACGAGGTTGATCAGTCGCCTGCAATCCCGACGGGGATTATTATCTATGCATGCTAGGCAAGACAAGGTTCTTGGCCTGAATTCTCAGGGACGATCGACTTATAACACCTAGGCTCCATGTGAAGTTAGGTGGCGTAGCTCTTGGTAATTGGGAGTACGTTGGTGGCATGTGGTCTAGTGATATCTGATCTTGGTAAATGGGATAGATATCATTGACAGCGTTTAGTGGCCTGAGTCAGCATATAGTTCAGGGATGCATTAGAATAAATAAAGTATATGTAATTGTGGGTATAAGATACGCTTGTTTGTATAAATATGGTTTCCATATATATTATTATTTTACACATTCATTCCCACTTTTAAACTTGTACATGAATCTTAGCCCTGTGTCATTTTTGTTTTGCATTTTGGATTATTTTATGACGATCAGACGATGAGCTCGAATCTTGCGTACTTCCCGACAACTCAGAAGGAAAGGATATGAAGTGACGTGGAGATGTGTTACTATAACATCTAGATTGGGAGCTGTTAGTGTTTTGTCAAACGCTAATCACATCCCTACTACTACAGTCAGTATAAGTGTCAGTCTTGTTGGACTTAGGAGGTCCCTTTTGGTATGCTTTCTTTTTGGTTTCCTTTCTGTACTTTTATTTTATGTTTTATCTATGTGGCAAGGCCGCTAGTCTTAACGGTGTCAAACTCTGTAAAATATATTTGAAGCATATGTATGTGAAACAGTATGTTTTTAAATAATTAAGTATTGTCCTTTAAAAATTTCAAATTTTTCTGTATTTTTATAAGGTTTCATTAGAATTCCACTAATGGGACATAGGCTGTCTCATTTAATGGTATCAGAGCTGGTCGATTCAGCTCGGACCGTAAGTGTCTAGAATTATACTGACTGTATCAAGTTGGATTCCAAACTGGATGATAACTTTTCTTCTGTGCATTGAGTCTTCATCTTGAGAGCCTTCTAGTATAATGGTCTAGGAAACTTATTTAGCACACTTTATTTTTCCTCCCCAACGGTCACAAACCCAACGGTAACGTAACGGACACTTCACAAAATTCACTTTATAAATACTTCACACCCATCCATTATTTTCATATCAATTCCTAAATATTTATCTATACCTTTCAAATGGCTAAATCCTTTCTTTTATTCATCACTCTTCTTGTCATTATTTTGTTTGTTATTGGTATCATCAAGCATGAAGAATTAGGTAAAGATTTCGTAGCAATAATGATAATTATAGTTTTACCACTATTAGTCTTAGCTTGGTTTACAAGTAGAGGTTTTTGAATGAGACATGGTCACGATTTTTGTAATCGTTGTTATTAAATAAATTGATACATTTTTGTTTATACATTAAATGTTGATTATGTTTTCCTGAATTCTAGTTATATTTAAGATATTAATTCAACATTTTAGACACAATTATCCCTTGCCTGTGGGAGACTTGATAAAAATCCTTATCGATGAATCATTCATTGGGATATAAATATACATAATTGTTATGTTCTTTATGTCTTGTGAATGATTGAACCTAATAACTATTCCTTTTCAGGAAGTTATGGTTCAGAACGTCAGAGGTGCGAGGCGTGGTAGGAGTGCTGCTAGAGGCACTACTAGAGGTATACGTAGGAATGCGAGTGATGAAGTTACTCCTGAAGGAGCACCTACCATTCCCATTGGACGAGAAGATCATTCCCAAACTGGAACGAACTCTCAAGCTGACACTCGAGATGTTCGTGAACTTGCTGCAGCTGTGTTAGTTCAAACACAACAAAATGCTCAAATCCTGCAAATCACTCGAGATCATCAACTCTTTCAGCAACAACAAAGGGAAATGGTGCATGAGGATACAGGATTGAACTCGTTTCTGAAAGGAAAACCACCACAGTTTGGTGGTGACTTTAATCCGGAGGGTGCTGAGAAATGGTTGCAAGAAATGGAGAAGATATTTTCTTTCACTCACTGTAGAGAGAATAGAAGGGTTGGTTATGCAACATTCATGCTGACAGGCGATGCTGAAGCTTGGTGGAGAGGAAAGTATAGATTATTGGAAGAGGAAGGAAGAGAAATCAATTGGACCTTGTTCAAAGAAGAATTTTTGGGGAAGTATTTTCCAAAGTTATGTAGGAAAGAGAAGGAGAGAGAATTTCAGAATCTACGTCAAGGTGTGATGACGGTGGGAGAATATACTAGGAAGTTTGAATCCTTGCTAAAGTATTCTGAGTTTTACCGCTTGCATCCAAGGGAAGAATGGATGTGTGAAAAGTATCAAGATGGATTGAAATATGATATCCAGAGGGCAGTTTTACCTCTGCATATTATGCGCTTTGGTGAGCTAGTAGAAAGGTGTCTGGAGTTGGAAGGGATTGACAATAGGAAGAATCAATATGGATCAGGAGGATCAACCCAAAACAACAATCACAAGGGCCACTTTAACCGAGGCCACGGAGGAAGAATCCAACGAGGGGGTAGGCCATATCAAAGGCCTACACCTTATCATAACCAGGATTCTAGAAGGTTAATGTTCAAGTGTTACAGCTGTGGAGGGGCACATCTTAACAAAGATTGTCCAAATAGAAATATTGGAACTTGTTTTCGCTGTGGTCAGAAAGGCCACTTTCTCAAAGATTGTCCCCAAGGACAAAGTCAACCAACAGGCCAGAGGAGCGGCCTAATAAACAATAACAACATAGGGAGAGCAAGAAATGGAGGCCCAAGTGTTGGTCAGAGACCTCAGAATCAAAATAAGCCAACCACAGGAAGAGTATTTACAATTAGAGGAGCTGAGATCTCAAAGTCAGCTGGGTTAATTCAAGGTATGTGTTTAATTGGAGATAAGTTGGTATCAGTTTTATTCGATTCAGGAGCTACACATTCTTTTATATCTACCTCTTGTGCTGAATTTTTGGGATTCGAAATTGTTGATCACGATTATAAGTTGACTATCACAACTCCCTCGGGAGAAAGAATGGTAACTTATTCAGTCTGTGTAGACTGTCCAATAATCTTAGAAAATAGAAGATTCTTAGTAGATCTTGTGGTACTCCCGCTACAAGACCTAGATGTCATCTTAGGAATGGATTGGTTATCAGCCAACGATGTCAACTTGAGATGCAAGGAGAAAATTTTTACATTTGGAGAAGATAGTGGAGAAATCAGCAAAGCTGAAACCCTCACTCAAAGTTTTATGATGCTATTCTCCATGTCAGTAGGAGAAACCCCTAGTGTGGAAAATTTTCCCGTAGTCTGTGAATTCCCGGAAGTCTTTCCAGAAGAAGTTCCAGGTTTACCACCGGTTAGGGAAGTGGAATTTTCTATAGACTTGGTTCCAGGAACTGGACCAATTTCTATATCTCCTTATCGAATGTCACCCTCAGAGCTTGCGGAGTTAAAGAAACAATTAGACGAGATGTTAGAGAAAGAATTTATTAGACCAAGTGTATCGCCATGGGGAGCTCCAATCTTGTTTGTGAAGAAGAAGGATGGTTCTTCTAGACTTTGTGTGGATTACAGACAACTCAATAAAGCCACTGTGAAAAACAAGTATCCTTTGCCTAGAATCGACGACTTGATGGATCAGTTAAAAGGAGCATCAGTATTCTCAAAGATTGACTTGAAGTCTGGATATCATCAGATCAGGGTGAAGGAAGATGATATTCCAAAAACAGCTTTTAGATCCCGTTATGGACACTATGAGTACTTAGTTATGCCATTTGGTTTGACTAATGCTCCAGCAGTATTCATGGATTACATGAATAGGATCTTTAGGTCATACTTAGATCAATTTGTTGTAGTTTTCATTGATGACATTCTGATTTATTCCAAGAATGAGGTAGAGCACAGAGAACATTTGAGAATTGTGCTACAGATATTAAAGGACCTTCAATTGTACGCGAAATTCTCGAAATGTGAATTTTGGTTGAAGGAGGTACAATTTCTTGGTCATGTAATTAGTAAAGAAGGTATTGCAGTAGACCCAAGTAAAGTCGAAGCAATAACAAAGTGGGAGAGTCCAAAGAATGTTGGCGAGATTCGAAGTTTTCTTGGACTAGCTGGATATTATCGGAGGTTCATTGAAGGATTTTCAAAGATCGCTTTGCCCATGACTCAGTTAACGAGGAAAGGTAAAAACTTTGAATGGACTAAAGAGTGTGAAGAAAGTTTTCAGAAGCTAAAGGAAAGATTGACTTCATCACCAATACTCATCTTACCAGACCCATTAGGAAATTTTGATGTGTATTGTGATGCGTCATATCAAGGTCTTGGGTGTGTGTTGATGCAAGAAAGGAAAGTGATAGCTTATGCATCAAGACAATTGAAGGTGCATGAGAGGAACTACCCAACTCACGACCTAGAGTTAGCGGCAATTGTGTTTGCCTTAAAGATTTGGAGGCATTATCTTTATGGATCAAAGTTCACTGTGTTAAGTGATCACAAAAGCCTGAAGCATTTATTTGATCAGAAAGATTTAAACATGAGACAAAGGCGCTGGATGGAATTCTTGAAGGACTATGATTTTGAGTTGCAATATCATCCCGGAAAGGCCAATGTTGTAGCAGACGCTTTGAGTCGAAAGAAACTTCATGTATCTGCAATGATGTTGAAGGAAGAAGAGTTGATTGACAAATTCGTGGATTTAAACTTAGGAGTACATCACAATGAAGGAAGTATATTCATAGGCGCTATTGTCGTGTCTAATGAATTTCTGAAATGGATCAAAGATGAACAACAACTTGATGACCGTCTAGTGAGCATAAAGGAAAATATAAGAAATGGTCAAAATGGAGAGTTTAACATAAGGAGTGATGGAATCCTAAGGTTTAAAGAAAGGTTGTGTGTACCTCAAAATCAGGATATTCAAAAGTTGATTTTGGAAGAGGGCCACAAAAGTAAGTTGAGTTTTCATCCAGGAGCCACAAAGATGTATCAAGACTTGAAGAAAATGTTTTGGTGGGTTGGAATGAAGAGACATATAGCAGAATATGTTCAAAGTTGCTTGGTATGTCAGAAGGCAAAGATTGAACATCAGAAGCCAGCCGGATTGCTACAACCTTTAGATATTCCAGAGTGGAAGTGGGACGGAATAGCCATGGATTTTGTAACCGCTTTGCCTAAGACTCAGAAACAACATGATGCAATTTGGGTGATCATTGATAGGTTGACAAAGAGTGCACATTTCATTCCCATCAACCAGACGTTTAAATTAGAGAGACTAGCTCAGGTATATGTAAAGGAGATTGTTAGATTGCATGGAATACCTTCAAGTATAGTCAATGATAGAGATCCCAGATTCACATCAAATTTTTGGCATCAGTTGCATTTAGAGTTAGGAACAAAACTGAGGTTAAGTTCAGCTTATCATCCCCAAACGGATGGCCAGTCTGAGAGGACGATTCAATCGTTAGAGGATTTGTTGAGAGCTTGTGCTCTTGAACACAAAGGAAGTTGGGACGAGTTCTTACCATTGATTGAGTTTACTTACAACAATAGTTTTCACTCAAGTATCGGCATGGCTCCATATGAAGCATTATACGGAAGAAAGTGTCGTACACCTTTATGTTGGTATGAGGTTGGAGAAAATAAAATATTGGGTTCAGAATTCGTGCAACAAACGACAGATCAGGTTAAACTTATTAGAGAAAAAATGAAGGCAGCACAGGACCGTCAAAAGAGTTATAATGATAAGAGGAGAAGACCTTTGGAGTTCGAGGCAGGAGATCACGTGTTCATTAGGGTAACTCCTAGGGCGGGAATTGCACGAGCAATCAAAACTAGGAAGTTAACACCAAGGTTTATCGGGCCTTTTCAAATTCTACGGCGGATTGGACCTGTAGCGTATCACATTGCTTTGCCGCCAAACTTGTCTAATCTTCATGATGTATTTCATGTATCACAACTGAGGAAGTATTATCCGGACCCTTCACATGTCATTGAGCCTGAAACTGTGGAACTTAGAGATAATTTGGAATATGAGGCTATACCTGTCAAGATCTTAGATCATCGTATTAAAGAACTTCGTGGAAAGCAAATACCATTGGTTAGAGTCGTGTGGGATGATGTAACTGGTGATTCTACTTGGGAAAGAGAAGAAGACATGCGTCAGAAGTATCCACATATGTTTTAGGTACGCTAAATTTCGAGGACGAAATTTCTTTTAAGGGGGGTGGTAATGTAACATCCTAATTTTTCCATACACTAAATAATATATCTAGTTAGATTTGAGATTTTAACAATGCTAGTTATTAAAAATTAAATGTTGAAACTAACACTTATAATAATTAATTTATTAATTAATTACTTTTTATATTTATTACTTTTATTCTTCAATTTGAATATCATCGTTTCATTTTATAAACTAAACTTTGAAATTTAAATTGGTACTTAAAACCCTTAACTTTAAGTTAATTAATTATTCATATTATTATTATCATTATTGTTGTTCTTGTTTTGTTATTATTAATTGATTTTATTTTATTTGAATATTATCATTTTACTCTATAAACCAATTAATAAATAAAATAATCTTAAGACAATAAAAATATCAAATAACTATCCTTTTTACTATTTTTATTATTATTAATATTATTAACATTTTACTTTTTATAAAAGAAATATATATCTCATTTTCTATTAATATCCTACATAATATTATGTCATGAAATCAAGCTCCCATACCTTTGTCATAAATTATTTTCACAAAGTCATACTAGAACACCTAAAGCACTATTGATGAAAGATTAGTAAATATTTGATAGAGACATATTTACTAGCAAGAGTTGAAAAGTTGGAAGGTATGGGCAAAAGATGATAAATTATGTTATTTTAATATTTTACAACTAGTATAAATAGGGGTCTCTTCCACCCCATTTTCATTCATTCATTCACAAATCATCTTTCTTACTTCTTTACTTCTTTCCTTCTCTAATTTCTTCATATAGCAATATTAGTTTTAGTTATCGAAGTTCCCACGATATCGGTTCGTAACCTTTAGAGTATTTTGTGGTAAAAGTTCTTCTAAAGTTTCAAGGGAGTTTTATACGTCAAAGTTCTGCCCAAATCATTTTCATAAGTAATCGGTAAGCCGTTATAATGTCCATTTTATTTTAATTATATTATTTTAATTATGTTATTTATATAAAGGTTATTTTAAATTTTCTATGCAAATTCCGTTCAGACGTCGATATATTGAACTTATAAAGTCCAAAATAAATTTTACCATTTTAAGTCGTTATAATGCCCAAATTTTATTATAATTTAAATGTTATTAGAAATATACTCTTGACAATTTTCTAAAACAAACAAATTCAAAAGGAGGTATAATATAATTTATATTTGAATTTAATAATTATTTTGGAGGTTATTATGATATATTTAAATAAATAAATATTTCAAGTTATAACGGGATTATGTTCAATTAACCATAAATTATATTCTAATTATTTCATAAATTTCGTACAATCCAACGGTTATCGTAAATTAGGTTCTTGGCAAAGATCGAAGACAACACTTGTGGACTTTCAACAACACTCAACAAAAGGTGGGGGCAAGATTTCGTATACGATTGGGACGGTTAGCGTAAAATAACTTAATATATATGTGTGTAGTGGTGACCTAAGCCCTACTAGCGATAAATAATTAAGGAGAGCCTATTCTCAAATAATGATTTTCACAAATCACTAGGCGAGGTTACGCCGGCCTTAATTAATTATCATAGGAATAATCTTTGACAATTTGGTATTGTATTGTGCTTGCATTATTCGGTTAATTTTATAATTGTTTATTTTATTTATACTTGAATGATTGTGATTGATAGATTAAGGAAATAATCGGTTAATGAGAGAAAAACATTGCTAGATATTAAGTAATTGATCCCCATTAACATAAGGAAAGTTGGATACAATGAGTAGTTATATTTGGTTGGGTTCTGGCTAAGGAAAGACTTGGTCGACTATGCCGTTTACAGTCCACCTCTCTTACCTGGGAAGTTAACCATACAATTACCCATTATACAAACTGAACTTATTATGTAAGGACAAAGATCAAATATGGCAAGACATTGGATGGATTTGGTACTCAACCTAAGTATCTAGATAATAAGTATAACTTGAAAAGTTGATACGATAATTCCCCATTATTAACTTAATACTTATGGCTAAGAGTTGCCACAAGATGAGTGAGTGATCATATAGACTTGCATTAAGGAATGTGTAAGTCCACCGCCGTGCGGTATGGGACGCACGAGGTTGATCAGTCGCCTGCAATCCCGACGGGGATTATTATCTATGCATGCTAGGCAAGACAAGGTTCTTGGCCTGAATTCTCAGGGACGATCGACTTATAACACCTAGGCTCCATGTGAAGTTAGGTGGCGTAGCTCTTGGTAATTGGGAGTACGTTGGTGGCATGTGGTCTAGTGATATCTGATCTTGGTAAATGGGATAGATATCATTGACAGCGTTTAGTGGCCTGAGTCAGCATATAGTTCAGGGATGCATTAGAATAAATAAAGTATATGTAATTGTGGGTATAAGATACGCTTGTTTGTATAAATATGGTTTCCATATATATTATTATTTTACACATTCATTCCCACTTTTAAACTTGTACATGAATCTTAGCCCTGTGTCATTTTTGTTTTGCATTTTGGATTATTTTATGACGATCAGACGATGAGCTCGAATCTTGCGTACTTCCCGACAACTCAGAAGGAAAGGATATGAAGTGACGTGGAGATGTGTTACTATAACATCTAGATTGGGAGCTGTTAGTGTTTTGTCAAACGCTAATCACATCCCTACTACTACAGTCAGTATAAGTGTCAGTCTTGTTGGACTTAGGAGGTCCCTTTTGGTATGCTTTCTTTTTGGTTTCCTTTCTGTACTTTTATTTTATGTTTTATCTATGTGGCAAGGCCGCTAGTCTTAACGGTGTCAAACTCTGTAAAATATATTTGAAGCATATGTATGTGAAACAGTATGTTTTTAAATAATTAAGTATTGTCCTTTAAAAATTTCAAATTTTTCTGTATTTTTATAAGGTTTCATTAGAATTCCACTAATGGGACATAGGCTGTCTCAGTTTCCAAGGATATTACGAGACTGCAGGCACCTCTTGCATGTTTTCTTTTTTTCTTTTTTTTTTTATCTTTATATCTTTGCGTGCATGTTTATTATCACTAACAAATATGTGCAGGTTTATTTCGCTTTAAGGACGCCTCTAGGGGTTCCTTTTTATGAATAGATCCCCTCAAATCAAGGCTCTGGCCCCTTTTAAGTTTTTCTTCCCTTTATCAAAGAAAGTTTGTCAAGACAAGGTTCATGCAGGACTTAAAATCACAGGTTCATGGTATTTGAGACATTCGTACTCCAAGATAATTTGGGGTCGAGACTTTAAGATCATTCATTTTCAACGTTGCAATGTAAGCAAGTGGCATTATGATGGAAAGCTTTACTTTGACTTTAATTGGTTGCTTAACTAGAGATTCATCAATTTGCAAAGTTCAATCTTGGTGAGATATATGAATTCAAGTCAAGACCAAGCAAACGGCTCTCCATCACAAGATTAAGACATACTAGTTCATTACAATGCCATTTCTATTTGATAAGGAAGTTACAAGAGCACCTCTTTTAATAATTCAAGATTCTAAGATGTGCCCGCCTCCAAACCATTAAAAGGAATTATAGCAAGGTGTACAAGACTTGCAGCAAAGCAACTAATTTAAGAGTTCAATTTATTTCTATGGCTTAAGCCCCTGTGATCCATTTGGAGTTTCATTTCACGAGGGAGTTTGGTCATAAAAGTCATCCTGTTTACAACTGAGTTAAAAATTCTCTAAAGAGGTTTCTGTGCAAGCCTCTAAGTTACGGAGCTCAAGGCAGAAGCTCGTAACATGTATAGCATTGCCTAAACCTGCCATAACCTGTGCGTGGAGTAAAGAAGATGTTGATGAGTAGCCACCGGAACCGCAACGCGAATATCCAATATGCGGGAAGAAATTCAGAACACCAGCTCCATTTCCTCAATCTCTAAACGTTGACTTGACAGACCGTATATATTGTTGTGCCGTGACCACATGTTGACGCCTCACCATTCGAGATTATGGTCGGCACGACAATCCATGAGCCTGCTACAAAACAACAGCACTTGCAAACAAAACTGGTAATCCGAACACCATTAAAGAAATGAGTCAGGACAAGGATTCTAAGACAGCAGTAAAACCACAACGTTTGGAAAACAACCTTTAGTATGTATGGTTCATGCCGTCGCATCTGGTACCGGGACGTAATTACTATGGAGGTTAGATTTGTATGGGCAACCAAACCAAACGATTAACAGGAACAGATAGCAATACAAGCCTAAGGGATTACCGCAACTGCAACAGCTTAGCATTAGTAGCATCAACAGAACGAGTTAACCGGCGAGGCTCACGCAGACAGGGACTTGCTCAAACTCACTTACATCTGCAGTAATACCATTACACGATCAATTTTGTCAATACATAGAAATCAAGCTCTGTTTATAAGAATGGGACACCAGTTTTGAAAGGAGAATAACAATACCAATGCAGCCGGGCCTCATTATTGGCATGCTATACCTCGAAGGCGTGTGAAGCCCACACTGCGGGAACGCTAAACGGATGTAACCATCAGGCCAACGATTGAACCAATATTTCATCATCCGCAAGCATCATCAAAACAAAAACCTGCATTTGACCTGCAATGTGAAATAAGCACTAACATAGACATATTAAGTGCTCAAAGGTACATGGATTTGAAACCCCACGGCTATTGGCCACTGTGACATAGATTACACTATTGGATATGTTAGATTGGATTACCACAGAGGAGCCTCGACCAATTGCGGAGAGACATAAATATTTGAGGCCGTCCCTTGGACTAACTACGGGCTTCGTGTATGTACTCGATACGTTTTGTTGGATTGTTGAATTCCCTTCCGCAAGTGCATTCTTGCGGCGATGATTTTTAAGTCGTCAGCCTCGTTAAAAGCATCAGAGCACTCCCACCATTACCACCGGGTGAACGCGAGACTACTATGGTGTTCGAGTTATCTTACGACATTTACCTACATTTGAACAAATAACAGAGATTCAGTGACTGCAATATTAGAGGGTAGACAATATCAGAAGACATCCGCATACCAGCAATCGAGACGATCAATACGACGAACTTGCTCCATACCTCACCATTCTGCGAGTTCCCTGTGTCTCTCCCGTTTTTCACCTACAAAATAAAATAGGTTAGCGAAGTTATCAGCTTAGTACAGTACTTTCTACCGAACAAAGAACGAAAGGAGACTACAACCTAGCAGAATTCGTGGCCGCGCTAATCCTCTTTCCTGATTTAAAGCCATCCAACATCATCTTTGTTGAACATGATAATGAAGCACCTTTGCGCCACCGACATATCTCTCACACGAAGTAGACATCTTCCCTTGTTATGATGAACAAATCCTTCCAACTGAAACATGTTAGCACCCATCACTTATGGAGTTTGGACACAAGAACAGGAAGAAAAGTTGATGTCATATCGTCATCAAGAAATCTCTAAACTAGCAAGCCTTGGAATTCTTCATGGAACCGCACGCACATCTGAAAAAACCATGAAGTTAGCAAGAAAACACAACATACAAAAAGTATATGATGTATCAGGACTGTCATCATCATAAAACACTCCAAAAATCATGATTGCACGTGGAGATTGGAACAAATCAAAACAATCGGGCAATGCTTGAATTAAGATGTCATCATCATCGAAGAAAACATGTCCAACAGATTTTCCTTCCAAAACAGAAACCCGACATGATTGGGTTTAAAATAGAAGGTGCAAAATATGTTTTGGAAGGCATTAAACAAAATCAAACATGTCAGAATAAGTTTGGAAAGGTTTCAATTTAGATTCCAAAAGGTTCAAACGAGATAAGCCGAAAAAGGAAAACGAGATTTCGGTGATTAATTCAAAATCAAGGGTTGGTCTCAGTTGGACCTATAAATCAGCCATTCACAACATTCAAAAGGGGGACCAGAAATCGACAATCACAAAGAGATACGAAAGAAATCCATACGAACATCACAGATTGGACAATCCACAATATTCACAAAAAAAACCCACGCAAAATCTCACAAGAATCCCCAATCAAAAATTCTGCAGTTCCAAATCAAAACCCCAAATTGGTAAAGAAAAGAACTTATCTTTTGGTTGCTCCACCAACCGCAAATCCACCATAAGACCATTGTTTCTCACCACCATCGAGTCTCCGTTTGCCGGAAATCATTGCCCTCACTGCGAGCCGCCATCGCCTCCGTGAATCCGTCATCGGATACCTACAAAACCATTTAAACCGTGAGTTATTTCGTTTTAACTAACATTGATGTTTTTTTGTTGTTGGTTGTTTTGTAAAGAAAATCGAGATGAAAAGAGAATAAGCAAGTCAACGAAGGAGAGGCCGTGAGGAGCAAAGAAGGGTCGGTGAATGGAGAAGTCGCAGAAGGAGAGAGAGTAAGAAGTGAAGAAGAATGGCGGAGATTGTAGTCTGAGAGGGAAAGAGAATCGCGATGACGGGAACGGGGATTAGGTTTTTTCACTTTTGTTTTTTATATGTTGTAATTTGATGTATGCAGCACACATACATATCGTACACCTACACATCGCAGCCACATGATTTGCATCAGATCCTAATCGCACGTCTCACATCATGCGTACCCACCATAACACATTGCACCCACGCACGTGCGATCGCCCCCCCCCCCCCCTCCTTAACCTCCTCATAATCCACCGTTAACCCCCTAATCCTTTAATTAACCTCACTAATCCTTCGTTTTCCCTAATCATCTCATTTAACAGTTTTGATAATTAAAATGATTTAACCCTTTTAATTTGAATAACCCCAATCAAGTCCTCTAACAGTTTTTATTTAGTCCTTATTTATTTTTATCTTTTTTTTTATTTAGAATAAATTTGGTAAACTCCTTTTCTAAATAAATAATTATATATCAATTTTATGTTAAAAAAAAAGATAATAATTTCCAAATAAATAATAATAATAACTTTTTTTATAACTTAAAATTAACTATCCATCTTTCATTATAATGACTAAAGTTCTTTTATATAAATCTTCCCTCAATTAAATTAACTCTAAACCATCACTTTTATTTAAAAATGAATTATTTTTAAGATGAAATATAAAATTCCCCCTTTCTTTTAGATCACTCATTAATCTAATTAAATCATCCCGACTAATCTAATAATATTATTATATGTTGAACAATCCCTCTTTAAAATTAACCTTTGTAGATTTTTTTTAACTAGATTAATAACTTAAGTTTAATCTCATTAAAATCAATCCAACTCCGCTTAAAATCAATCAACATCGCAATATATAATCAAATCATGCACACTCACATTCACTTACACTTTTACACTTAGCGCTTTCATGCGTATGTATGCTTTATTCTCACCTGCTCTTATTTATCCGCCAAGCACACACTCACCTAGCGCTTTCATGCGTTCGTGTATGCCTTTACTTATTCATTGCAATTTACATTACCGCATTTACATTATCGCATTGCATTCCGTCCAAAGAAAAAACCTACACATAATTCACCGTTGTGTGTAGTTGCACTTCATTTGCATGTTTCCCCGCGATCCTTGATCCCATTCAAGTTGATCACTTAAGTTTAGGACCTACCCCATAGGAGGACCTCGTCTTTATCTTTTACAACTTAGACAAACAAACAACACTATACAACTTTTTCAAACACAGTAGAGAATAGATGTTAATCATCTTAAGTGAGATATAATCTCCACCCCCACAATAATACAATCAAACATGTAGGAACTTTGCCTTAAGAGCGATAAAGGCATACTCGTCAAACAATCCGAGTACTTAAGCCCTTTTTTTAAGACGATGCAAAGAATATTTTCCTACAACCTCTTACACCTGTGGTGGTTATCTCTCCCTTAATATGAAGACTCGTCTCTTCTTCTAAACCCAATCAAAACAACTACCCTAAACCCGTAGGAACTTTGACCACAGTCAAAGAACTCCTCTAACCCTTTAGGGGAACTACAAGTACTCTGATTCCACTCCCGTAAGGATATGTAGGCATAAGATGCGACATCTTATCGAGTATACTTAGAAATAAACCCTTAGGTCTTTAAACTCTTAAGCAGATAAACACTTAGCAATAAACAAACATAAAACAAGAGGTTCCTGTAGAGTACTACATAAACTTAGGATGCTAGTACCTTCCCTAAGTTTAACCAACCCCCGAACCTAAAACAATCTAGCTTGCATTTGCATTGCATTGTGGGAATTTCGATCTTTATCCCTTCCTTTGGACAAATCAAAGTTCGGTTGCGACTTAAAAGATTTAAACTAATCAATAGTTTGATATCCAAATTTCACCGCGACACATAGCATTATAATTCCAGCAGTTCGCATAAATATTAGTAATAATAAACTACAACCACCCTTTATTCATAACCACAACAATTATCATCATATCTCAGCAACTCATCAAAACAACTCAACAACGCAACTCAACAATGCAACTCAACTGTGCATATGTATGTGGTACCATTTTGGGAGACAACACTCCACAATAATTCGGGAGACAAGTCTCCACAATAATTCGGGAGACAACTCTCCACAATAATTCGGGAGACAACACTCAACCCCTTATCTCTTCAACTATGGCCCTCAAAATAATTTCCTCAAATCCGGTTACATCCTCATAGCACCGGGATGGATACTCCATCTACCTCAATACTCTCATTCCACTTAATAATATCTAGAACACAAACTTTATCATGACATCTCATGATACCATTTCCATTAATCTGAAAATTATCCCTTCGACTTTAATTCCTTAGATTCAACCAATCTACCAACTCAAACCAGAGTTCTGACCTTATCGAATCTCGTCAAGAATACCACTAGTAAGGTCCAACATACTAAACTTAACTCCATAAGAAGTCTCTTCACAACCCAAACTCATATCACAAAAATTGCTCAATCAGTTCTAACTCTTTTCACCGTCATCATCGGTATATGCAAAGATTTCCAAACCAATGCATAAGCTACCACGTTCGCTTCACCCGAATGGTGATTCAATCCGAAACCATAATCCATTCCGGAGTCCCAATTATTTTCTCTGCCTCATATTCGACTCTTCCAAATCAAATCAATGCCTTAAGCTCTTGAGGTCACCAAACATATCAAATCTCAAATTAACTAATTGAAGCTTCCAACTCCGGCACAACCACAACAGTAACCAACTCTAAATCACTTATCAGATGATTCCTCTTATGTACTTCAAGTTCCCTTAAAGCATAACCAAAACTCGCTAAGGTTTCACTTAGCATATCTCCCAATCATATCAACAAGGCGTCATAAAACACAACCAATGGTCCTGTCAGGTTTGACAAAAATCAACACGCGATACATTTTCAATTTTCTGCTATAATTGAACCAGGTACAGGCCTCAAAACAATTTTTCCTAGAAAGAGCATCTCGTTAGCTCTCCAACACTTCGAACGGGGGTCAAAATTGACATACGGTTCAAGAGTTATGAATTTTTGAAGTTTTTCCAAAACAGAATTTTTCTGCATAAAGACTGCTACGGGTTTGAGCATTTTCGCCCGAAAATCCGACCGATTCAATTATTTTCTTCGAAACAAACACATACTCATTCATACCAAACATATAGTAGTGATTTAGAACCATCAAACGTGAAATCTACGACTTTCGATTTCAATCCGAATCTTAAACCCGCAAATCTCCAAAAATGCAAAAACTTACAAAAATCCATCAAATTCGATAAAACAAGCATACTCGATCACGACCTAACATTACCCGACCCAACGGTGTAATCTATTCCAACTTTCGTCCGTAAAAACATTAATTCCGTAACAAGCTGCGATCTCGGAATTCGACGTACGACAACAATTTCACACTTAGAAGGTCATTCGACACATCTTCAACTCTTGGAATATTTAAAGGTCTAATTATACCAATATTAAATTCCACATCTTACTTTCTTTAATAATCATCAGAAGTCACTGTCCACCTTTTATCTACTTGACCTTACAATCTGCTGCCTTAGCACACACACCAGACACGAGCCTCAAAGCTACTCAATCACTTTAGTTCTTTGACCATCCAAACGGACATATAATATGGAGCTCTCACTCTCAAACTAGTTGCCGTAACTAAGTCGGTCACAACTCCACTTCACGTCCTGGCTGTATAACACTATCTTGTTAGGATAACTTCCAGCCAACCACAATTAATCGGCAAATCGCCAACTTCTCACTTTCATTATAACTCAAAAATTCCCATCAAATTAAACACTTCAACACCGCCCTGCGCCGACTCGTCAAAACAATTCTTAAGCACTTAGCTTAACTCAAGACAATTCTCTGCTCACGCCATCCTAGCTTGCCAGACACGCATATCCCATCTAACACAATCCCAACTACTATCAACAAGAGATTAAGAGCGTTCAACCACACACTGAGCTACAACTCCACACTTGTAGCATCCTGGAGAAGCACAAGCTTCTCCCCCACTTGAATCATTCTCACTTCTACAGACAAAGGTTAGAAACCAAATGTGTATCGGCAGTGTTTTCACACACATGTCGCATACAAGGGAATACACAACATTAGACAACATGGACGGACGGACCGACCTGCTCTGATCCCACTTGTAACACCCCACTCTAATCTATCGCGGAAAAATAAGATAAACAACAGAAACAATTCAGAGTGCAGCAAATAAAGACTCATGACGACCGTCATAGATGTCACGACCGTCACAGTCATGAAGAGCGTCAAGGAGCTGTGACGAGCGTCACACTCCCAAAATCTGAGACGCATCAGAGGTGTCACATTTCAACTCTTAACCAAGACACATACACCTGCAAAAGATCATATACTAACATACGTAGCACGAAATTCGGATGAACAAACAACGATAATTTGTTTAACATTTTAATCATAAAACGACATGTTATAATACACGTCCAACGATTCGTAATAATTAAATTCCATTAAAATTCAGCAAGTAATTATCTTGCATCAATTCACTAAAATAACTATGCATCCAAGCAACATTTGGCATTATTAGAAACAACCAATCTATTTGCCATAGTACTTAATAAAATTCAGCAACAAGGAATTCAATTAAAATAATAACATTAATCGTTCATTCCCCCCCAGAGTGCTACGTATCAGAGCGACCAACGACCTTAAACATAAAGCGACACTTTCTTCCGAGTTACCTGCAAATTACCACCAACGGAGGTAACATACAACGTAAAGGGTGAGATATCAACAACATAACATAAGGCATGATAAAAGTCATGTCAGAATATTATCATAGCATTATAATTCCAGCAGTTCGCATAAATATTAGTAATAATAAACTACAACCACCCTTTATTCATAACCACAACAATTATCATCATATCTCAGCAACTCATCAAAACAACTCAACAACGCAACTCAACAATGCGACTCAACAATGCAACTCAACTGTGCATATGCATGTGGTACCATTTTGGGAGACAACACTCCACAATAATTCGGGAGACAAGTCTCCACAATAATTCGAGAGACAACTCTCCACAATAATTCGGGAGACAACACTCAACCCCTTATCTCTTCAACTATGGCCCTCAAAATAATTTCTTCAAATCCGGTTACATCCTCATAGCACCGGGATGGATACTCCATCTACCTCAATACTCTCATTCCACTTAAGAATATCTAGAACACAAACTTTATCATGACATCTCATGATACCATTTCCATTAATCTGAAAATTATCCCTTCGACTTTAATTCCTTAGATTCAACCAATCTACCAACTCAAACCAGAGTTCTGACCTTATCGAATCTCGTCAAGAATACCACTAGTAAGGTCCAACATACTAAGCTTAACTCCATAAGAAGTCTCTTCACAACCCAAACTCATATCACAAAAATTGCTCAATCAGTTCTAACTCTTTTCACCGTCATCATCGGTATATGCAAAGATTTCCAAACCAATGCATAAGCTACCACGTTCGCTTCACCCGAATGGTGATTCAATCCGAAACCATAATCCATTTCGGAGTCCCAATTATTTTCTCTGCCTCATATTCGACTCTTCCAAATCAAATCAATGCCTTAAGCTCTTGAGGTCACCAAACATATCAAATCTCAAATTAACTAATTGAAGCTTCCAACTCCGGCACAACCACAACAGTAACCAACTCTAAATCACTTATCAGATGATTCCTCTTATGTACTTCAAGTTCCCTTAAAGCATAACCAAAACTCGCTAAGGTTTCACTTAGCATATCTCCCAATCATATCAACAAGGCGTCATAAAACACAACCAATGGTCCTGTCAGGTTTGACAAAAATCAACACGCGATACATTTTCAATTTTCTGCTATAATTGAACTAGGTACAGGCCTCAAAACAATTTTTCCTAGAAAGAGCATCTCGTTAGCTCTCCAACACTTCGAACGGGGGTCAAAATTGACATACGGTTCAAGAGTTATGAATTTTTGAAGTTTTTCCAAAACAGAATTTTTCTGCATAAAGACTGCTACAGGTTTGAGCATTTTCGCCCGAAAATCCGACCGATTCAATTATTTTCTTCGAAACAAACACATACTCATTCATACCAAACATATAGTAGTGATTTAGAACCATCAAACGTGAAATCTACGACTTTCGATTTCAATCCGAATCTTAAACCCGCAAATCTCCAAAAATGCAAAAACTTACAAAAATCCATCAAATTCGATAAAACAAGCATACTCGATCACGGCCTAACATTACCCGACCCAACGGTGTAATCTATTCCAACTTTCGTCCGTAAAAACATTAATTCCGTAACAAGCTGCGATCTCGGAATTCGACGTACGACAACAATTTCACACTTAGAAGGTCATTCGACACATCTTCAACTCTTGGAATATTTAAAGGTCTAATTATACCAATATTGAATTCCACATCTTACTTTCTTTAATAATCATCAGAAGTCACTGTCCACCTTTTATCTACTTGACCTTACAATCTGCTGCCTTAGCACACACACCAGACACAAGCCTCAAAGCTACTCAATCACTTTAGTTCTTTGACCATCCAAACGGACATATAATATGGAGCTCTCACTCTCAAACTAGTTGCCGTAACTAAGTCAGTCACAACTCCACTTCACGTCCTGGTTGTATAACACTATCTTGTTAGGATAACTTCCAGCCAACCACAATTAATCGGCAAATCGCCAACTTCTCACTTTCATTATAACTCAAAAATTCCCATCAAATTAAACACTTCAACACCGCCCTGCGCCGACTCGTCAAAACAATTCTTAAGCACTTAGCTTAACTCAAGACAATTCTATGCTCACGCCATCCTAGCTTGCAAGACACGCATATCCCATCTAACACAATCCCAACTATTATCAACAAGAGATTAAGAGCGTTCAACCACACACTGAGCTACAACTCCACACTTGCAGCATCCTGGAGAAGCACAAGCTTCTCCCCCACTTGAATCATTCTCACTTCTACAGACAAAGGTTAGAAACCAAATGTGTATCGGCAGTGTTTTCACACACATGTCGCATACAAGGGAATACACAACATTAGACAACATGGACGGACGAACCGACCTGCTCTGATACCACTTGTAACACCCCACTCTAATCTATCGCGGAAAAATAAGATAAACAACAGAAACAATTCAGAGTGCAGCAAATAAAGACTCATGACGACCGTCATAGATGTCACGACCGTCACAGTCATGACGAGCGTCAAGGAGCTGTGACGAGCGTCACACTCCCAAAATCTGAGACGCATCAGAGGTGTCACATTTCAACTCTTAACCAAGACACATACACCTGCAAAAGATCATATACTAACATACGTAGCACGAAATTCGGATGAACAAACAACGATAATTTGTTTAACATTTTAATCATAAAATGACATGTTATAATACACGTCCAACGATTCGTAATAATTAAATTCCATTAAAATTCAGCAAGTAATTATCTTGCATCAATTCACTAAAATAACTATGCATCCAAGCAACATTTGGCATTATTAGAAACAACCAATCTATTTGCCATAGTACTTAATAAAATTCAGCAACAAGGAATTCAATTAAAACAATAACATTAATCGTTCATTCCCCCCCAGAGTGCTACGTATCAGAGCGACCAACGACCTTAAACATAAAGCGACACTTTCTTCCGAGTTACCTGCAAATTACCACCAACGGAGGTAACATACAACGTAAAGGGTGAGATATCAACAACATAACATAAGGCATGATAAAAGTCATGTCAGAATATTATCATAGCATTATAATTCCAGCAGTTCGCATAAATATTAGTAATAATAAACTACAACCACCCTTTATTCATAACCACAACAATTATCATCATATCTCAGCAACTCATCAAAACAACTCAACAATGCAACTCAACAATGCGACTCAACAATGCAACTCAACTGTGCATATGCATGTGGTACCATTTTGGGAGACAACACTCCACAATAATTCGGGAGACAACTCTCCACAATAATTCGGGAGACAACTCTCCACAATAATTCGGGAGACAACTCTCCACAATAATTCGGGAGACAACACTCAACCCATTATCTCTTCAACTATGGCCCTCAAAATAATTTCCTCAAATCCGGTTACATCCTCATAGCACCGGGATGGATACTCCATCTACCTCAATACTCTCGTTCCACTTAATAATATCTAGAACACAAACTCTATCATGACATCTCATGATACCATTTCCATTAATCTGAAAATTATCCCTTCGACTTTAATTCCTCAGATTCAACCAATCTACCAACTCAAACCAGAGTTCTGACCTTATCGAATCTCGTCAAGAATACCACTAGTAAGGTCCAACATACTAAGCTTAACTCCATAAGAAGTCTCTTCACAACCCAAACTCATATCACAAAAATTTCTCAATCAGTTCTAACTCTTTTCACCATCATCATCGGTATATGCAAAGATTTCCAAACCAATGCATAAGCTACCACGTTCGCTTCACCCGAATGGTGATTCAATCCGAAACCATAATCCATTTCGGAGTCCCAATTATTTTCTCTGCCTCATATTCGACTCTTCCAAATCAAATCAATGCCTTAAGCTCTTGAGGTCACCAAACATATCAAATCTCAAATTAACTAATTGAAGCTTCCAACTCCGGCACAACCACAACAGCAACCAACTATAAATCACTTATCAGATGATTCCTCTTATGTACTTCAAGTTCCCTTAAAGTATAACCAAAACTCGCTAAGGTTTCACTTAGCATATCTCCCAATCATATCAACAAGGCATCACAAAACACAACCAATGGTCCTGTCAGGTTTGACAAAAACTAACACGCGATACATTTTCAATTTTCTGCTATAATTGAACTAGGTACAGGCCTCAAAACAGTTTTTCCTAGAAAGAGCATCTTGTTAGCTCTCCAACACTTCGAACGAGGGTCAAAACTGACATATGGTTCAAGAGTTATGAATTTTTGAAGTTTTTCCAAAACAGAATTTTTCTGCATAAAGACTGCTACGGGTTTGAGCATTTTCGCCCGAAAATCTGACCGACTCAATTATTTTCTTCGAAACAAACACATACTCATTCATACCAAACATATAGTAGTGATTTAGAACCATCAAACGTGAAATCTACGACTTTCGATTTTAATCCGAATCTTAAACCCGCAAATCTCCAAAATGCAAAAACTTACAAAAATCCATAAAATTCGATAAAACAAGCATACTCGATCACGGCCTAACATTACCCGACACAACGGTGTAATCTATTCCAACTTTCGTCCGTAAAAACATTGATTCCGTAACAAGCTGCGATCTCGGAATTCGACGTACGACAACAATTTCACACTTAGAAGGTCATTCGACACATCTTCAACTCTTGGAATATTTAAAGGTCTAATTATACCAATATTGCATTCCACATCTTACTTTCTTTAATAATCATCAGAAGTCATTGTCCACCTTTTATCTACTTGACCTTACAATCTGCTGCCTTAGCACACACACCAGACACAAGCCTCAAAGCTACTCAATCACTTTAGTTCTTTGACCATCCAAACGGACATATAATATTGAGCTCTCACTCTCAAACTAGTCGCCGTAACTAAGTCGGTCACAACTCCACTTCACGTCCTGGCTGTATAACACTATCTTGTTAGGTTAACTCCCAGCCAACCACAATTAATCGGCAAATCGCCAACTTCTCACTTTCATTATAACTCAAAAATTCCCATCAAATTAAACACATCAACACCGCCCTGCGCCGACTCGTCAAAACAATTCTTAAGCACTTAGCTTAACTCAAGACAATTCTCTGCTCACGTCATCCTAGCTTGCAAGACACGCATATCCCATCTAACACAATCCCAACTACTATCAATAAGAGATTAAGAGCGTTCAACCACACACTGAGCTACAACTCCACACTTGCAGCATCCTGGAGAAGCACAAGCTTCTCCCCCACTTTAATCATTCTCACTTCTACAGACAAAGGTTAGAAACCAAATGTGTACCGGCAGTGTTTTCACACACATGTCACATACAAGGGAATACACAACATTAGACACTTTGGGCGGACGGACCGACCTGCTCTGATACCACTTGTAACACCCCACTCTAATCTATCGCGGAAAAATAAGATAAACAACCGAAATAATTCAGAGTGCAGCAAATAAAGTCTCATGACGACCGTCATGGATGTCACGACCGTCACGGTCATGACGAGCGTCAAGGAGCTGTGACGACCGTCACACTCCCAAAATCTGAGACGCATCAGAGGTGTCACATTTCAACTCTTAACCAAGACACATACACCTGCAAAAGATCATTTACTAACATACGTAGCACGAAATTCGGATGAACAAACAACGATAATTTGTTTAACATTTTAATCATAAAACGACATGTTATAATACACGTCCAACGATTCGTAATAATTAAATTCCATTAAAATTCAGCAAGTAATTATCTTGCATCAATTCACTAAAACAACTATGCATCCAAGCAACATTTGGCATTATTAGAAACAACCAATCTATTTGCCATAGTACTTAATAAAATTCAGTAACAAGGAATTCAATTAAAACAATAACATTAATCGTTCATTCCCCCCCAGAGTGCTACGTATCAGAGCGACCAAAGACCTTAAACATAAAGCGACACTTTCTTCCGAGTTACCTGCAAATTACCACCAACTGAGGTAACATACAACGTAAAGGGTGAGATATCAACAACATAACATAAGGCATGATAAAAGTCATGTCAGAATATTATTATAGCATTATAATTCCAGCAGTTCACATAAATATTAGTAATAATAAACTACAACCACCCTTTATTCATAACCACAACAATTATCATCATATCTCAACAACTCATCAAAATAACTCAACAACGCAACTCAACAATGTGACTCAATAATGCAACTCAACTGTGCATATACATGTGGTACCATTTTGGGAGACAACACTCCACAATAATTCGGGAGACAACTCTCCACAATAATTCGGGAGACAGCACTCCACAATAATTCGGGAGACAACTCACCACAATCATTTTATTTTGTCATTAAAGACACAACCGTCGCCAATCCAGGCCAAATGATATGCTATGAGATGCAACTATTATGGACTATAACACAACAACAACAACTGTGCAACAACCGTGCAACAAGGCATCACGCCTACAACCAATTATCTATAACAGAAACATCACATTTCGCATACATCATGTACTCACCACTTCAATCTGTTCATATCAGAGAACTACCAACATTATCGTTCCTACGAATAAGACTTTAACACATTTTCGCAGAGAATAATTAAAAACAACCTCGTCTCTACAATTGAGAACTCAACAGGATTTTCATGTCAGAGATCAACTGACAACATCACGCAATCTGCCGTAGTCTCACAAACCATGCTCAAATCTATGAACTGCTCAATAAGTTCCATTTCCTTCACCATCAAAGCCGACATATGAATCGCTTTTCTGATCAAAGCATTTGCTACTACATTTGCCTTTCCTGGATGATAACTTAGGCTAAAATCATAATCCTTCAAAAACTTCAACCATCTTCTCTGTCTCATATTTAACTCCTTCTGATCAAACAGATACTTCATACTCTTATGGTCGCTAAACACCTCAAATCTTGAACCATACAAATAGTGCCTCCAGATCTTTAACACAAAAACTACCGCAACCAATTCAAGATCATGAGTAGGGTAATTCCGTTCATGCACCCTCAGTTGTCGCGAAACATACGCCACCACCTTACCATTCTGCATAAGAACTCCGCCTAATCCCATCTTAGCCGCATCACAGTACACCACAAACGGTTCGCTCGGAGTCGGCAACACTAACACCGATGTCGTAGTCAATCTCTTCTTCAATTCTACAAAGCTTTCTTCACAAGCAGCATCCCACACGAAAACTTGGTTCTTTCTCGTCAACTGAGTCAATGGCAACGCCAAAGTAGAAAAACCTTTGATAGTACCCTGCCAAACCCAAAAAGCTTCTAACTTCCGTTGCTGTCTTCGGCGGTTCCCACTACAACACTGCACTCACCTTTGATGGATCTACCGATATACCATCACCAGATATTACATGGCCCAAGAAACTCACCGTCTTCAACCAGAACTCACACTTAGACAGTTTCGCAAACAGCCTATTATCCTTCAGTATCTGCAAAGCAATTCTCAAATGTCCCGCATGTTCTTCCTCAGACTTCTTTATACTCCATGAATCACTTAGACAGTTCTACCATCACCAGATATCGTCAATGAACACAATAATAAACTGATCCAAATAAGAATAGAAGATTCGGTTCATATACTCCATGAACACTCCCGGCGCATTAGACACTCCAAAAGGCATTACCGCATATGCGGTCTTTTGAATATCACCTTCTTTCACTCTGATCTGATGGTAACCCGACCTCAAGTCAATCTTACTGAACACTCGAGCTCCCACCAACTGAGCCATGAAATCATCAATCCTTGGAAGAGGATATTTGTTCTTAATGGTCACTTTATTCAACTGACGGTAATCAATGCACAAACACATACTACCATTCTTATTCTTCACCAACAACACTGGAGCTCCCCACGGTGACACACTCGGCCTGATAAACTTCCTATCCAACAACTCTCCAATATGAGACTTCAATTCGGTCAATTCCACTGCCGACATCCTATACGGTGCCATTGAGATAGGCCTAATACCAGGTACAAGATCAATGTTAAACTCCACTTCTCTCTTCGGAGGTAACTCTGTAACATCATCAGGGAACACTTCAGGAAATTCATTCACCATCGCCAACTCCTTTAGTGACGCTTTTCCGTCGACAGCTAATGATGCAAATAAAGCAAACATTTTAGCTTCGTCCTCCAACAAGATCCTCAATTCCTTACTAGACAAGGAATCCGCCAATGCTTCTTCCTCTGGCGTAAGAAACAACAACACCTTTCGAAAATAGTCGATGTAGACTCGGTTGAACTCCAACCAGTTCATACCCAGAATAACATCCAACTTACCAAGGGGCAAACAAATCAGATCCACTCCAAAATTTCTACCAAAAATATTCAGCGGACACTTCAAACATACCAAGGAAGTAGTTACTGAACCAACAGAGGGAGTTTCAATAGTCATCCGCCACTCAAGAGTAGTCGGCACCAATCCTAACCTCTTCACACAATCAACAGAGATGAACGAGTGGGTTGCACCCATATCAATAATAGCAGACAAGGGAACATTATTGATGAAACAAGTACCTTGAATAGAACGCTCCTCACTGGCAGCTTGAGTTCCCACCACTGCAAACACTTTACCACTGGTCTGAGACACCTGAGATGGCTTCGGCTTCTCGCAATGCGTACTGATATGACCTTCCTCACCACAGTTATAACAGGTAGGCATAGCGACTCGAAAATCATCCATCACATGGCCCGGCTTACCACACTTGAAACACTTCTTCACCTCATGAGAACAATCATTGGCATGATGACCTGCGCCACCGCATCGGAAACACTTCCCACCAGCAGGCGCTCTTCCTTCTATGGGCTTCTTATTCGCAGCAGCCTTAAACTTCCCCTTATCAGCAGGAACACTGTAAGGAGTACCACCAAACCTCTGCTTACCCTTACAGTCATTTGCAGCCATGTAATGTGCAATCCTAGCCCGGTTATCAATATCATAAATCCTGCTTCTGCTTATCAGCTCAGGATAATCCCTGATTTTCTGACAAGCGATCCCCGTCTTAACTTCTGGACGCAACTCATTCTCAAACTTCAAACACTTGGAGGTTATCGCTCTGTCAGTATTGTAATGAGGACAATACTGCACCAACTCTTCAAACTTAGCAGCATACTCAGCCACCGTCATATTGCCCTGCTTCAGCTCCAGAAACTCTATCTCCTTAGCACTTCGAATATCCTCCGGAAAATACTTCTCCAGAAAACCAGTTTGAACCACATCCCAAGTAATCGCAGTCCCTGCTGTTGTACCCCAAAATTTGACCAACCGTTTCTCGCAATTTGGCTTATGTTTCGTTTCATTTGCATTTGCATCTGCATACCGCATACTGTGCATTTTTGCAGCCGGATTGATTTTATCGAGATTAAAGCCCTTTTCTATCGTGTTATAGACGATTCAAACCGTTTCGGATACGGAGATTTATCGTGGAATTTGTGCTCTTCCTAGTGATTTGGTCTATGCTGTTGGTTTTAGTGGTATTTCGGTATCCGATTTTGTTACCGTTTATTTTATGACATTCTCGCATTTTATGTTCACCGGTTTATTTTTCTAGATTTATTTCCTAGTGTTTGGCATAGATTTTAGATTTCTTTAAATAGGTTTTAAATTTAATTTCTATTTTCTTTTTTAGAATATTATTAGGTTTTTAAATAGTTTTTTAGACTTAATTTCTCTATTTTAAATAGCTTTAGTTTTTATAGATTTTTAATAGCATTTTCTAGAATTTAGTTGTGGTTAGAATATTTTAGAAGTAATTCTTAGTTTTTAATTAAATTGAAGTTGTTAGAATATCAGTTTATATATATATATATATATATATATATATATATATATATATATATATATATATATATATATATATATATATATATATATATATATATATATATATATATATATATATATATATATATATATATATATATATATATATATATATATATATATATATATATATATATATATATATATATATAGAGAGAGAGAGAGAGAGAGAGAGAGAGAGAGAGAGAGAGAGAGAGAGAGAGAGAGAGAGAGAGAGAGAGAGAGAGAGAGAGAGAGAGAGAGAGAGAGAGAGAGAGAGAGAGAGAGAGGGATTTAATTAGGATATTGCTTGTTTAATTTTAATTAGTTTTATTTTAGTTTATTTGATTTTTACGATGCATATTAACTGTTAGTATTAAATCAGTACTTTAATCGATTTAGTTAGTTTAAGTTGAGTTAATTATTGTCTTTAGCTTTTAATTTTCGTTTCAGCTTCATTAGTAGCATTATTAGTTTAATTAATTAAAGTTAACTATGTTCTAATCAAGTTTGCAGCTTTAATCAGAGTTTTGCAGGGTCCATTATGTCCTCTCCGTGCCACTTGTCAGAAGGTATAAATAGTACTGTGCATCATTAATGGTTGGACGCATTTTCCCATGCAAACACAGATCAGCTCACCGGACAGATCAAACCGGATCAAAACATCACCGAAAATATCATGTGTTCACCGGAAAATTCATACCAAGTTCATAGTGTTCATACGGTTTCCAGATTTTTCTTCACATATTCATCATGTTCATACCGCCTTCATACACTTTCCCCAGAAACACTATGAATCTTCATCCGTTCTTCCACTTTTTTCTAGAAAACTCATCAAATCTTCATGCGAAACCCAGCCGTGTTCATCCTCTCCATCACTCACCTTCAAAGACCTTCAACCCTTCATTTGCATTTTTCCAGATTTCTTCAAACACATTCATATCTTCATCAAGTTTTTCCAGATTTGAACCTCCAGCATTCATCAAACTCACCCGTGTTTATCAGTGTTCATCATATCTTCAACATTTTTCAGATCATTAACGCATCTTCATCATCTTCACGAACATTTCCCAAATACGAACCTTCAAATCTCCAGATTTCCATCACCGACTTCATCGTTATGAAAACTATTTCCAAAAACACAATCAACCTCGGTTATCATCACTTCAAACCTTCAACCGTAACAACCTTGCCCAGATTTTTCTGTTCTTCACACCATAGTGTTGCACCCCAAAATTTGCCTAGCCTTATCTCGCTTGGTTTATGTTTCATTGCATAGCATAACATTGTTCTAACATAGTTCTAGCATTTGCATATCATGGCATCCTTCATTTAACAGGGGATCAAGGGTGATACATGTCAAGAGAAGCCTAACCAGAGGTGATACTCAAGCTTAAAAAGTTATCAGGGTCATCAGACAGAGGGTTGAGTTCTGGAGAAGTTTGAATGCTTGTATGGGGTTCATCTCCTCACTTGGAGTCAGTTGAAGGTCAGCAATGGATTGTAAGACCTTGATTAAGGAGAGAATGTGTGGAGTTCATTGAAGTGCCTTAAAGGTCATGTTGGAGCTCAATCAAGTCATTTTATCAAGTGCAAGAGCCACAGTTGAAATGGATGTCACTAGGGTGTCATCTGGTTAACCTTAGGTCCAAATGAGCAATTGAAGAAGATAAAAGCCTACTTCTAGGTCATTGAGATTATGAAATGATATGCTGAGGCATATGAGAGATTTTTTTAAGATCAATTTGAGAAGAATCGAGAGTGGTTGGAGTTGCTAAGTCAGGGTTCCTAGGGTAAAATCCCCGGTTACTGCCAAACGTCCAAGCCATGTAAGTCAAGATAAAAGTCTCGTATGACTTTGTCCTCCACATGAATGTTATAGAGGATGCTCTTAGATTTAATTTGAGTACTAGAAGTCCTCCATTGGATTTATAGAACTCAAGTTATGGTCCAGACAAGTTACAGGTCCTCAAATGCCTCTGAAATTTGTCTGTGAAAATCATCTGACTTCCAAGCTAGTTTTGACCTAGAAGTAGGTTTTACCTGAATTTTTGGCCAACATTAAAGTTGTTACTCATGATCTTATCTTTCCAAATTGTATTATAAGTCTTCCATCTGATTTGTACAACTCAAGTTATGAGGTTTACAAATCAGGGGTATTTTGGGAAAGTGAGATTATAGGCCATTTTCAATCATAGGTAAAAATCTCCAACTTGCACTTGTCTAATGGATTTTTGTTCAACATGGAACTTGTTTAATATGTGGTTTTTAGGCTAACCGAGAACTCATGGTGAATTGATTTGGCTCACATCAAAGATTGGTGTGAAGTGGTTTGAATAAAGAAGAAATTCAAAGGCATTTTTGGTGGGAAATTGAAATAAATGGTTATGGGTCCAAAACAAGTCAAATAACCACTCATTTTAATCAGAAATCATATTTTAGAAACATTGGCAATTGTGGAATTTTCATTTGAAGTGTGCTTCATGGCCTTTCATAAGATTTCTTCACATAAAAGTTACATTACACAATTCCTTCACAAAGGCAATTTGGAAACTCCTTTTGGGCTGAATTCATTCTAAATGAAATATGTAAGTCATCCAAAGCTTCCAATGCAAGCTATGAAGCCAATTTCATGCATTACCATAACCAAAATTTTGAAGAAAAGTTGGACTTGGATTTTTAATTTTGGGCTTGGGCCTGAGCTCTAGAAGGTTCTAAACAATCCTATAAAGGTCTAGGAGCTCATCAGAAACAAGGTCGGTGATTGATTGGGGTTGGAAGCAAATATCACCATTGAAGCTTGAAGAAGAAAAGTGAAAGAGTGAATTTCTGTTAGAGGCCGTTTCAAGCACAATTGAGGATTCAATCTTCTTCTAACATCATCACTCATTGGATCTGGAAGGTTTAAGATCAAGAATCAAGCCAAAAACGACTCCAATTGAAGCTTGAACTCAGGTTCTTACTTCTTGAATTTTCTCTTAATTTATGTGGTTTCAATGCATTAGAATCATGTGGTTAGGTTCACCTTAAGTTGTAGATGATTTTTGGGCGAAGAATTTGATGTTTAGTGAGATTTTAGGATTGAAGTCGTTTTCGGTTGAGAGGAAGAATTTTTTATTCGTGGATTTTTAGGCTGTTTAAGTAGTATATTTGGATTCCTCTCGAAATTTCATGCAAAATTGGTTCAAAAATCATCGCGTTTGGTGGATTATTGAGTGAGTTATGGTCATTTGAAGTTTGCCGGAAAAACTATGTTTCCCGTCGGCCATGGAAGCTGCGCGCGAAGCTTCTTCAAGTTACAGAAATTCAAAATGGGGATGACGATATCCCAGCCCTCCGTGCGTGAGAGAGGGAGGACTCGGTCCATACATCCAGCGGCTGATGAGCGCGCCACGTGTGCGCCCCTTAAAAACACTGCGCTACTTTGGCCCAGGGAACCCCAGTTCGAATCCCGTGTGTGCTCCTTTTTTTTTTTAATTCTTGAATTAGCTGAACAAGTGAGTATTTCTCTTGGGCTTGGGTCTCCACACGCTAACCACACCCCTCTCTTCTAGGCCCAACTGAATATACACATGGAATTCCTGCTGATTACACCCTCTCCTGTTCTTTCTTTATTTTCTTTTCTTTATTTTTCTGTTTTCATGGCTATTTGGATTAATTGTTTTAAAAATAGTAAAATTGATCAAAAAATTACAAAATTTTTTCTCATGATTCCTGAACGTATTAGGAAGTTTTAGAAACTGGTTTTACATTTTTAGGATTTAATTCGAATTAATTGCATTTTTTCTTTTGTGCTAACGTCCATTGTTGTGCATAATTGATACCTCTGTTTGTTGATTTTTTTTCTCCCATTTGGTATAGAATTTTGTCTTGAGATTTTGATGGATGCTAGGTGAGATATGTATTCTCTCTTAGGAGTTTTATTAGATTTTTTTAATAGTTGTAGGTTCTGTTTTAGGTGAGATGTTTAGAGCCTTCCCAACTTATGGTTTATCTTGACACAATTCAACTAAGGATTTATTTAGTGGACCTAGAAGGTTATTTCGGCTTTGATATTTGAACCTTATAATTTTAAAACATGCATGTTCCCTTAGGAAAATTATTAGAGTTTTACAACTTAGTTTTCTATTTTAGATAGAATTTTCAAGTAGGTGTTGCTTTTGGTGTTCCTTCTTTGGCGCCTTGCCTTGTTTGATCTTGTTGGTGGCTTTGGAGATTGAAGGGCTTGATTTCCTTTTTGGAGGAGGTTCTGGAGATCTTGTAGCTGCTGTGGATTGGCTTGTGGAGCTTAATTTGGAGTTTTCTTTCTCTTTTAGGAGCTTTTTAGAAGCTTATAGGATTAGGGTTTTAGGAAGAGCCATTAGAATTAGTTCTTCTTCTTTCATCAAACATAGTGTCGCTACTGCGAAAATCGGCGCCGGCTGACAAAAGAGTCGCCACCGTGCGTTATTTATCCCAACGGAGGGAAAGGAAACGCTCGAAGTAAACCTCGCAAAAAACGGGGAAAGGTATGGTCATCGCAACCAAAACCTGGGTTCGGGAGTCGGTTACGCAAGGGGAAGGTATTAGCACCCCTCACGTCCGTCGTACTCGACGGGATCCACGCTTGCTTGGGTTGTCTAAAGGATGCAAAACAATCTATCTACGGCTGCTAAATCTAAACGGAAGGGAATTGACTCGATAGAGCGTCGCACTCTATGCCTACGTATTCTCAAGAGAGAAAGTCAGAGTCAACGTAGTTCGGGACTACAGGGAAAATTGGCTCGCCAAGACCTCGCGTCTTGTGCCTACGTACTTCCACTGCATGGAAGATCAGAGCTTTACGTAGTTCAGACTAACTACGGCTAAACAAAACATTCTCACACAGCAGTGAGAAAAACAACTGGTTGCACAGGGTCGGGAACCTATGGTCAAAACTATGGCTTGGTCTCAAATGCACTGGGGCAAGAGAGAAAAAGGGTTACAATTAATCGTCAGCGGGAAAGTCTCGATCGCACAGCAGCGAGAGAACAAAAGTCAGTCGTTAGTGTGCTCGCTAGGATATCGCATCCTATGCCTACATATCCTCGTCTGGTACAAGGAATCAGAGCAGCTGTAGTTCGGCTACTTTGGGACCACAGCTCAAATCTCGTTTTATTAACATTCTGAAAAATGATTACAATGGCTGAATACTGAAAATAATCTCCTAGGGAATACTATTCTATCCTATCCTGAAAAATCGAATGAAAAATAGCCCCCTAACAAATGGGCTTCTAAACTATCCTAAAAATCGTAAAATAATTTCTATGAAAATATACCCTAAAAGAAAATGTACTTTAAAAAATATTAAATCGACACTAATATTTTTTCCTTTTTTCCTTCCTTTCTTTTCAACATATTTTTCCCTTTTCTCAAAGTTTCTTTTTTTCACATTCTTTTTCTATTATTTTTTTCTTCATAATATTTCTTTTATATTTTTTCTCACTTTTTTCTTTTACTATTTTAATATCTCTTTTTCATTTTCTTTTCATATTTTTTCTATATATATTTCTTTTCTTTTCTTTTTCTATTTTTCAAATATATTTCTTTTCAAATCTTTTTCTATTTTTCAAATATATTTCTTTTCAATATTTCTTTTTCATGAAACTATAAAGAAAACAATATAAAAGAATAAAAGAAAAATGTAAAGGGAGGGGGGTGTCTGTTTACAAGGGGGGTTGTACAAGTAAAAAAAATAAAAACACAAAGGAATTGGGCCCAGCCCAGGTCCCTTCCAAAAAAACGCAGAGGGGGTGTGCTGAGTGCACTAGGGGTGTGTCTGGCAAAACTCGTACTTGGGCCCAGCCCGTTCGCAGCCAAAAACGAGAGGTGTGTGCGTCAAAAAAAATGATTGGGCCTGAGGCCCACGACCCAACCTTCTCCTCCCTCTCTTCACTCTCAGTTTCTGAAAACCCTAACTCTATCCTCCTTCTCCCACGGCGCCGCCGTCCTTCCCCTTCTCCGAACCCTTTCTCTCTCGCTCTATCTCAACCCTAACAGAATCCCTCATCTCAGATTCTCACCACCGTCCAATCTTCCTCTCACAACAACCTCACGAACGCGCAAACGAAGACACATTGTAGAAGAAATACATCTATGGCTAATGAGCTCAGGTGAAACCTTGAAAGTGCGAAGGTCCATCTTGACGAAGAACAATAACCCGATGGCGTTCTGATGCTTTCTTGACGAAACGATGAGGATCTATGTGGAGTTCTGGCGATTCACTGAAGAATATATGGAGATCTGAGCGTCCTCTGAAGAAATCTGGATGTAGAATCTTGGATGCCCTCTGAAGAATATTAGAGGATTCTGGAAGAAATCTGGAGAGTATGTTGAAGAACACTGGCAGAAGGTCTAGGGAGATCTGGACACGAAACGGATGGATCTTGGAGGATCGTTCGGTGAATCACAAACTGAAGGCGATGATGATCGAACAAGTGTTGAACGGAGACTTGAAAGATTCTTGCGCTTCTGGAGAAGTCTGAAGATGATGAATGCTGAAGATTCTCTTGGAAAAATGATGAACGCGATGAAGACGCGGTGAATCATGCTTGGAGATCGTTGAAGGAAGCTTTCTGGAAATTCCTGGGTTGAGGACGATGAAGGTTAGAGGAGATGGAGGTTGGAGGTCCCTGGGAATTTCTGGGTGAAGATCCTCGCCGGAGAACATTGTTGATGGTGATCGGAGGAGATGGAGGAAGGTTGGAGAGATGATTTCTGGGTATTTTTCTGAGTTTGGTGAGGTTCACGGTGGTGATGAGAGGAGGACGATGAATGTTGGAGGTTTCTGGGATTTTGATGTTTCCGGTGGGGTTCACGGTGGCCGCCGGCCATGCAGGCCGGCCGGTGGGGTTTCCCGGTGAGGATTGTGGTGATGCCACGTGGGGGAGCTAGTGGAGAGGACAAACGCATGTGGGACGCGTGTCCCACACGTGGCAGAGAGAGGGGGTCTGAATGGGTGGCATGGCGTGATGGTGGAGTGAAGCGTGGGGCCCTCTTCTGTTTAACACGTGGCTGTGGAGATTATATACTGCTGAGAGTTCTCTGGAATGTTCTGGAAGGATCTGGATTGAACTGGAAATTGCTGGATATTTCTTGGACAAAAATGGACTATGCTGCGAATTGGGCTGCGAATGAGTGAATAAAGCCCAACGAAATGGACTCCAAAAACTCTGAAAAACTGAAAAACAAGATTAAAAAATCTAATTAACACTTAATCCTAATTAATTAAACTAATAATACTATAAAAAAATCTAATAAACCCACTAATAAAATTCTAATAAAACCTATATTACCTATTTAAATTCTATAAAAGAAAATAAAAGAAAAATCTATTTATTTCTATATTAAATGAAAAATCTATTCTATATCTAATATTCTAAAAAATGAATTAAAATTTAAAATCTATTTAAAAACTAATAATATCCTATATTATTCTAAAAATGAAAAAATGCTATTAAATCCTATTAAAAATTCTAAAAAACTATATTACTCTATATTATCTAAGAATGATTAAAATCTATTTAAAAAAGAATTAAAACTATTAAAAATATCTAAAATGATTAAAAATCTATTTAAACCCTAAAAATAGCCAATAAAATCCAGAAAAATCACGATAATTCCCAAAGGAACAAAAATAGCACCGAACGACACAAAACACCGCGAGAGCACACCAAAATAGCCGGTAAAAATAAACGGGCACCGAAATATCCCAAAAAATCGATTCTATCTATTCAAACTGATAAAAAACACCTGAAACACGAGACGAGAGCTGTGATCCCTGATAAAATCAAAACAAATGAGAAATGCACTGTATGCAATATACAGATGCGAATGCGATTATGCGTCGAAACACCGAGCCAGATACGAGACCCGGTTGGTCAAATTTTGGGGTGCAACAGCTGCCCCTATTCAAGCGGCTTGAACCTGACTGGGTGAGAAGCGAACGACTCTCAACCAATCAAGGTGCGAGACGGTTGAATATCGGTAAACCCGAAAATTTGCCAACTGCTCAACTTGCCGATCACTGGAATAATAGCTGCACGGCAACTATCTGGAGAAATACTGATCTGACATCGCCGTTAGTCATCCACATTAACTTCTTCTGATATTGCCTTCAGACAACCACAACACCCAACATTGCCGCTGGAAGACTAAACCACATATCGCCGTCGAACAATCAAAATACCCCGCATCGCCGCTGGAGAACTACAACACTGAACAACTCTAACCTGGGGTTCACCCCTGGAAAATGGAACAAAAGGTACACCTGCGTATTTGAAACTACTCCGCTGGGAATGAGAGACTTAACCGAGCACACTCTGATCTGGGGTTCACCCTCAGAACCATAACGAACATCCAAATATTACTGCATACTGAGAAACCGTAGAAGTTCAACACTACAGATATATGAAACCCTGGCCCCTGGCCACTTCCAGCTTCAGCTAGAAAAGATCTTTAAGTACTTCTGAATATGAATGAAACCCTGGCCCCCGGCCATTCCAGCTTCAGCTAGAAAGAACATCCTTGGCCTTCAAGGATGTAAACTTTGCCCGTCGGCAACTCTGCAGGAGGTATCTTCGACTTCAGTCTGAAGAAATGGTCCTTGGCCTTCAAGGATACATGGATATGCCTTCAGGCAACTCCGCCTCTGCTATAGAGCATCCGAGACTTCAGTCAGGGATATACTTCGGCCTTCAGTCCGAAAAATGAATCCTAGGTCATTCATGACCTTGGGGATAACCTTGCCCTTAGGCACCTTCGCTTCAGCTTGGGAAATCTATGACTTCAGTCAGAGAAATGGTATCTTGAGCCATTCATGACTCTACGGGGATTCAAACACTTTGCCTTCAGGCAAAACTCCGCTTCAGCTGGAGAAACATCTTCGACTTCAGTCAGAAGAAATATCATTCACTTGATCGCAATCAATCATCTCCTCAGGACAACTGACTTGGTCTTCAGGCCAACACGGATCACTTTGCTATGTCTACAAGCTTTGGAACCTTACCTTCAGCCACACGTTGATTCATCAACAAGGAAGTCTGAACTCACAGGAACTTTCTGATATCGCCCTCAGGCTTTTACGAAGTCCATCTTCAGATTAGACATTGTTGTTGGAGCAGACATATCACACTGCTAGGGGTTTCAAGAATCATCTTGAACAAACAACTCCGTCGGGCACCTTCAAGAATCATCCTGAACTGATAACCTATCTGTCGACTTCATTCTGCGGGGTATTCCAGGAATCTTCCTGGGCAACTCTTGCTGAGGACGCTACCGGGGAACTCAAGAATCATACTAGGCGAACAACTCGGGAAGCTGTACTGAGGTCTTAAGAATCATCTTAAGCAAACGGCTCTGCTGAGGAATTCCAGAATCGTCTCGAACTGAAGACTTCGCCGGGGATCTCAAAAATCATCTTGAGCGAGCGACTGCGGGGATTACACCGGGGTCTTGGGAATCATCTCAAGAAAGCAACTTTGTTGGGGAGAATACCAGGAATCGTTCTGAGCAACTGATCTCTTGGCTGAACACCTGTAAAGCAAGAATAATGATGACCTAGGTCATGCTTATGATGCGTATGCTTCTGCGCCATGACCCACACGGTGGGAATGATATGCCTTTATGCTAAATGCTGTGCAATCATGCACAATGCTATGCAATGTTAAATGCTATGCAGTGCTAAATGTTATGCAATGTCAAATGCTATGACTTTATATGCAAATGCTAATGCAGGCTCGAGCTGCCAGAGAACACCAGGTCTGAAAACCGCTTGGCAAAATAAATGCCGAAGGCAATGCCAACTCTACTGGGGATGAACTGAAGTCACAGGATTATCTCAGCAAAATAAATGCTGGAAACGGGAAATCAAATCCGCTGGGGATAACTGCCCTGTTGGAGAAATGAAAAGGCAACCCTGCTTGACAACTTCACTGGGGGAAGAAAACAGCTCTACTTGGGGATGCTCCCTTCAAACTATTGACAACTGATTGTGCTCTGCGGGGATCGACCCAAACTGGGATTGATTACGTGCGGCACACTGCTGGAAATGCCCCTACTATCAAGGATGTCGATCTTAATCTGCTGAGGATACTCCTGATCCTACTCTGATACGGGGTAAAAGACAATCTCGACTCTTCCGGGGATAATAAGCAACTTTCATCTGCTGAAGAGCGGCAATTCTGATTTAACAACATCCACAAGGAATTCAAACATTACTCGGAGCGCTGGCATCCGTCGAGCTTCGTATCGGGGAGCATGACAACATGCGGGTCATTGGGAAATACTGTGTCAGATACCTTTAGTTTTTTGTTTTTTTTCTGGTTTAGGATAAACACGGATTATGTACACAGTGGAAGCTATGGAAATACTAGAGGAGAACTAGCATTCAAAGGTAGACTACCAGGCGAGAACTGATAGGAAAATAGGTTATCAGACGAGAATTGATTTTTGTGTTTTTGAACATCAGACGGGGCTGACTAGATAACAGACTGAGAAAAAGACAACCAGGCGAGAACTGGCTGAAAGCTGACGTACACCAGGCGAGAACTGGTATAACACATAGGTTAAAACACACGATAACCAGGCGAGAACTGGTTACGCAACGACATGTACCAGGCGAGAACTGATACAACACTTGAAGAAACGGTGACCAGACGAGAACTGGTTACAATAAACTGCACCAGACGAGAACTGCTGCTTACAATAAACTGCGCCAGACGGGAACTGATGCTTACGATAGGGTTTGCCAGGCGAGAACTGGACTTTGGAAACGACTAGTTACTGACACGCAACAGGTTTAAACTGCAGGATAATGATCCAACGACAGCAAGGCCTTTTTATCTGAAAGGTTCAGGTTTTGATAAGGGTACTGACATGATTCCCCGATACTCAACTTTGGCTGGGGATAAACAGGCTGGCTTGAACAACTTGCCCCAGCACTCAGCTGGGGATGAAAAGACTGGCTCTGAACAACCTGCCCCAGTACAATTCAACTTGCCCCAATCTAGCTCTTGGGAATACCGCTCTGAACAGCTCTCTATGAGATGACTTCGAGAATATTTTCCCCGGTATCTGTACGACAACAGAATTCAATCTCCATAGAAACCCCTAACAACCCAGTTGATTTCAACATTCTCTGCGATGACTTGCCCCTGAATGAGCGTTCTAGCGACTTAACCCGATCTGATTACCCACTGGAAGTATCTGCTTTCAAATATCCGCGCTCTGGATGATTGTCCTTGATTGGCTCTCGAGAAGACTCACTTCTGATCAACTGCTTCTCAAACAAAACTGCCCCTGATCAACCGAAGCTTCGGGCCTTGTCCTCAGACTAACTGATTCCGAACTTACTGGAAGATAATGCCCCTGATTCATAAGGCTTCACAACATACACCATTCTGGTTCAGACTGCTGAATTACTCAGTCCTGCTCGATGATTCCTGCTGGAATTTCTTTCGTGCCAACTACTGACCTGCAATTAAAATTGGCTATCTACGAATGGTAATCTTAATGCAGTGCTCATGCAGATTTTGAAAATTTTTTTGAGCTGTCACTCATTTACATGCATATGATTGAGAGTGACGAGTGAACCGAAGTTCAAACGTAGTGCTTACGTGGTCAGTGAAAATACAACAAAGATGTGACTAGCAAGTCAAGAAGGAGTCAGGTTACTCAACCTTATCGTAATGCGCTTCAGAACGACCCTACCTCAATTAGGTCTTTTAAGGGCTGTATCGTGGTCGGGTTCACGGTTCGTGCAACAAAGGGTATTTGGCTCAAATTTGATTTGTACCCACCCCGTCTACGTGATGATCTCCGATCCTAAGGTTCAGTTAACCTGGCACAAGCGCTCGCCTCTTCGAGAAGTATGCTGAATGGTAAGGACCATAGCTAAGGAATTCACAATGCTTTTTTCAGAAGTGATAGTTACTCCTTCTTCGCTTTCGGTGTCTGTGTACACGACTTTGTGATTTGCTGGGGAAAAATTTCTTTTTATCCCCTCTTTTTCATTCTTTTGATTCCCTAATTTTTGCCTGGACTGACTCCTTTTGAGTTCTTTTCGATTTTTCGATTTCTTTTGAAGTCCAGCGGGATGCCCTAATTTTTGCCTAAGTATTAGCTTTCTCAGCTTTTTTCTTTCTTTTTACTTAGCGGGCTTTCTTTCTTTCTTTCTTTTGGAACAAAGTCGTGTGACACTGGTTGTCTTGATTGCTCCGAAAGGATTATAATTGTCTCACTCCTGATTGGTGAGATTTGACCTCTTGAAAGGTATAAACTGATTAGTCCTCGAAGGACAACACTCCTCTGTAAGGCTTGGACGCTCGGTCAAGCTAACTGTCAACTACCCTGCCCCGGGTTAAGATGTGAGGATTTATAAGTCCGAAAAAACTTCTACTTCCTGGCTCGAAGTGGTTAACAAGGGACTAACTCCTTATATCTCCAGTGTTTGGGGAATTTGAAACAATGCCTTGTACGTCATCGATACGGTCTTATCTGAAAGCATACGATCATCGGTTATGAGTTTATTTTCATCATCCTCCCTCCAATCTTTGCTAGTCACAGGGATAAAGCGGAGTGAATAAAATGCAAGTGTCAGTGCAATGCAGTAAATGAGCGACAGCGACATGATTAATTCAGAAAAATGCATAGTCACTTTATTATTATCACCATTCGAAACATACAATGTTTAAAAGCAGGTAGTAACTAACAAAAAAGAAACTACAAATGCAAATGATATATAAAGGTCTGAGGACTGCCAATGCTGAGGCGCCCGCCTGTCTGAACCACTGGCTTTTGCTGGAGAATACTTTCCGAATCTACGAGCTTAGACAGCTGAGCGGTTGGGATGAACAAACAGAAATCCTTCCCGAAAGGAAATGCGGTCCTGGTCAATCAACTGCTGTACTTTCGCCTGAAATGCTTTACAATCTTCCGTTGAATGCCCCGGTGAGCCACCATGATAACCACACTGAACATGGGGATTATACCCAGGAGGGTAAGGTTCTGGAACTGGCTTAAGAGCTTTCGGCTCCACCAAAGAATTCTGAATCAAAGATGGTAGCAACTGGCTATACGGCACAGGCACTGGGTGAAAAGGAGCGTTCCTTCGTTCCAAGTTGTTACGAGGTCGGTTCTGATTCTGACGCTGATTCTGATAACCTCGGCCACGGGCTTGCTGCTTTGCAATGGAAGCGACATAAGGTTCCCGATATGGTGCCCCAGGCACGGCTGTCTGTTCAGAATAACGAGACACAGAAGATACTGACCGCTGAGAAGACGGAGAACCAACAGATTTCACCGATTCGACTTGAGGATGTCCAACATCTGTCAGGACCGCATTGATCATAGCTTCATCTTCAGATTGAGAGCTATAGAGAGATTCAGTTTCACTGGCCTGACCTCTTGAAACATTCGGGATTCTTCCAGTCTTTACACCATACTCGATGTGCTCTCCCGTCCTTACCAACTCATAGAAATTTGGTGCGGTTCCAAGAATTCTTTCGAAGTACGGGCTCTGCAAGGAGTTTACGAACATGCCTTTCAGCTCTTGGTCTAGGAGCGGTGGTTGCACTCTACCAGCAAATTCTCTCCATCTCTGAACATACTTTCTGAAAGATTCATTGTTCCCTTGAGACAATTCTTGCAGTTGCATGCGAATAGGAGCTTCATCATGATTATAGTCGTACTGCTTCAGAAAGGCATTGGCTAAGTCCATCCATGATCGAATCTGATTCCTCTCTAACTGCATATACCAACTCAGAGGTGCCCTAGTCAGACTATCTTGAAAGCAATGAATCATCAGCTTGTCGTTGTGCACAAATGAAGTCATTCTTCGGCAGAACATCACCAAATGTTGCTTCGGGCAACTATCTCCTTTGTACCTTTCAAACCTCGGCATTCTGAACTTTGGAGGTAACACTAGGCCAGGAACCAGACACATATCTGCAGCACTAGGAGTAACAGCGTCTTTACCTTTCAAGGCTTTGAATCTCTCCTCTAATGCACGAAACCTTTCAGCATACACAGGCGCTAATGAGTCTTCGTTCTTTGCTGTCGGGACCTCTCTTCGGGGCTTTGGCACAGGGAAGGCAAAACCCTGGTAGTCTGAGACATCAACAGAAGGAGAACGTTCACCTTGGACAACAAACTGCTCTCGCAGACCTTGGTCTTCAACAGATGGCTGCACAAGCTGAGTTGCAGTAAGGTTGTTTACTTGCGGAAAGTCTTCGTCGTGCGGAGATCCATACAGAGGATTGGACGTCACGGTGAAACCTGACAAGGTATCAACAAACTGGAAGTTGCTCTCTGACATAGCCACCAATGGTCTTCAGCTGACTTCGATGCTCAATTCTGCTCAAATCTGCTTCCACCCCTTGGTCGTCTTCAATATTCACCTTCAGAATCAAAATAACGGCTGGATAAGAGCTCTGACTAGCTGGCGAATGGTATGCAATATGATGCGAAGATGCCTATGCAAATGCAATGCAATGCGACAAATACGGGATCACAGCCCCACACAATCTAAATACTGCTGCACTGCTGACGGAGTACGGTTGCTCTGAAGAGAAGACCAGAATAACGGGTAGGTTGGAAGTCAAGTTTCCTGCACAAAAAAAACCCCCCCACTCACAGGTGTGGACCTATATCTGACAAGGTACGGCATCCTATGCGGTCGTCAGCGTCACAGACTTTCATGAGGAATGATACGATTCCCAGAAGGAGTGGCATCGTCATCTCATGAAGAGGCCTCACTTAGATAACTTCCAAATGATCGGTTCCCAGAGTCGACAATCCTCACGTCTGGACTCCCCTCAGATCCTCAGGACCGAAAAGGAGCACCTCTGCGAGAACCTCGTCTGAGCGCATATTTTTGTAGGGAACTGTGCCTGCTCAGCAGACAGGTTCGTCTACTACTTCTCCGCAACTATATCTAGGTGCATACTCATACTCAAGCCCAGGTCCGGCTTATCTCTAAATATCATAGAACACCCGTAACACCCCAATAGCAACAGATAATATCGATAAATAAGCCCCAAATAGACAAGCAAACAAGCGCTAGGATTGACTCTCTCAAGGGACGTTGAATCCCAAAATTGACTCGCTTTCGGGACGTTGGATCCCTAGGAAACTATCAGGTCCCCAGCAGAGTCGCCAGCTGTCGCTACTGCGAAAATCGGCGCCGGCTGACAGAAGAGTCGCCACCGTGCGTTATTTATCCCAACGGAGGGAAAGGAAACGCTCGAAGTAAACCTCGCAAAAAACGGGGAAAGGTATGGTCATCGCAACCAAAACCTGGGTTCGGGAGTCGGTTACGCAAGGGGAAGGTATTAGCACCCCTCACGTCCGTCGTACTCGACGGGATCCACGCTTGCTTGGGTTGTCTAAAGGATGCAAAACAATCTATCTACGGCTGCTAAATCTAAACGGAAGGGAATTGACTCGATAGAGCGTCGCACTCTATGCCTACGTATTCTCAAGAGAGAAAGTCAGAGTCAACGTAGTTCGGGACTACAGGGAAAATTGGCTCGCCAAGACCTCGCGTCTTGTGCCTACGTACTTCCACTGCATGGAAGATCAGAGCTTTACGTAGTTCAGACTAACTACGGCTAAACAAAACATTCTCACACAGCAGTGAGAAAAACAACTGGTTGCACAGGGTCGGGAACCTATGGTCAAAACTATGGCTTGGTCTCAAATGCACTGGGGCAAGAGAGAAAAAGGGTTACAATTAATCGTCAGCGGGAAAGTCTCGATCGCACAGCAGCGAGAGAACAAAAGTCAGTCGTTAGTGTGCTCGCTAGGATATCGCATCCTATGCCTACATATCCTGGCCTGGTACAAGGAATCAGAGCAGCTGTAGTTCGGCTACTTCGGGACCACAGCTCAAATCTCGTTTTATTAACATTCTGAAAAATGATTACAATGGCTGAATACTGAAAATAATCTCCTAGGGAATACTATTCTATCCTATCCTGAAAAATCGAATGAAAAATAGCCCCCTAACAAATGGGCTTCTAAACTATCCTAAAAATCGTAAAATAATTTCTATGAAAATATACCCTAAAAGAAAATGTACTTTAAAAAATATTAAATCGACACTAATATTTTTTCCTTTTTTCCTTCCTTTCTTTTCAACATATTTTTCCCTTTTCTCAAAGTTTCTTTTTTTCACATTCTTTTTCTATTATTTTTTTCTTCATAATATTTCTTTTATATTTTTTCTCACTTTTTTCTTTTACTATTTTAATATCTCTTTTTCATTTTCTTTTCATATTTTTTCTATATATATTTCTTTTCTTTTCTTTTTCTATTTTTCAAATATATTTCTTTTCAAATCTTTTTCTATTTTTCAAATATATTTCTTTTCAATATTTCTTTTTCATGAAACTATAAAGAAAACAATATAAAAGAATAAAAGAAAAATGTAAAGGGAGGGGGGTGTCTGTTTACAAGGGGGGTTGTACAAGTAAAAAAAATAAAAACACAAAGGAATTGGGCCCAGCCCAGGTCCCTTCCAAAAAAACGCAGAGGGGGGTGTGCTGAGTGCACTGGGGGTGTGTCTGGCAAAACTCGTACTTGGGCCCAGCCCGTTCGCAGCCAAAAACGAGAGGTGTGTGCGTCAAAAAAAATGATTGGGCCTGAGGCCCACGACCCAACCTTCTCCTCCCTCTCTTCACTCTCAGTTTCTGAAAACCCTAACTCTATCCTCCTTCTCCCACGGCGCCGCCGTCCTTCCCCTTCTCCGAACCCTTTCTCTCTCGCTCTATCTCAACCCTAACAGAATCCCTCATCTCAGATTCTCACCACCGTCCAATCTTCCTCTCACAACAACCTCACGAACGCGCAAACGAAGACACATTGTAGAAGAAATACATCTATGGCTAATGAGCTCAGGTGAAACCTTGAAAGTGCGAAGGTCCATCTTGACGAAGAACAATAACCCGATGGCGTTCTGATGCTTTCTTGACGAAACGATGAGGATCTATGTGGAGTTCTGGCGATTCACTGAAGAATATATGGAGATCTGAGCGTCCTCTGAAGAAATCTAGATGTAGAATCTTGGATGCCCTCTGAAGAATATTAGAGGATTCTGGAAGAAATCTGGAGAGTATGTTGAAGAACACTGGCAGAAGGTCTAGGGAGATCTGGACACGAAACGGATGGATCTTGGAGGATCGTTCGGTGAATCACAAACTGAAGGCGATGATGATCGAACAAGTGTTGAACGGAGATTTGAAAGATTCTTGCGCTTCTGGAGAAGTCTGAAGATGATGAATGCTGAAGATTCTCTTGGAAAAATGATGAACGCGATGAAGACGCGGTGAATCATGCTTGGAGATCGTTGAAGGAAGCTTTCTGGAAATTCCTGGGTTGAGGACGATGAAGGTTAGAGGAGATGGAGGTTGGAGGTCCCTGGGAATTTCTAGGTGAAGATCCTCGCCGGAGAACATTGTTGATGGTGATCGGAGGAGATGGAGGAAGGTTGGAGAGATGATTTCTGGGTATTTTTCTGAGTTTGGTGAGGTTCACGGTGGTGATGAGAGGAGGACGATGAATGTTGGAGGTTTCTAGGATTTTGATGTTTCCGGTGGGGTTCACGGTGGCCGCCGGCCATGCAGGCCGGCCGGTGGGGTTTCCCGGTGAGGATTGTGGTGATGCCACGTGGGGGAGCTAGTGGAGAGGACAGACGCATGTGGGACGCGTGTGCCACGCGTGGCAGAGAGAGGGGGTCTGAATGGGTGGCGTGGCGTGATGGTGGAGTGAAGCGTGGGGCCCTCTTCTGTTTAACACGTGGCTGTGGAGATTATATACTGCTGAGAGTTCTCTGGAATGTTCTGGAAGGATCTGGATTGAACTGGAAATTGTTGGATATTTCTTGGACAAAAATGGACTATGCTGCGAATTGGGCTGCGAATGAGTGAATAAAGCCCAACGAAATGGACTCCAAAAACTTTAAAAAACTAAAAAACAAGATTAAAAAATCTAATTAACACTTAATCCTAATTAACTAAACTAATAATACTATAAAAAAATCTAATAAACCCACTAATAAAATTCTAATAAAACCTATATTACCTATTTAAATTCTATAAAAGAAAATAAAAGAAAAATCTATTTATTTCTATATTAAATGAAAAATCTATTCTATATCTAATATTCTAAAAAATGAATTAAAATGTAAAATCTATTTAAAAACTAATAATATCCTATATTATTCTAAAAATGAAAAAATGCTATTAAATCCTATTAAAAATTCTAAAAAACTATATTACTCTATATTATCTAAGAATGATTAAAATCTATTTAAAAAAGAATTAAAACTATTAAAAATATCTAAAATGATTAAAAATCTATTTAAACCCTAAAAATAGCCAATAAAATCCAGAAAAATCACGATAATTCCCAGAGGAACAAAAATAGCACCGAACGACACAAAACACCGCGAGAGCGCACCAAAATAGCCGGTAAAAATAAACGGGCACCGAAATATCCCAAAAAATCGATTCTATCTATTCAAACTGATAAAAAAACACCTGAAACACGAGACGAGAGCTGTGATCCCTGATAAAATCAAAACAAATGAGAAATGCACTGTATGCAATATGCAGATGCGAATGCGATTATGCGTCGAAACACCGAGCCAGATACGAGACCCGGTTGGTTAAATTTTAGGGTGCAACACATAGAATGCATTGTTTGCTTTTATCCTATCCTATGATGCATAGTCCTCTTAAGGAAGCTCCATCTCTCCTTTGGAGGGATGAGTGACATGCCTTAATGAGTAGAACTTTTGAGGATGCACTTTCTTTCCATGTTGGTTCCTGATGAATTCCTTTGGTTTTCATCAGGTTTTCTAGCATTGTAACTTGATCTCAATGATGATTTCTCTTCTTGTGGAGCTTGCTAGAGTGTGAAGATGAAGAATTGAAGAAGCTTGAAGATAGGAGCTAGCTTGAAGATGAAGATTCTTTGTTGTTAACTTTGCTGTCAATTCATTTTGCTGACTAGAGCTGTTGTTCAAGGTTGAAGTTGCTGTCTGTAGAAGATTGTTGCTGCTGCTTGGGCTGCTTCCTCTATTTTTCTTTTGTTGTATTATCTGTTTGCTTGTGTTTCTTACCTTTAGGTTTGAGGTGGAGCTTGTCTCCCCTTGCCTTTTGTTTTCTTAGGTTTGAGGTTGAGCCGGACTCCCTTGCCTCGCTTGTACTGTTGCATAGCATGCATTTTACTATTTACTATTTACTGCTTGCTTTCTTTTGCTGTTTTCCCCTAGGATCTCTGATTTCCTCTGTGCAAGAGGGAATTATGACAGACATTAGGTTTTTAAACCATGCATGATAACTATAGGTAGATTCCCTTTCAACCGTAGTTTTAGGGCGTCTTTCTCTTCTCATCTCAAAACAATTCAAAAATACAGTAATAAGGTTAATTGAAGTCGTACGTTATGAGCCTTAAGCTATCTGGAAAAAGGTTGGTGGAGGGTCTCTCTCCAGTAATCTGGATATTTAGTGTGGTACCCTTTGGGTGACATGCGAAGCGTTCACTCCTAGGTCATAGTCTCTAGTGCGACGGAGATTGCGAACATCCTAAAAAATAGTTCTTTCGTAAAAGACTCAAACAAACATTCAAACTCTGTTTTTGTCCTCTTGGACCCTTAATTTGGAAAACTCTTTCATAAGGAGATAAAAAAAACTGTCAGACAAGCTTGTGTCTTCCGTAGCCCGAACTACGTTTGCTCTAATCTTTCATGCCGTATGAAAGTACGTAGGCACAAGATGCGATATCTTGGTGAGCAACCTTCCCCCCTTCTCCCGTAGTTAGGCAAACTATGTTGACTCTGATTTCTCGTTCCAGATGGGAATACATAGGCATAAAGTGCGATATTTTGCCGAGTCATTTTCTTTTCTTTTTAGACCAGACCTTTAGAGTAGATAGATAGACACACCCTTAGATAGAAAACAAGCATGGATATCGTTGAGTACGACGGACGTGAGGGGTGCTAATACCTTCCCCTTGCGTAACCTACTCCCGAATCCAGGATTTGGTTGCGATGACCATTCCTTTCCCTCTTTGCATTAGATTTTCTCTGAGCGCTTCCTTTCCCTCTTTTGGGATGAATAACACACGGTGGCGACTCTTCTGTCATAGCCGGCGCCGATTTTCGCAGTAGCGACAGCTGGCGACTCTGCTAGGGACTCCAACGGTTCCCTATGCGAGTCAATCCTAGCGTTTGTTTTCCCGTCTGGGGTTTTGTATGTATTTATCTTTCTGTCTTCACTTTTAGTACTATATATTATTGTTATTGTGTTGTGGGTAGAGGGTTAGTTTGAGAGATAAGCCGGACCTGGGCTTGAGTGCACATAGAGTTAGAAGTAGAGAGTAGTGGTTAGCTTTCTTGCTTTGCTCGCACCAGCTAGCTACGAAATCTGCACTCAGACAAGATTCTCTTTGATGGCATCTTGCCTGGCCCTTTGGGCTCGACAGGTTGTTGGATTTGAGGGTTGTCGACTCTGGGGACCTATCATTTGGGATTCGGATAAGTGAGGCCTCTTCAAGGGATGATGATGCCACACCTTCTGGGTATCGTATCATCGCTCTTGAAAGTCTGTGACACTGATGACCGCATAGGATACCGTACCTCGTCTGCGAGTTAAGTATATACCTGTGAGGGGTAGGTGGGTCATTTGCAGGAAAACTCTGGCCTCAGAACACCTGGTTTGTCTCTGTCAGTGAGAATTGATTGTGAGGGTTCTTATGTGGTTGGTTTGGATTGAGGAGAAGATCTGATGGTTCTCAAGTTGCAGTACAGCACAACACAGTTCTTCATCATTGCACTTGATCCCCTGTTTGCATATGCATTTGCATTTTCATGTTTGCATTTCATTAACGTGTATGTTTGTTGCAGGTGTGTTTTTTCCCCTCAGATTCTAGTGTTTTTCTTGCTAGACATGGAGTCCATGAAGAGAACAATTGCTTACAGGTTGCCTTCTCCAGATATCAGTTCCTTGTTGTGGTTGGTTGCTCTAGCAGATCAGAGAGTGAGGGCTGAGTTTAGAGAGTCTTATGGGAAACTGCTCAGTTTGTTGTGCAGACCTTCTGTGTTTGAGATGACTGGATTGTATACTTTGATGCAGTTTTACGAGCCTCAGTTGAGATGCTTCTTGTTCCCTGATTTTATTTTGGCTCCTACTTTGGAGGAGTATTCTGATATGCTAGGAGTTCCTGTGTTGGATCAGATGCCTTTTATTCACGAGGATACTGAGCCTGAGTTAGCTAAGCTTGCTGAGATTGTCAGTTTAGATGCTTCTGAGTTCCCCGGAGGTTTGGTCAAGCTGAATGGATTTTATGGTTTTCATCTTTCTTGCTTGGTTAAGAAGGCTACGCAGTGTGCGAAGGATGGATGTTGGATTGTCTTCAATGCTATTCTGGCTGTTTGCATTTATGGGATTGTATTGTTCCCTAACTTGCCTGATTTTGTTGACTCAGATGCATTCTTTATTCTTGCTTCGAAGAATCTGGTGCCTACTCTCTTGGGTGACATTTATCATTCTATTCACTATAAGAATGAGAAGCGTCGGGGAAGGAATGTTTCTTGCTGTGTACCTCTTCTATACAGGTGGTTTCAGGGACATCTTCCTAAGAAGGGACCTTTTGTTGATACTGCTGGTACTTTAGATTGGTCTTCCAGATTGATGGGATTGTGTGCTGAGAATATTGTTTGGTTTAATCGAAACCTGCTCGAAGTGAATATTATATATAGTTGCAGTGGCTTTCCGAACGTTCCTTTGATTGGACAGAAAAGTTGTATTAACTATAACCCTTCTCTGCTGGTGAGACAGTTTGGCTATGCTTTGAGGGACTCTTCGGTTGAGGACGAGATATAGGAATCTCTGTATCTCACGGGTTTATTAGACGGAGATGTTTTGGTTAGATTGAGGCATGCTTGGGGTAATATTCACAGAAGAGGAAAGACATTGCTTGGCAAGAGTGACAGTCGAGCTTATAATCCTTATCGGCTCTGGATCCATGAAAAGTTGAAAAGTCTTTGATGCCGTATCCTGCTGCAGAACCTTTATGTCCTCCGGTGATTGAGGAACCTACTTCAGTAGAGATTGAGAAGTATAACAAGCTGCTAGCTGAAAAGGAATAGTTGCAAAGAGCAAATGAAGAGTTAGAGAAGGAGATTTTCCAGCTTCAGCATGAGAAGAGTGAGGCAACCTTCACTTTGAAGAAGCAGACTGAGATGATTAATAGGTTGGGTTCAGATTTGACTGAAGAGACCAGCAGGAGAGAGAATGTGGGAGTAGCCTTGAATGGTGTTAGTAGTGTGCTTGCTACTAAGGAAGAGTTTCTGAACAAGGCTTATTCTCGACTTTCAAAATGGGAATTTTTGTGGAATGCCACGCTTACTAGCCGGAAGGAGCGTGAAGATGAGTTAAAGCTGCAGATTTCCCGGTTAGGGGAGCAGCTCAGCGCTAAGGATGCGAAGATTGCTGAAGAGGCATCTCCTAGACGTGACGCTGAGTTTAGAGTGAGCGACATGGTCAAAGAAATGAGGGGTTGTGAACTGAAGGCTGGCTTCAAGAGATGCAGGCTTGATGAGTGTTTTGGCAAGGGAACCTGTGTAGAGGATGCCAAAAAGCTGAGATTCACTGTTACGCGACATGCATTACTGATACAGGAACTGCTCTCCAGACCAGGACATCCTGAGACGTTGAGACTATTGGAGGATTTCTGGGCTCGTCATCCGTCTTGACTAGCTTTGATATTTCCCTTTGTATCTTGTTGTACTTGACCATCGCCAGGCTTGTTGGCCGAGGTCTTATCAGTTGTATCTTGTACACTGCCTATTGGCTCTTTGATTATATATGAGGATTTCTAATTCGATTTCCTGTCTATAGGGGCTCCATTGTCGTTATGGCTTCTTCCTTGGAACTGGAATCAGGGGGGAATTAACCTGTTGCATATTTACATGTTAGCATAATCATGTTGCATAACAGGTACTTTGAGTGTTTTCGTCTAACCCTCTGTGTGTACCGGTATGGCAGGATAGATCGCGGGTTCCGAGCAATGGAACAGATTCAAGCTGAGTTAATTGAAGTCCGAGGCCAGCTGGGGCAGGTTGTGAATGACGTGCAAGTGTTGCGCTCGAACCAGAGTGCGCTCGAAGAGGAGAACTACCGGTTGAAGGCCCAGGTGGGTTTGATGGCAGAAGTATTAAGGAATATACTCTGAAGAGAGTGTGAGCAGACTCCCGAAGCTGCTGCCACCAGGCTTACTCCACTGGTGTCTGAAGAGTTTGTGCCAAGGCATGATAGGCCTAAGAGATCCTCTGCACAGCTTGAAGGTCAGGATCTTCCCCGTCAGCGGTCGCGGCCAGTTTCTCAGGATAACTCTAGAAGATATGGTAAAAGAATGAAACTCTCTGACAGAGTCCTCGATAAGCTCCCGATGGATTATGCTCAGTTGGTGCAACTCTTGCTCCAACTTCAATTGGTTGAACCTCGTACTTTGGCTCCATTGACTGGCCAGCCACCACCAGACTATGACGTGAACGCCCGCTGTGTTTTCCATTCCGGGGCACCGGGGCATGACATCACAAACTGCAGATCTTTTAAGCATAAGGTCCAAGATTTGCTAGACGAGAAGGCAATTGAATTTGTGTCGGGCGGCATAAAGGTATCAGGAATTGATATTCCTATCCCCCTATCTGAAGATGCAAAGGGGTCGGGGTATATGTTGGAATCGTTGGAGTCTGAATCGCCTTTTCCATTGCAGTTGTTCCCGAGTCGAACTTGAGAGTGAAAGCGCCTGAACACAAGGAATGCCTCAATCAGCATCAACAACCTCTTGCTCTATTGCAGCAAAAGTGTCAGAATCAGAGTCGACCTCACCACAATTTGAAAGGAGTTGATAGACAAAAGGTGCATGTCCTTCCCAACAAGAAAGTTGGTCGTACACCACTCTTCTGATCGAGCCTGAAGACCGCAAGGGTCGCTCCCCTCAGCAGCAAATCAGTGTGAAAGCCCAGTACCTGAAGGCTGGCAGTCTGCATTTTATCATATCATTGCTTTGAATTTGTAGTTTCTTTCCTGTTAGCATTGAAAATTTTCGCTTGTAAAACTTGTTGTTTTTCAATTGATATAGACAATGAAATAAATGTGCATGTTTTGAATTAATCCATTCGTGTTCACTCTATTGCTTTCTTTTATTTTAAACGTTTGTTTAAGTGGAATCCGGGGAGGATGACAAAATCGAAAGACGTGTAAGCTTCCGATTGTATGCTCTTGGATGGAAAAACCTGTTGACGATATACATGCATTGTTTCAAATCCACAAACACCGGAGATATAAGGAAGATAATCCCTTGTCAGCCCCTTTGAGCTAAGTAGTAGGAGTTTCTTTCTGAAAAATGGAAAAAACCTCTATCTTAACCTGGGTCAGGGTAGGTGTCAGTTAATTTGACCAGGCGTTCAAATTACGAAAGGAGTGTCCATTCAAGGATCAATCACACCTGTATAGGTCGTGCCTAAAACAACCACAATGGTTAAACCTTGCCGATAAGGAGTGAAATAGTCACAATCGTTTTAACAAGTCAGACAAGCCGGTGTCACACGATTTGTTCAAACAAAAGAAAAAAGAGAAAGAAGAAAGCCCGCTAAGTCGAATCTTGAAAACAAGCGACTTAGGCAAAAACTAGGGCACCCCGCTGGACTGCAAAATCGAAAAAAGAAACTCTGAGGAGTTAGTCCAGGAAAAAGTTAGGGGAAAACGAAAACGGAAAAACGAAAAGACGAAAAGGATTACAAAAAGAAGAATGAAATCGTGTGACTCCAGGCATAACGAAGATGAAAAAATGAGTGACTGTCACTCTAAAGAACGTGTGGTATCTTGAACTATCACTCCTGTAGTTCAATCATGAATGCTAAGGTCGAGTTAGCTGAACGTAGGATCGGAGAACATCACGAAGAATGGGTGGGTTAAAATGAATTTTGAGCATTTATCCTTTCTTTCTAAAACTGTGAACCCGACCACGTTACAACCTGAAAAAGTCCTAATTGAAGCAGGTTTATTTCGAGAGCATACTTCGGTAAAGACCGCATCGAAACTGACTCCTGAAAGGATTCTTCTGGCAGCGTTGTATTAATTTTGACATTTTGATAGTTGATTCGTTTATTCTATGTCATAAAAATTTTCTCCAGTGAACAGACTTGGATTTCAAAACTGTCATATGCATTGCATTTAATATATCTTTTATGCAGAACAATTTGTTTTACTTGCGAGTAAGCGCTTGACAGCAGGAAAGTTTCCGCAGTGGAAAGTTTGATCGGGGTAGAATGTAGAAGGCCTAAATACTCTATCAAGTTGTGGCCAGCCGTATCAAATGATCCCCAATGAAGTCAGCCATCTGGGGAAATCAGGTCGAGATTCGGTAAATCTCTCATAGTCGGAAGCACTACCACTAATCAGCTAATCAGGGGCAGAGTCGTTGCAAGACTGGGGCAGACCACCCTGAGAGCACAAAGGCTATTGTCAATCAGAACACAATTAGTCTGAAACACCTCTTCGAGGTTCGAAACGCGAAAGTAGTTCGTAGCTAACCATCAGGGTACAGAGATTGCAGGGCCCTTTTAGGGGAAGATTTTACGAAGAGCCCATGAGTTGGGAGCAGAAGTATAAGCGAAGGAAATGTTCCTCTCTGTTTATTCGGGGTTTACCAGAAATTGACGCAGGGTCAGGGGCAAGCCATCTCGAAGTCGGTTTATGGCAAGTTTGCCTTTTCAAGTTGAAATAGTTGGACTGGGGCATTGTCGTTAACTTTGCAACAGATATCCAAGGGATCATGATTCCCCAGCCAGAGCAGGCTTTATGTGAAATTTTTTCCTCTCCAGCAGATGGAATTTGCTTTTCCTCCCCGGCAGATGGAAGTTGAAGTTTTTATCCCCAGAAGAGTTGGGATTGCATCAGAGCAGGATCAGATTATCCTCAACAATTCAAGATTGACTTATTCGGTAGGATAAAGTCATCCCCAGCAAGGCAAGATTTGACATCCCCAGCGGAGTGTGCATTCCCGGTGGTTGGTTATGGGCATGTTTACTCCCCAGAAAGAGTCCTCGCAGAATACAGTCAGAGTGCACAAATCGATTCCCAGCTGAGTATCCCTAGCAGGGTAGTTAATCCCCACAGAGTATGATCAGGTGGTCAGTGGTTTGAAAGGAGCATCCCTGAGCAGGATTTCCTTTTCTATTCTTCAGCAGGTTGTTTTTCCTCCGACAGGATGAACATCATCAGCAGAGTTCGTAATTTCAAGCTGGTGAGCCATTCCCCAACAAGATGGTTATCCCCTGCAGAGTTGGTTTCACCTTTCCAGCATTTATTTTGCTGGAATATGTCTGTGATACCTGGTCATCCCCAGAGGATTCGGCTTTGTCTTCAGCATTTATTTTGCTGGAGCACCTCCTTGCATTTGCATATATCATCATATTTGCATCTACTCAAATGCGTAGCATTTCCATGATGTATGGAGCATTACGCCATTGTCAAACACATGCATTTTGAAACATAAGCCAGGCTGACTACCTCTTTATTTTCAGGTATTTTTCCCTGCAGATAATTGAGGTTATTGTTCAGGAAAGTGTCCAAATATTCAGATTTGTGGCGCGAGGTACGCGATGATAGTGTTCGCCCTGTCATATGCTCCCCTAGCAGAGTTACTTGATGGAGTTTCTCTTCTCCTCCCTGCGGAATTCTTCTCAGATTGTTGTTACGTCAGCATTAAAAGATTTCATGGTTTAAACTTTTGGAGTTGTTGCACGTGACTTCCCCAGTAGAGTTTTTTCCCCATCAGAGTTGCTTGGTTAAGTTTCTCGTCTTCCCCAGCAAAGTATTCTTCAGACTGCCGTACAACAATGTTAAAAATCTTGAAGGATATGTCACCTGTGTTGACAGAGATTGTTACCCATGATTGACGGAGTTGTTACCTGTGTTGACAGAGATAGTTACCTGTGTTGACAGAGATTGTTACCCGTAATGGACGGAGAAGTTACCTATGTTGACAGAGATTGTTACCTGTGTTGACAGAGATTGTCACCTGTTTTAACAGAGATAGTTACCTGTGATTGACAAAGATTGTTACCCGTAATGGACGGAGAAGTTACCTGTGATTGACAGAGATAGTTACTTGTGATTGACAGAGATTGTTACCCGTGATTGACAGAGATTGTCACCGGATTGATAAAGTTTGTTACCCGTGTTGACGGAGACTTTTACCTGTGTTGACGGAGTCGTTACCTGTGTTGATAGAGTTATCACCCGTGTTGATGGAGTTGGTCCCGTGGAGTTGTTTGTTCAAGTCTTCGGATGCCAGATTCACACTTTTATTTAGTGCTTCGCATGTTTCCTCGGAAAAAGATGTCAAGTTCGCGCTTTACGTAGCTCCAATATATGTTTTCAAAAATTCCCCAGTGGAGCTTTCCCTCAGATTGTTGTCATTCCAGCATTTCAGAAAAGAAGATTTTAGCGATTAGACGGTTGAAGTCAGTACTTGTTGTCAAGGCTTCATAATTTGACTTTGAAGTTGTTGTCAACATTTTAAAGATTTCAGAGATTAGACATCTGAAGTCCTTACTCGTCGTCAATGCGAATGTCTGGCAGTGGACGTCAGAATTTCCCCGACAAAGTTATCCTCAGCTGGTTGTCAAGGCTTCATAATTTGAATTTGAAGTTGTTGTCAACATTATACGGCTTCATAATTTGACTTTGAAGTTTGTCAGCATTACAAGGGCTTCATAATTAGACTTTGGAGCTATTGTCATAATTTCCTCGGAAGAGTTCTAGAAGGCTTCATAATTTGACTTTGGAGTTCGACAGAGTTTCCTATGGTTGTTGTTACGTTAGCATGGAACGACTTCATAATTAGACCTTGAAGTTATTATCAACATTAAACGGCTTCATAATTAGACTTTGAAATTTGTTGTCCGCATGGAACGGCTTCATAATTAGACTTTGAAGTTCGTTATATCAGTGCTACAAGGCTTCATGATTTGACCTTGAAGTTGTTGTCAGCATTTTAAAAGAAAGATTTCAGCAATTAGACGTTTGAAGTCCTTACTTGTTGTCAAGGCTTCATAATTAGACTTTGAAGTTGTTGGCAGAATTTCTTTGGAAAAATTCTGGAGGACCTCATAATTTGACTTTGGAGTTCGGCAGAATTTTCCTCGAGTAGCTGTTACGTCAGCATTGCAGACTTCATAATTTAACTTTGGAGTTCGGCAGAATTTTCCTCGAGTAGCTGTTACATCAGCATTGCAGACTTCATAATTTGACTTTGGAGTTCGAAAAAGTTTTCCTCGAGTGGCTGTAACGTCAGCATTACACGACTTCATAGTTAGACTTTGGAGTCGTTGTTAGAAATTCCCCAACAGAGTTTCCTCTAGTTGTTGTTACGTCAGCATTACCACAACTTCATGATTAGACTTTGGAGTTGTTGTCAGAAAGTTTCGTCAGCATCAAACGACTTCATAATTAAACTTTGGAGTTCGTAAGCATTGAATAGCTTCATAATTAGACTTTGAAGTTGTTGTTATTGGCATTGGATGACTTCATAATTAGACTTTGGAGTTTGTTGCCAGACTTTCCCCGCAGCGTGGCTTGGAAAAGGAAGATCCCGGATAGTATGTGGATGATGCACTTTACGTAGTGCCCGCTTATTGTAGCGTATTTTGAAGTTGATTGTTTGGATTCAATTCCTGTGGTGTCACGCAGGTGGTTGATGTTGAAATCAGTTTCTTTATCAAATGATTGATCAGTTGTTGCCGTGACAACCGGATCCAATTTTCTGGACCTTTTTTCCCCAAGCAGTTTGTGCAGTTTATTTCTGCGGTTGGCAAATTTCCGGGTTATTTGGTATTCAACCGTCTTCTACCTCGATTGTTCGAAAGCCGTTCGCTTTCATCCAGTCGGGTCCAAGCCGCTTGAATAGGGGCAGCTGTTGCACCCCAAAATTTGCCTAACCTTATCTCGCTTGGTTTATGTTTCATTGCATAGCATAACATTGTTCTAACATAGTTCTAGCAGTTGCATATCATGGCATCATTCATTTAACAGGGGATCAAGGGTGATACATGTCAAGAGAAGCCTAACCAGAGTTAATACTCAAGCTTAAGAAGTTATCAGGGTCATCAGACAGAGGGTTGAGTTCTGGAGAAGTTTGAATGCTTGTATGGGGTTCATCTCCTCACTTGGAGTCAGTTGAAGGTCAGCAATGGATTGTAAGGCCTTGAGTAAGGAGAGAATGTGTGGAGTTTATTGAAGTGCCTTGAAGGTCATGTTGGAGCTCAATCAAGTCATTTTATCAAGTGCAAGAGCCACAGTTGAAATGGATGTCACTAGGGTGTCATCTGGTTAACCTTATGTCCAAATGAGCAATTGAAGAAGATCAAAGCCTACTTCTAGGTCATTGAGATTATGAAATGATATGGTGAGGCATATGAGATATTTTTTTAAGATCAAGTTGAGAAGAATCGAGAGTGGTTGGAGTTGCTAAGTCAGGGTTCCTAAGGTAAAATCCCCTATTTAGTGCCAAACTTCCAAGCCATGTAAGTCAAGATAAAAGTCTCATATGACTTTGTCCTCCACATGAATGTTGTATAGGATGATCTTAGATTTAATTTGAGTACTATAAGTCCTCCATTGGATTTATAGAACTCAAGTTATGGTCCAGACAAGTTACAGGTCCTCAGATGCCTCTGAAATATGTCTGTGAAAATCATCTGACTTCCAAGCTATTTTTGACCTAGAAGGAGGTTTCACCTGAATTTTTGGCCAATATAAAAGTTGTTCCTCATGATCTTAGCTTTCCAAATTGTATTAGAAGTCTTCCATATGATTTGTAGAACTCAAGTTATGAGGTTTACAAGTCAGGGGTATTTTGGGAAAGTGAGATTATAGGTCATTTTCAATCATAGGTCAAAATCTCCAACTTGCACTTGTCAAATGGATTTTTGTTCAACATGGAACTTGTTTAATATGTGGTTTTTAGGCTAACCGGGAACTAATGGTGAATTGATTTGGCTCACATCAAAGATTGGTGTGAAGTGGTTTGAATAAAGAAGAAATTCAAAGGCATTTTTGGTGGGAAATTGAAATAAATGGTTATGGGTCCAAAACAAGTCAAATAACCACTCATTTTAATCAGAAATCATATTTTAGAAACATTGGCAATTGTGGAATTTTCATTTGAAGTGTGCTTCATGACCTTTCATAAGATTTCTTCACATAAAAGTTACATTACACAATTCCTTCACAAAGGCAATTTGGAGACTCCTTTTGGGCTGAATTCATTCTAAATGAAATATGTAAGTCATCCAAAGCTTTCAATGCAAGATATGAAGCCAATTTCATGCATTACCATAACCAAAAATTTGAAGAAAAGTTGGACTTGGATTTTTAATTTTGGGCTTGGGTCTGAGCTCTAGAAGGTTCTAAATAATCCTATAAAGGTCTAGGAGCTCTTCAGAAACAAGGTTGGTAATTGATTGGGGTTGGAAGCAAATATAACCATTGAAGCTTGACGAAGAAAAGTGAAAGAGTGAATTTCTGTTAGAGGCCGTTTCAAGCACAATTGAGGATTCAATCTTCTTCTAACATCATCACTCATTGGATCTGGAAGGTTTTAGATCAAGAATCAAGCCAGAAACGACTCCAATTGAAGCTTGAACTCATGTTCTTAATTCTTGAAGTTTCTCTTAATTTATGTGGTTTCAATGCATTAGAATCATGTGGTTAGGTCCAACTTAAGTTGTAGATGATTTTTGGGCGAAGAATTTGATGTTTAGTGAGATTTTAGGATTGAAGTCGTTTTCGGTTGAGAGGAAGAATTTTTTATTCGTGGATTTTTAGGCTGTTTAAGTAGTATATTTGGATTCCTCTCGAAATTTCATGCAAAATTGGTTCAAAAATCATCGCGTTTGGTGGATTATTGAGTGAGTTATGGTCATTTGAAGTTTGCCGGAAAAACTATGTTTCCCGTCGGCCATGGAAGCTGCGCGCGAAGCTTCTTCAAGTTGCAGAAATTCAAAATGGGGATGACGAAATCCCATCCCTCTGTGCGTGAGAGAGGGAGGACTCGGTCCATACATCCAGCGGCTGATGAGCGTGCCACGTGTGCGCCCCTTAAAAACACTGCGCTACTTTGGCCCAGGGAACCCTAGTTCGAATCCCGTGTGTGCTCCTTTTTTTTTTAATTCTTGAATTAGCTGAACAAGTGAGTATTTCGCTTGGGCTTGGGTCTCCACACGCTAACCACACCCCTCTCTTCTAGGACCAACTGAATATACACATGGAATTCCTGCTGATTACACTCTCTCCTGTTCTTTCTTTATTTTCTTTTCTTTATTTTTCTGTTTTCATGGCTGTTTGGATTAATTGCTTTAAAAATAGTAAAATTGATCAAAAAATTACGAAATTTTTTCTCATGATTCCTGACATCTTAGGAAGTTTTAAAAACTGGTTTTACATTTTTAGGATTTAATTCGAATTAATTGCATTTTTTCTTTTGTGCTAACGTCCATTGTTATGCATAATTGATACCTCTGTTTGTTGATTTTTGTTCTCCCATTTGGTATTGAATTTTGTCTTGATATTTTGATGGATGTTAGGTGAGATATGTATGCTCCCTTAGGATTTTTATTAGAGTTTTTTAATAGTTGTAGGTTCTGTTTTAGGTGAGATGTTTAGAGCCTTCCTAACTTATGGTTTATCTTGACACAATTCAACTTAGGATTTATTTAGTGGACCTAGAAGTTCATTTAGGCTTTGATATTTGAACCTTAGAATTTTAAAACATGCATGTTCCCTTAGGAAAATTATTAGATTTTTACAACTTAGTTTTCTATTTTAGATAGAATTTGCAAGTAGGTGTTGCTTTTGGTGTTCCTTCTTTGGTGCCTTGCCTTGTTTGATCTTGTTGGTGGCTTTGGAGCTTGAAGGGCTTGATTTCCTTTTTGGAGGAGGTGCTGGAGATCTTGTAGCTGCTGTGGATTGGCTTGTGGAGCTTAATTTGGAGCTTTCTTTCTCTTTTAGGAGCTTTTTAGAAGCTTATAGGATTAGGGTTTTAGGAAGAGCCATTAGAATTAGTTCTTCTTCTTTCATCAAACATAGAATGCATTGTTTGCTTCTATCCTATCCTATGATGCAAATTCCTCTTAAGGAAGCTCCATCTCTCCTTTGGAGGGATGAGTGGCACGCCTTAATGAGTAGAACTTTTGAGGATGCACTTTCTTTCCATGTTGGTTCCTGATGAATTCCTTTGGGTTTCATCAGGTTTTCTAGCAGTGTAACTTGATCTCAATGATGATTTCTCTTCTTGTGGAGCTTGCTAGAGTGTGAAGATGAAGAATTGAAGAAGCTTGAAGATAGGAGCTAGCTTGAAGATGAAGATTCTTTGCTGTCAACTTTGCTGTCAATTCATTTTGCTGACTAGAGCTGCTGTTCAAGGTTGAAGTTGCTGTCTGTAGAAGATTGTTCCTGCTGCTTGGGTTGCTTCCTCTATTTTTCTTTTGTTGTATTATCTGTTTGCTTGTGTTGCTTACCTTTAGGTTTGAGGTGGAGCTTGTCTCCCCTTGCCTTTTGTTTTCTTAGGTTTGAGGTTGAGTCGGACTCCCTTGCCTCGCTTGTACTGTTGCATAGCATGCATTTTACTGTTTACTGTTTACTGCTTGCTTTCTTTTGCTGTTTTCCCCTAGGATCTCTGATTTCCTCTGTGCAAGAGGGAATTATGACAGACATTAGGTTTTTAAACCATGCATGATAACTGTAGGTAGATTCCCTTTCAACCGTAGTTTTAGGGCGTCTTTCTCTTCTCATCTCAAAACAATTCAAAAATACAGTAATAAGGTTAATTGAAGTCGTACGTTACGAGCCTTAAGCTATCTGGGAAAAGGTTGGTGGAGGGTCTCTCTCCAGTAATCTGGATGTTTAGTGTGGTACCCTTTGGGTGACATGCGAAGCATTCACTCCTAGGTCATAGTCTCTAGTGCGACGAAGATTGCGAACATCCTAAAAAACAGTTCTTTCGTAAAAGACTCAAACAAACATTCAAACTCTGTTTTTGTCCTCTTGGACCCTTAATCTGGAAAACCCTTTCATAAGGAGATAAAAAAAACTGTCAGACAAGCTTGTGTATTCCGTAGCCCGAACTACGTTTTCTCTGATCTTTCATGCTGTATGAAAGTACGTAGGCACAAGATGTGATATCTTGGCAAGCAACCTTCCCCCCTTCTCCCGTAGTTAGGCGAACTACGTCGACTCTGATTTCTCGTTCCAGACGGGAATACGTAGGCATAAAGTGCGATACTTTGCCGAGTCATTTTCTTTTCTTTTTAGACCAGACCTTTAGAGTAGATAGATAAACACACCCTTAGATAGAAAACAAGCGTGGATCCCGTCAAGTACGACGGACGTGAGGGGTGCTAATACCTTCCCCTTGCGTAACCGACTCCCGAATCCAGAATTTGGTTGCGATGACCATTCCTTTCCCTCTTTGCGTTAGGTTTTCTCTGAGCGTTTCATTTCCCTCTTTTCGGGTGAATAACGCACGGTGGCGACTCTTCTATCATAGCCGGCGCCGATTTTCGCAATAGCGACACATAGATCTAAACTCACACCTTCACGATCCAGAACCACGAGCAAGCTTCGATCAAATCCCCTCAAATTTCTTCAGCTCTACAACACAACACCCTTACCTTCAACACGTGAATAAATTTCTAGGTTCGACATTCAAACTCGCCCTAAAAACATCCAACAACCTACATCAAACTTCATCACTCACCGTGAACGAACTTCAGATTTTTGTGAACACAACAACTATAACAACGAATCTCCTCTTGATCTCACACGATTCAAATCCACAGATCTTCAAATATGAGCGAGTTTCCTTCGTTGCCCTTCGTGAATCCAACTTTAACATCCATCCAAAGTACAACCCGTCGTCAATATATTCGAAAACAATAGCACTCAACATGAAGTGGAGATTACTGGGATTACGGATTTTGGTTTATTTGTTTGTTGTTTGTTTTTAATCTTAACAGGAAAAGAAGAAGTTGAACGAAGAAAGTTGGAGAAGAAAAAGCATGAGATAGGAGAGGGAGAGGTTAAACGTGAAGAGAGAGAAGAGACGGATGCCGATGAGGTGTTGGAGAAGAAGAGAGGGAGTTTTCGTTGGAACAGACGGAGAGGGACCGAGACTGCAAACGGCGCAGCTAGGGTTTGTTTTGGAAAATGAGAAAGACGAAGAGATGCTTCGTGGACCCTGCTGATTGTGGTTAGTGGGCCGTCCAACCCAACTGTTTTTTCGTTTCAGACCTACACCCCATATTCCTAATGCACCCCCTTTGTTTTTGCTTGCTGTTTGAGATTGGACCAAAAAGCCCACCGTGTAGACTCTTGCTGCTGCACCTCTGTTGCTGCCACTGCACCCCCTCTGTTTTATTATTATTTTGTAAATACTTTTTTGTATAGATTTATGAATTATTTTCATCTTGATATTAATATACTACTTTACTATTTTTCTTTTATAAGAATATTAGTATTTTCTTTGTAGTTTATTATTTTACTTAGAATATTGTATATAATTAAATATATAGATTTTATATTCTATTTTCTGTATTTAGTTTATAGTTTTATTTTTATTTTAAAATATTATATGATATTCAGTTTCTACTTCCATATTCTATTTTCCATCTTCATTTCTTTTTGTATTCTATTTTATTTTCAATCCCTTTTAGTTTCTTTTAGATTTTATTTTCTTTTAGATTTTATTTCATTTTTGGAGTTGATTTCTTTCCTTCCTTTTGTTATTGGATTTTTATCACCATTTCATTTTTGTAGGTTGATGACGAGACCTCCGTAAACCATTATAAATCAACTTGTTGATGGATGATGTCGGATCCGAGACCGTTTTTTCTCTCCTCATCTTTTCTTCTTCTTCTGATTTTATTTTGCATTTCTGTTGTGCTATCCGTGTGACATGATTTAATCGGAGAATGATTCTCAATATCATTTCTCTATCTTGTCTTTGACACGGATATCAATATGCTACCTCTTGGGGTTTGACTTCTTTTATAAGTCGAATTATGACGGTTCATCGTCACATTGGTTCCAGTTTGAAATGTCATCATCAAGGATCGAAAGAGGAAAGCTTGGAAATGGAGCTTGCGCGCAAAAGTCAAGCGTCAACAGAACCACTCCGTTCGGTTACATTGTTTTTATTTCACTTTTTTCATCTCTTTCTTTTTAACCTTTGAGTGTTGTGAGGTTTTGTTTAGATACGAGGGAAGTGGTGATTGAGTGGTCACCTCTCAATTTCCTAGAGTGTTTAGTATATGTCCTTAGGACAATATGCGACGCATCCGCTCCTACGTCTAGGACTTGGCGTGTGCGTCCCGTTTCAAACCTTTTCTCTCGCGTCCTGGCGATTGAGACTTCCCCTTTTCTCTCGCATTCTGGCGATTGAGTTCCCTTCTCTTGCCCCCGTGCAATCGAGACTGCTTTCCTGTAGTTGGCCGAACTACGGCTGCTCTGATCTCTCGTACCTGTTGAGAGTACGTAGGCATAGGATGCGATATCCTAGCTAGCACATTAACAACTAACTCCTCTGTTCTCTCGCTGCCGTGAGATCGAGACTTTCCCGCTGGCGACTAATCTTTCCCTTTCTCTTGCCCTAGCGCGATTGAGACCAGACCGTAGTTCTAGTTCCTGTAGGTTCCCATACCTTAAAACCCCGACATACTACGTCCGTTCTACCGCAAACAGGTAACGCCTAAGTCTCCAATGGTCGAGCAGCATACACCTAACTGCTAGAATGCGCACGCTAGTATCGTCAACCTTTTCTCTCACCCCTGTGTGATCGAGAACACCTTGTTGTCCCGTAGTTAGCCTGAACTACGTTTTGCTCTGATTTCTCATGCCAGATGAGAATACGTAGGCACAAGACGCGACGTCTTGGCGAGCAATTCCCCCCGTAGTTTCCCGAACTACATTGAGTCTGACTTTCCCATTGCACGAGGGAATACGTAGGCATAGAGCGCGATGCTCTATCGAGTCAATTCTTTCTGTTTAGCTTTAGCAGCCGTAGATAGATTGTTTTTCACCCATAGACTAGAAAACCCAAGCGTGGATCCCGTCGAGTACGACGGACGTGAGGGGTGCTCATACCTTCCCCTTGCGTAACCGACTCCCGAACCCAGGCATGGTTGCCATGACTTTGTCTATCCATTTTTCTTTAGGTTTTTCCGATCTTTTCCTTTCCATCTCTTTGGGATAAATAACGAAAGTGGCGACTCTTCTGTTTTTTCCGCCGGTTGTTTTTCACAGTAGCGACAGCTGGCGACTCTACTGGGGACAGGAACATCCCCTATGCTAGTCAATCCTAGCGCTTGTCTATTTGGTTTGTGGGTGTGTATAGTGTGTGTTGTATTTTGTATATTACTGTATTTACATTACCGCACTATTTTTATCTGTTGCTGTTGGGCTGTTGGGTGGTTGTTCCTCTGAGAGATAAGCCAAAACCCAGGCTTGATCACACATCTAGCATTAGTAGTGGAGATTAGTGGGTGGACCTGTTTGCTTAGCAGACACAGTTCCCCATGAAATTCACGCTCGGACGAGATCCTCTTTGATGATTTCCTGTCCGATCCTTAGGATCCGACTGGAATTTGTATTTGAGGGTTGTCGAATCTGGGAACCGATCACTTGTGAGTCAGCTAAGTGAGACCTCTTCAGGAGGTGATGATGCCAAACCAGAAATGGTGAACGTATAATCATTTCTTGAAAGTCTGTGACGCTGACGAACGCATAGGATGCCATACCTTGTCCGTTTAGGTCCATACCTGTGAGTGGGAGGGTTTTTGCAGGGAACTTGACTTCCAGCCAACCCGGTATTTTGGTTTTCTCTTCAGAGCAAACTTACTCAGTCAACAACACAGCAGCATTCAGAGCTTTGTGGGGCTGTAATCATGTGTTTGCTGCATCTTGCATTGCATTTGCATAAGCATCTTTGCATCATTTTGCATATCATTTCTCCAGCTAGCCAGAGCTCTTATCCAGCCTTTGTTTTGCTTCAGAAGGTGATTCTCCGGTGACCGTTTTGAGCAAGTGTTGATTGCGAGAAGACGACCCAGTTGTTGAAGCAGAATCAAGCAGTGTCAAGTAGTGAAGTTTGTTGAAAGTTGTGGGTAGCTATGTCAGGGAACGACTTCCAGATTGTTGATACCTTGTCAGGTTTTACTGTGATGTCCAATCCTCTATATGGTTCTTTGCTCGATGAAGATTTTCCGCAAGTGAACAACCTGACTAATGGTCAGTCTGTGCAGCTTTCTGTTGAGGACCAGGATCTACATGAACAGTCTGTTGACCGAAGTGAACGTTCTTCTTCACTTGATACCGCAGATTATCATGATGCTTTGTCCTCTGTGCTGATTTCCCGAAGAGAAGTTCTGGTAGTGAAGACTGAGGACCCAAGAACTCTTGAGTATGCTAAGAGGTTGCATGTGTTGGACGAAAGATTCAAGGCCTTGGAAGTTAAAGGTAGTGTTGGTCTCAACGCTTCGGATATGTGTCTGGTTTCTGGCCTAGTGTTACCTCCGAATTTCAAAGCACCGAGGTTGGAAAAGTACAAAGGGGATAGCTGCCCGAGGCATCATTTGGTGATGTTCTGCAGAAGAATGACTTCGTTTGTGCACGACGACAAGTTGATGATTTACTGTTTTCAGGACAGTCTGATTGGGGCATCTCTGAGTTGGTATATGCAGTTAAAGAGTAATCAGATCCGATCATGGGTGGATTTAGCCAGAGCTTTCATGAAGCGGTATGACTATAATCTGGACGTGGCTCCCAGTCGCATGCAATTGCAAGAGTTGTCTCAAGAGAACAATGAACCTTTCAGGAAATATATTCAGAGATGGAGAGAATTTACTTCCAGAGTGCAACCACCGCTTCTAGATCAAGAGTTAACAGACACATTCGTTAACTCCTTACAGAGCCCGTACTTTGAAAGAATGCTTGGGGTTGTACCATACTTCTCTAAATTGGTAAAAGCAGGAGAACGTATTGAGTATGGCGTAAAAATTGGAAGAATTTAGAATGTTTCAAGCAGTCAGGCTAGTGAAACCGAATCTCTCTGTAGCTTTCAAGCTGAAGATGAAATTATGGTCAATGCAGTCATGACAGATGTTGGGTATTCTCAAGATGAATCGGTGAAATCTTTTGGTTCTTCATCTTCTCAGCGATCATTATCTTATGTGTCTCGTTATTCTGAACAGACAGCTGTGCTTAGGGCACCATATCAGAAACTTTGGGTCGCTCCTCATGCAAATCAACGATCCCGTGGCCGAGGTTATCAAAATCAGCGTCAGAATCAGAACAGGCCTCGTAACAATTTGAAACGAAGGAATGCTTCTTTTCATCCAGTTCCTGTGTCGTATAGCCAGCTTTTGCCACATTTGATTCAGAATTCTTTGGTGGAACCTAAAGCTCTTAAGCCAGTGCCAGAACCTTACCCTCCAGGGTACAATCCCCATGCTCAGTGTGGATATCATGGCGGATCTATAGGGCATTCAACCGAAGATTGCAAAGATTTTCATGCAAAAGTGCAGCAGTTGATCAACAAAAGGTGCATTTCCTTTTCAGAAGGAGTTTTGGTGGTTCATGTCAACCTCTCAGATGTCTAAGCTTGCATATTCAGAGTGTCATTTCCAGAAGCCAGTGGTTCAGACAGGCGGACGTCCTCAGCATTGGCAGTCCTCAGACTTTTTTATCATTTGCATTTATAGTTTCTTTTCTGTTAGTTACTACTTGTTGTTAAACATTGTGTTCTGAATGGTAATATTAATGAAGCGGCTTTGCATTTTTCTGAATTAATCATGTCGCTTTCGCTCATTTATTGCACAGCACAGACACATGCACTTTTTATCCACTCCACTTTATCACTGTGATTAGCAAAGATTGGAGGGAGGATGACGAAAACTGAATACCCATAACTGACGATCGTATGCTTTCGGATAAAACCATGTTGATGATGTACATGCATTGTTTCAAATCCCCTAAACACTGGAGATATAAGGAGTTAGTCCCTAGTTAGCCACTTCGAGCTGAGAAGTAGGAGTTTCTTTTGGACTTTTCAAACCCTCACATCTTAACTCGGGGCAGGGTAGTTGTCAGTTAGCTTGACCGAGCGTTCAAATTTCATAGAGGAGTGTCCCCATTCGAGGATCAATCACCTCTTAAAAGGTCGTACCTCATCAGCCGCAATGGTTAAATCTCACTAGTCAGGAGTGAGACAGTTATAATCCCTTCGGATAAATCAAGACAGCCAGTGTCACACAACTTGTTCAAGAAAAAAAAAGGGAAAGCCCGCTAAGTAAAAAGAAAAGAAAAGCTGGAAAGCAAATACTTAGGCAAAAATCAGGGCATCCCGCTGGACTTCAAAATCAAAGGAACTCAAAAGAGCCAGTCCAGGCAAAAATTAGGGAATCAAAAGAATGAAAATGAAAGGATCTCAAAAGAAAAATTCTCAAACAAGGACAAAGTCGTGTGGCTACAGACATCGAAGACGAAGAGGAGTAGTTGTCGCTCTGAAAACCTTGTGAGTTCTTTAACTATCACTCCTACCACTCATTAAGCCTTTTGAGAGGTGAGCGCTGGTACCAAGTTAACTGAACTTAGGATTGGAGATCGTCACGTAGAAGGGGTGGGTACAAATCATACTTTGAGCCTAATATCCTTTGTTTCACGAACCGTGAACCCGACCACAATACAACCCTTAAAAGACCTAATTGAGGCAGGGTTTAACCTGAAAGCGCATCATGATAAGGTTGAGTAACCTGACTCCTACATGATTTGCTAGTCATATCCTTGTTGTATCTTACACTAATAAAAACAGCACTACGTTTGAACTTTTGGCTCATTCGTCACTCACTATCACGACACTTGATAAGTGACATTCCTTTCAAAATCTGCATGAACACCGCATTAAAATTACCATTCGTGAACAAACAGTTTTAATTGCAGGTTAGTAGTTGACATGGAGGAAATTCCAATAGGGAATAATCGAACAGGACTAGATCGTTCGGCAGTCTGAATCAGAATTGTGTATACTTTAAACCCTGTGGATCTGGGGCATTGACATCCAGTGAGTTTGGAATCAGTTAGTATGAGGACAAGTCCCGAAGCGTCGGTTGATTATGGGACAGTTTATTCAAGAAGAAGTTGATCAGCAGTGAATCATCTCGAGACCTAATCAGGGGCAGATCACTTGGGGTTCATTGATTGGAGGGCGGATCCCTTCGGTATTCAATCAGATTAGGTTAAGTCGCTTCAACGCTCATTCAGGGGCAAGCCATTTCAAGAGTATATTGAAACCAATCATGCTGAGATTTGGTCAATCGAGGATGAATCCTTTTGACATACAGATGCTGAGGCAAGCCATCTCGAGATCGTCTCATGGCAAGCTATTTTCTTCTCAGGATGAACTTCCCCAGAGATCGGACTGGGGAAAGTTATATTGCACTGGGGCAAGTTGTTCAAGCTAGTTTGCTCTCCCCAGCAAGAGTTGAGTGTCAGGGAATCGTGTCATTACCCTCATCAAATAACCTTAACGTTCCGAAAAAGCCTTGTTGTTGTTGGATTGTTATCCTACAACCTAAACCTGTTACCTACCGTGTAACCAAAGTCCAGTTCTCGTCTGGCAAACCTCCAAAGCCCAGTTCTCGTTTGGAAAACCGGTAACCAGTTCTCGTCTGGTCCACCTTTCCTTAATCCCCAGTTCTCATCTGGTGCGTGTCAGCTTTTAAACCAGTTCCCGTCCGGTCACCTTTTCCTCGACCCAATGTTTAACCAATTCCCGTCTGGCTAACACATTTTTAAAGCCCAGTTCTCGTCTGGCAAACCAGAAATCAGTTCCCGTCTGATATCCAAAACCTAGAAGTCAGTTCTCGTCTGACAACTTAAACCTTTGTACCACCAGTTCTCGTCTGGTAGTCTACTCTTGAATGCTAGTTCTCGTCTAGTATTTCCTCCTCAAATCCATTTTGTCGGTAACCAGAAATAAATCATTATCATCATAAACCTAAACCTATCCCTAAACTAGAAAAATCCTAATTGTACCTGGCACGACAATTCCCAATGGTTCGCATGTGTTATCATGTTCCCCGACACGAGGCTCGATTGATTTCAGTTTTCCTTGGTTAGTTGAGATTCTGCATTCCCCAGGTTGTTGTTGTTAAATCAGTAAGATTTCTTTAGCAGAGATGTGCATTTAAGTTTGTTTCTCCTCAATAGCTTGAATTGCAGCAAGTTGAGATGGCACTTATCCTTTATCAGAGTAAGGTCAAAATTATCCTCAGCAGGTCGAGATTGATATCCCCAGCAGAGTGTAGCCATCCCCGACAAATTGGTTGTATATTCCCAGTGGGTCTAGATTGATGTTTTCCCTGACCAAGCGGATTTGGGTTTATTTCCCCAGCAGTGGGACGAGTGCAGTGTTGTATCCCCATAGAGTCCAAGTATTTGGCTCCTTTACCCTCCGAGTCTAGGTTATTGACTCATTCCCTAATCAGAGGTGGATATTGATGAATTTAATCCCCAAGCAGAGGTCGATACCGATTTTCTCATGGAGAAATCTATAGCAGAGGTAGATTATTCCCCAACTGAGTATCCCCGGCAGGTTGGATTTTGATTCTTCCCCTAGTGAATCTGCCATTTTCAGATGAGTATTGTATACCTAGAGGGACTTTGGTGTCCTAGGGGGGCCGTTCAGGGTTGTTTTCCTCGGTGAAGTGAGATTCAATTTCAATGGTTGATGATTATCCCCTGCAGAGTTGTTAATTCCCCAGTAGAGTGGGCATGTTTCCTCCAGCTGAGACGTTTGTTTCCCAAAAGAGCCGTATTCTGGTGTGCGCCGTATTCTGGTGTGCCATCCAGGGCGTTTTCCTCAGCAGGGTTTTGATAGGATCCTCGGTGAAGTTGGCTTTCTTCTCTCCAGCATTTATTTTGCTGGATCGGTTCCCTTGCATTTTGCATCGTGCATAGCATCTACCTAAACGCGTAGCATTTCCATCTTGTATGGAGCATTACACCATTCTCAAACATATGCATTTGAAACATAAGCCAGGTGGTTACCGCTCTGTTCTCAGATGTGTTTTCAGCAGATGGTTGAATTATGTTGCCCGCATGGTATTTAGACCTGGCAAATTTTGGTTGATATTTGTGCCTATATGGTATCCAGACCATGGCAAGTTGAAGAATGGTATCCAGACCATCATACTTTGGTATCCAGACCCCGGCTTACGTTTCTCCCCAACAACATCGTCGAACTTCGGTTGATGATTTTGTTTCTAGCCCTATATGGTATCCAGACCATGGAAAATTGATATGTTCCCATTAGCCTGTGTGGTATCCAGACCCGGCTTTTTGTTTTCTCCGGCAGTTAGTCATCTTTACCTGTGTGGTATCCAGACCATGGCAGTTAATGATCTGTTTCGTCCGTTGAGGTCGGTTGGGTATCCAGACCCTGATGAATTTTTGTTTATGCTTTCTCTGTTGAGTGTCCAGACTTCGTTAAAGACAGTTATGGTATCCAGACCATATTAGTTTATTTGATGCTCTGTGATATCCAGATCACAGCAATTGTTGTTATCTCCTATCGTCGTGTGGTATCCAGACCTTGGCACTTAATGTTTTTCTCAACCCATGTGGTATCCAGACCACAACTCATATTGTTTCCCAGCAACGTCGTTTTACTAGAACTTGTAGGATATCTAGATCCTGATGAATATATTCCTTTTGCTTTGAGCATCCAGGCTCCAGTTATTGAGTATCCAAACTCAGGTTATTTGCATTGAGCATCCAGGCCCAGTTTTTGAGTATCCAGACTCAGATTTATTAACCGAGTATCCAGACTCAGGTTTCTTGCATAGAGCATCCAGGCTCAGAAGTGCATTGAGCATCCAGGCTCCAGTTATTGAGTATCCAGACTCAGATTTACATAGAGCATCCAGGCTCTAAATTGCATCGAGCATCCAGGCTCCGATTATTGAGTATCCAGACTCAAACCGATTACTGAGTATCCAGACTCAGTTTTTTTTCCGAGTATCCAGACTCCGATATATTGCATAGAGCATTCAGGCTCAGAAGTGCATTGAGCATCCAGGCTCCGATTACTGAGTATCCAGACTCAGGTATATCTGCTTTGAGCATCCAGGCTCCGATTTCCCTCGAGTATCCAGACTCTGACAACGTGAATGTTACCTTTCAGCCAATATGGTATCCAGACCATGGCGCAGCTTTTGATGAATGTGTTCATCTTATTATGTGTTACCCAACGGAGTTACTTGGTTAAGTTTCTCTTGTTTTCTCCCTGCCAGAGTTTGTTTGGTTAAGCCTCTCTTCCCCAGCGGAGTATTTTCTGCGATCAGTTCAGCTACCTTCCAGAGATTTTGTTCCAATATATCAGAGTTTGCAGTTCTGTTTTTGCGGTTGGCAAATTTCCGGGTTCTTTGGTATTCAACCGTCTTTTATCTTTGAATGTTTGAAAGCCATTTGCTTTTCAACCCTTCAGGTCCAAGCCGTTTGAATAGGGGCAGTTGTTGTACCCCAAAATTTGACCAACCGTTTCTCGCAGTTTGGCTTATGTTTCGTTTCATTTGCATTTGCATCTGCATACCGCATACTGTGCATTTTTGCAGCCGGATTGATTTTATCGAGATTACAGCCCTTTTCTATCGTGTTTTAGACGATTCAAACTGTTTCGGATACGGAGTTTCGGATACGGAGATTTATCGTGGAATTTGTGCTCTTCCTGGTGATTTGGTCTACGCTGTAAGTTTTAGTGGTATTTCGGTATCCGGTTTTGTTACCGTTTATTTTATGACATTCTCGCATTTTATGTTCACCGGTTTATTTTTCTAGATTTATTTCCTAGTGTTTGGCATAGATTTTAGATTTATTTAAATAGGTTTTAAATTTAATTTCTATTTTCTTTTTTAGAATATTATTAGGTTTTTAAATAGTTTTTTAGACTTAATTTCTCTATTTTAAATAGCTTTAGTTTTTATAGATTTTTAATAGCATTTTCTAGAATTTAGTTGTGGTTAGAATATTTTAGAAGTAATTCTTAGTTTTTAATTAAATTGAAGTTGTTAGAATATCAGTTTATATATATATATATATATATATATATATATATATATATATATATATATATATATATATATATATATATATATATATATATATATATATATATATATATATATATATATATATATATATATATATATATATATATATATATATATATATATATATATATATATATATATATATATATATATATATATATATATATATATATATATATATATATATTTAATTAGGATATTGCTTGTTTAATTTTAATTAGTTTTATTTTAGTTTATTTGATTTTTACGATGCATATTAACTATTAGTATTAAATCAGTACTTTAATCGATTTAGTTAGTTTAAGTTGAGTTAACTATTGTCTTTAGCTTTTAATTTTCGTTTCAACTTCATTAGTAGCATTATTAGTTTAATTAATTAAAGTTAACTGTGTTCTAATCAAGTTTGCAGCTTTAATCAGAGTTTTGCAGGGCCCAATATGTCCTCTTCGTGCCACTTGTCAGAAGGTATAAATAGTATTGTGCATCATCAATGGTTGGACGCATTTTCCCATGCAAACACGGATCAACTCACCGGACAGATCAAACCGGATCAAAACATCACCGGAAATATCATGTGTTCACCGGAAAATTCATACCAAGTTCATAGTGTTCATACGGTTTCCAGATTTTTCTTCACATATTCATCATGTTCATACCGCCTTCATACACTTTCCCCAGAAACACTATGAATCTTCATCCGATCTTCCACTTTTTTTCCAGAAAACTCATCAAATCTTCATGCGAAACCCAGCCGTGTTCATCCTCTCCATCACTCACCTTCAAAGACCTTCAAACCTTCATCTGCGTTTTTCCAGATTTCTTCAATTACATTCATATCTTCATCAAGTTTTTCCAGATTTGAACCTCCAGCATTCATCAAACTCACCCGTGTTTATCAGTGTTCATCATATCTTCAACATTTTTCAGATCATTAACGCATCTTCATCATCTTCACGAACATTTCCCAGATAAGAACCTTCAAATCTCTAGATCTCCATCACCGACTTCATCGTTATGAAAACTATTTCCAGAAACACAATCAACCTCCGTTATCATCACTTCAAACCTTCAACCGCAACAACCTTGTCCAGATTTTTCTATTCTTCACACCATAGATCTAAACTCACACCTTCATGATCCAGAACCACAAGCAAGCTTCGATCAAATCCCCTCAAATTTCTTCAGATCTACAACACAACGCCCTCACCTTCAACACGTGAATAAATTTCCAGGTTCGACATTCAAACTCGCCCTAAAAACATCCAACAACCTACGTCAAACTTCATCACTCACCGTGAACGAACTTCAGATTTTCGTGAACACAACAACTGTAACAACGAATCTCCTATTCATCTCACAACATTCAAATCCACATATCTTCAAATATGAGCAAGTTTCCTTCGTTCCCCTTCGTGAATCCAACTTTAACATCCATCCAAAGTACAACCCGTCATCAATCTATTAAAAAACAATAGCACTCAACATGAAGTGGAGATTACCGGGATTGCGGATTTTGGTTTATTTGTTTGTTGTCTGTTTTTAATCTTAACAGGAAAAGAAGAAGTTGAACGGAGAAAGTTGGAGAAGAAAAAGCATGAGATAGGAGAGGGAGAGGTTAAACGTGAAGAGAGAGAAGAGACGGATGCGGATGAGGTGTTGGAGAAGAAGAGAGGGAGTTTTCGTTGGAACAGACGGAGAGGGACCGAGACTGCAAACGGTGTAGCTAGGGTTTGTTTTGGCAAATGAGGAAGATGAAGAGATGCTTCGTGGACCCTGCTAATTTTGGTTAGTGGGCCGTCCAGCCCAACTGTTTTTTCGTTTCAGACCTACACCCCATATTCCCAATGCACCCCCTTTGTTTTTGCTTGCTGTTTGAGATTGGACCAAAAAGCCCACCGTGTAGACTCTTGCTGTTGCACCCCTGTTGCTGCCACTGCACCCCCTCTGTTTTATTATTGTTTTGTAAATACTTTTTTGTATAGATTTATGAATTATTTTCATCTTGATATTAATATACTACTTTACTATTTTTCTTTTATAAGAATATTAGTATTTTCTTTGTAGTTTATTATTTTACTTAGAATATTGTATATAATTAAATATATAGATTTTATATTCTATTTTCTGTATTTAGTGTATAGTTTTATTTTTATTTTAAAATATTATATGATATTCAGTTTCTACTTCCATATTCTATTTTCCATCTTCATTTCTTTTTATATTCTATTTTATTTTCAATTCCTTTTAGTTTCTTTTAGATTTTATTTTCTTTTAGATTTTATTTCATTTTTGGAGTTGATTTCTTTCCTTCCTTTTGTTATTGGATTTTTCTCACCATTTCATTTTTGTAGGTCGATGACGAGACCTCCGTAAACCATTATAAATCAACTTGTTGATGGATGATGTAGGATCTGAGACCGTTTTTTCTCTCCTCATCTTTTCTTCTTCTTCTGATTTTATTTTTCATTTTTGTTGTGATGTCCGTGTGACATGATTTAATCGGAGAATGATTCTCAATATCATTTATCTATCTTGTCTTTGACACGGATATCAATACGTTACCTCTTGAGGTTTGACTTATTTTATAAGTTGAATTATGACGGTTCATCGTCACATTGGTTCCGGTTTGAAATGTTATCATCAAGGATCAAAAGAGGAGAGCCTTTAAATGGAGCTTGTGCGCAAAAGTCAAGGGTCAACGGAACCACTCCGTTCGGTAACATTGTTTTTATTTCACTTCTTTCATCTCTTTCTTTTCAACCTTCGAGTGTTGTGAGGTTTCGTTTAGATACGTGGGAAATGGTGATTGAGTGGTCACCTCTCAATTGCCTAGAGTGTTTAGTATATGTCCTTAGGACAATATGCGACGCATTCGCTCCTACGTCTAGGACTTGGCATGTGCGTCCCGTTTCGAACCTTTTCTCTCGAATCCTGGCGATTGAGACTTCCCCTTTTCTCTCACGTTCTGGCGATTGAGTTCCCTTCTCTTGCCCCTGTGCAATCGAGACTGCTTTCCTGTAGTTGGCCGAACTACAACTGCTCTGATCTCTCATACTTGTCGAGAATACTTAGGCATAGGATGCGATATCTTAGTGAGCATATTAACAACTAACTCCTCTGTTCTCTCGCTGCCGTGCGATCGAGACTTTCCCGTTGACGACTAATCTTTCCTTTCTCTTGCCCTAGCGTGATTGAGACCAGACCGTAGTTCTAGTTCCCGTAGGTTCCCATACCTTTAAACCCCGACATACTACGTCCGTTCTACCGCAAACAGGTAACACCTAAGTCTCCAATGGTCGAGTAACATACACCTAACTGCTAGAATGCGCATGCTAGTATCGTCAACCTTTTCTCTCACCCCTGTGTGATCGAGAACACCCTGTTGTCCCGTAGTTAGCCTGAACTACGTTTTGCTCTGATTTCGCATGCCAGATGAGAATACGTAGGCACAAGACACGACGTCTTGGCGAGCAATTCCCCCCGTAGTTTCCCGAACTACGTTGACTCTGACTTTCCCATTGCACGAGGGAATACGTAGGCATAGAGCGCGATGCTCTATCGAGTCAGTTCTTTCCGTTTAGCTTTAGCAGCCGTAGATAGATTGTTTTTCACCCATAGACTAGACAACCCAAGCGTGGATCCCGCCGAGTACGACGGACGTGAGGGGTGCTCATACCTTCCCCTTGCGTAACCTACTCCTGAACCCAGGCATGGTTGCGATGACTTTGTCTATCCCTTTTTCTTTAGGTTTTTCCGATCATTTTCTTTCCCTCTCTTTGGGATAAATAACGAAAGTGACGACTCTTCTGTTTATTCCGCCGGTTGTTTTTCGCAGTAGCGACACCTGCAGTCTCCAATCTTTTGCGACTGTTGTCCCACCAAGCTTCCGCTTTACCTTCTAGCATGTGGGTACCAAACCTCACTTTCTGCTAATTGCTACAACCCATCATCCTGAAGATCTTCTCAATTGCCTTCAGCCACCTTTGAGCAGCTTCAGGATCCAAAATTCCTCCTTGAAACGCCGGCGGCTTGTTACTCTGAAACTGCGCCAAATCCCTGAATTGCGCACCCGCAACTTGGTTCTGATTAGCAACCACCTGCGCCATCGCTTGCATCGCCGCAGCCAACGCAACATCATTCCTTCCCACCATACTGCTCAACAATAATAACAACAACAACGCCAGGTTAACAGATACGCAAACGCTACCTACAGACAGACTCAACTACTACACTGGTCCGACGGACCGACCTGCTCTGATACCAACTTGTAACACCCCGTTTCCCAAAAAAATAAATAAGAAAATAAATGCAATTTAAATCAAACAATTATCAGAGTTGCCACACCAAACGGGATATCACAAAAGAAAACTCCAACGGAATGCTTCATTAAATGAATTCAACAATTAACAGCGGAAAATGTCATATATATATATATATATATATATATATATATATATATATATATATATATATATATATATATATATATATATATATATATATATATATATATATATATATATATATATATATATATATATATATATATATATATATATATATATATATATATATATATATATATATATATATATATATATATATATATATATATATATATATATATATATATATATATATATATATATATATATATATATATATATATATATATATATATATATATATATATATATATATATATATATATATATATATATATATATATATATATATATATATATATATATATATATATATATATATATATATATATATATATATATATATATATATATATACATCATATTCGGCCATCCGTCCAAAATGTACAAAACATCATCAATGGATCTATCAAAACATGATACGACACGGAGTCAAAACAAAATCATCAGATAAACAAATAACTCCCAAAAGCCCCGTGTTATGTATCAGAGCATCCCTACGACTCGACTCGCCACTATCTAAGCTAGCTACGCACCTGGATTATCTGTACTTCCGAAGAAGCACAGACCACAACAACAACAAGGGGTGAGAAATCACGATCAAAAATATAGCGGTAATAATGTACATGAATAAAAGGCAGCAATCATATGAATATCATTCAACATACATCAACCCGGACCTACTGTCCAACACCAACACAACACTCAAGACAATGCAAACATATGCAACTCAACACCATGATATGCAGTACCGACTCGACAACAACGATGGACACCGGGCCATCAACCCTCCACAAGGGAGCACCGGATGAATCACATACACTCCATCCGAGCAACGATTCATCCCACCATTCTCCACACAGGAGTACGGGTGAATCACATACACTTCATCCGAGCAACGATTCAACCCCACCATTCTCCACACAGGAGTACGGGTGGATCGCATACACTCCATTCGAGCAACGATATATCCCTATCAAGCTCCCCTTCGGAGTACGGGAAAATAACCCGGAATAGATCACATACACTTCATCCGAGCAATGATCTATTCCTAACATATGCTATGCACGACACCAATGCACATAACAACACAAGCACCCACGGTGCACACGATCCTCCTGATCACATGTCATCATATATCATATATATATATATATATATACATACATATTCCACACATCACCACATCCATGTATAATAACATACACCAATGAATTATTCTAATTAAACGAATATCAAGGAAATCATATTCCACACCACACGTACACTCTCCACAGTTCAATATCAATCTCATATTCAATCATGACCAACAAGGGTCCAATAACACAAAAGAACATAACAGAACAGTATAAAAACACAAACTACTGTCATGCTCGCTGGCTCACTCGCCTAGCGAGGCATCAGCGAAGGCTTTCTACTCGCTCGCCCAGCGAACTCCCTAACGAAGACAGACAGTGGCTACTGGAAGCACTCGCTACCCAGTTCGCCTAGCGAAGCATCAGCGAATGCTCGCTATTCGCTCGCCTAGCGAAAGTGCTGGCGAATGTCTGCGATTTCACAAAAACCCCGCTATTCAGAATCGGCAACACTCTCCGAAATCGCCCGATTTTACTCAAACCAGTTTCCACAGCACTAGTCCAACATTCTGCAACTTAGCTACATATCCTATTCTAGTTTCCACCCGATAAAACCTCAGCTCAACCGATTAACTCATTTCCGGCTTAAAAATGGTAAACTACCCGGAAACCCCAAATCATCCAAACAACCACATGCAACAAACTTATCTTACCATCAACAATTCAGAATCACAACAACATAACAATTAAGTTCATCAAAACCTATGGGGTTAGGGAAATCCCCTTCTACCTAGAATTCATGCAAATACCAATTTCGACCCGATTCTCCCCCCCCCCCTTACCTCGATAACGTGCTCAAGCTGTAGAAAACTCTTGTTGAAACGATGATTCATAGCTTTCCCTTCCTTCTTCCTTGATTCTTCTCCTCACTCTTCTTTCAATTCACCGCGTTCTCTTCTTTTTCTCCTCTTGATCGTGTTTCCCTTTTTCCCAACTTTCTTTCCCAAACAGCCCCTAATACCCCTTTTCTTACTAATTCTTTTATTCCATTAATAATAATAGTAATAACCCATAATAATAATATTAATAATAATAATATTAATAATATTACTATTATTCATTAAACTATCACTATCATTAATAATTTTATTATTAGTCTTAAAGTCCAAAGTTGTCAATTAACCTCCACACTTAAGGGCACCTCCCCGCACTCGACACAATCCCATGAAACACACCGCAATTAAAATAACACAGAAAAACTAGATAATTAAAATGGGTGTTACACAATCCACAACTCAAACAACTTTTCCCAAAGAACATTGTTTAGTCCCTTCTTCCGCGCATGTGAACCAGTGTTTCAGCCTCCCCTAGCGAGCAGACAAGCCAATGTTTAGCAGTTAGAATACGACCTAAACTCTCGTTCATTCCAAACACAAACCAACCATTCGTAGTTCAAACTACGAACGCTCTGATTTCTCATTTATCAATGAGAATACGTAGGCATAGGATTGCGAGATCCTAGCGAGCTACCTTTTCTTTTTTCTACCTTTTTCTTTTCATCCCAAACCTTTTACCCGTAGTCCACAAACTACGATGCTCTGACTTTCCCATTGCACGAGGGAGTACGTAGGCACAAGGGCCCCAATCCTTGGCGAGCACCCATATATAAAAAACCACCAATTTTCCCCCTTAGAGGAAAATCTTTAGAAGAAAACAAACAACCTAGCTAACTTTTCTCTCAAATTGAATCAAGAGGTTCTCGTTGATTACAACGGGTGTAGAGGGTGCTAATACCTTCCCTTTGCGTAATTGACTCCCGAACCTAGAATTTGGTTGCGACGGTCGTGCTCTTATCTCTTTTAAAGGTTTTATCGATACTTTCCTATTCCTTCCTTGGAATGAATAAAGTTCGGTGGTGACTTTGTTCGAACGTTTTTTCCGCGTCCATCGCAAGGACCATATTTTTCGAGGTATGACAGGCTTCATTATGCGTAATACACTAGGTGTTACATGTAATGCCTTCTTGACGTGCCCAGTACCCTACGCGTAACCCTCTGGGTCGGCCATCTATGAAAGTCCTTACGCGTAAGGGCAAAGACGTTGATTTTTCCTCCCTCTGATGGTTTGCGTAACATATGTGTATCAGGGCTATTCGATACGCGTAATGCATATGGCATTAAACGTATGGGCAGTGGTTTTGCTATGTTTTCTCCTTTTTCTCTGCCTTCTCATTCTGGCCTGACTTTGCGTCCAATCTTCGATCTTTTGAGCTCCCAAACCTGTATTTGACCCGCTAACATACCAAAAGCGTAAAATATTCTTGAGAAACTCATAATTTATGACGCACTTAGACATAACAAAAACAAACACAAATGCTTAAGAAATATGTTCCAATTCATATAGTTCACCTGCGTTATTGATGTTTAAATGATGCAACACATAGCACAAATGGTGACTGATCACAACCCCAAAATTAGCTTGTTGCTTGTCCTCATGTAACATTCTATGCAGAGAAAAATCATGTCACCCAAAACTTACTGTCAAAATAGGACTTACCACAATACTTCTGAGATCTTTCGCTACCGACTCTTGCTACTACATCTTTGGTTTTCCATGCTATTTACTACCAGTTGTTCAGAATCACTTTCACTTAGAAACACTACTTCACCTGTCAGCTTATTTCACACTCTCACCATGTCTCTCGGGGTTAAAGTGTTTTAATGCTCAAATCAAAGTAAGCAATATCATATCAACAGTTTAAAAAAATTCTATAATCTTATAAACATGCACAACATACACACTTTTGAGGTCTTTGGGTTGTAAAGGGGCTTGGGTTAAGGTGGGATATAAAAAAGGAACAAGGGCTTATTGGTTCAGAGTCAGTGGGATCATTCTTTCACTATGTCCATTCAATGGTGCTTTCGTTGGGATCTTTAGAGTCCAATTTGGTGAGTGCAAAAGAGATTTTTTTTTCTTTTCGAGGTTGAAATTTTTTTCATTTTATTTCACCTTATTTTGCTTTTGTTTTCTCTCTCTTTTCTTTTTATATTGCACTCACCTTGCATAGCTACTCCAAACTTAAAGATTGTTATTCCAAAAGCAACCCCAAACATAGAATAAACACATATTCCAAAATAATAACACAGACTCTTAATAGGGTAGGTGAATAGATGTGGTTGTGGGTAACTAATGTGGGTATAAAACCAAACAAAGGGATTCAGGCTCAAATGGGGTGAACGAAGGATAATAATAAATATAATAAACGGGATGACTTGAAAGGCTCTGGGTGATAAATAAAAACAATTTCCTCAGTGTGTGTTATCATACAGCTAATAGTCATAAAGAACGTATGCAAACCATGATTGATAAAGACATACCTGATATACTCTCATGATGGAATTTGTGTTTGACTTTTTTCTGAACTCACCATGACGGATAAAGTTGACAGCTTCCATAGTGCATCTTTGTTGAATGAACTTCACTCATGGTTATTAAAACATTGTTCCACCATCAATATTAGTCAACTACAGTGCATTCAATCATATACAGAAGTATCAATCAGTCGGAGTGACTTAAGCAGAAGACTTTCAAGCACATGGTGCAAGTGATCAGTATCACCCAGTATAGCCAGTAATCACCATTTACTCAACAAATGAACAAGTTACAGTATGAACAAACAAAAAAATAAAATTCATTAAAATATCAAAACCCACAACGGGTAATTACAAACACACGAAATAAAAATGAAAGTACATAATGAAAAACACGAAAAAGTGCAATGAAAGGGAAACCACTATAATAAAAATAACATAAAAAGAAAATACAATGAAATAAAACAAAGCTAAAAAAATCAGGTATGCACTTCATCACCACCATCTTCATCCTACATATCAACATCAAAATCGATGAATGAAGCCAGGTAAACCAATCATTCTACATAAGTCTAGTGAGTGGAATCATAGTCTCAGAATACCCCTGAGAGGTCTGCTGCTGCTGCAGAGGTGACGATCTAACAGGGGTCTGTTGCTGCTACACTTGCCCCCTAGCTGAACTGGGTGCTCCCATCCAGGATAAGTGTGTCGGCCAAAATGAGGGGCTGGTGGGTCTCCTGCAAATATGTCTCTAAAACACTGAGCCTCTGTCTACAAATCATTCTGATGAGTCAAATAACGGCCAGGTATACCCAAGTGTAAGCAAAGGTCCATCATAAGATAGAACTGCGACATTTAGAGCCTGTAATCCCATGATTCCTCATCAGCAACAGAAGGAGTCGCTTGAGGTGGATCCTGATGCAGAGGAGCGCTAGTACCTGCCTCATGGCCATGTGGGCGGCTCAGTGGTCGAGGCTCCTCTCCTGAAACAGAATGATCCTTCAGCCAATTAGGATCCAACAAGCGTGCAGGTCTCAAAATCATATTACCACCCAAATCAGTCACTCCAACCTTCTTACATAACAAATAGATCACTGCCACATGTCCCATTGACTTCTTCGGTGATTGAGCTATCTCATCAAAGTTTTCCGAAATGATTCTCCCAATGTTCAACTGCTTGTTTTTTAGAAAGAAGTATAAAGTTAGAGCCCGCTTAGTGATTAAGTCTGAACCACTATGAATCGCATCCAGAGTATGGTGAATGAAGTAACCCCAAGCTTTGGGAGTTGGGGCTAAGTCCACTACCAGCATCTTCGATGGGGATGGCTTTGATGTAGGGTGCCAATCCTTACCTAGTCTCGCTAACAAATTCTTCATCTCTTCATACGGCCATCTATTCTTGTCAGAATATTTCATCGTAAAGAAAGGACAGTGAGAGTCATCGAATTTACATTTCAGAACCCTGTTTACAGTTTTCCAATCATACTTAACTACTTTCCCACGGACCCAAGACTCTAACTTTGTAACATCAGTTTCACCGCTCTCATCTGGTACCCGATACGCATTTGCATAGAATTCCATAACCAATTCCTTTGCCACAGCTTGAATGTTCTTGTTCAGATAAATAAGTTTTTGCTTTTTAAGTACAGCGGAGACCTCTAGTAACTCATTATCCTTGAGAACCCATGCTTTTTACTCTATAATTTTTCATGTGGCTAACTATTTGTGACGTTCAGCATGTGCATTAGATAGGAAAAGATGGCTGTCCCTAGGGGATTGAGACATACTTGTAGAATCTGTAGAAAAACCGGAAAACAAAAGGAATTTTTTTGCAAAGAAGAAGTAATATGAACAAGTTCGCGTAACAGAGAAAGCAACAAATGACACAAATGCACGGAAAAAATATTTAAACAAACTGAAAACCGTGTTACACGTATGATAGAGAACTTTACGTGTAATGAAGTAGCGCTACACGTATGTTACGAAGCATTTTTATGTGAAAATTACCATGTCGCATAACAGATCATGTATGGCTGAGTCATTATGTGTAACCTACGCGTATTAGGCTGATTACGCATAATTCAAAATCACGTAAGAGTTGTCTTATGCGTAACCTACGCAGTCCACCAGAGGAGCCCTTTTTTGCACGGTGTTATACGTAACACCTAGTGCATTACGCGTATCACCAGAGAGATGCAATTTTTTCAATTTTTTTCTTTTTCAAATTTTTCTAAGTTATTTCTCAACACTTGGGGTTCCTCTGATGCACCAGACTCAAATAAAATGCAACTAACAACTGAAATAACAATACAAAATAATATGAAAAAACTATAAAAAAGAAAATAAAAATAATTTAGAAACTCCCTTGGGTTGCCTCCCAAGAAGCGCTTCGTTTAACATCGTATGGTTCGACTGATTACCACATTATCATGCCAGACGAGCCTCTTCTATCGGCCCACCTCTTTTCCCTTGGTAGTAAGGTTTCAATCTCTATCCATTGACCTTGAAAGTATCCCCATTTTTATCATTCTTCAGCTCTATTTCTCCATGAGGGAACACTTTGTGAACTATAAATGGTCCGGACCACCGAGACTTTAATTTTCCAAGGAACAACTTCAACCTGGAATTAAAAAGCAACACCAATTGTCCTTCCCAAAATTCCTTCTTCTGGATCTTTTGATCATGCCATTTTTTGTTTTTTCCTTATAAATTTTGGCATTCTCATAAGCCTGACTCCTAAATTCTTCTAACTCGTAAAGTTGAAGGATTCAGGATTCACCATCTTTTAAAAGATCACAGTTCATGAACATGGAAGCTCAAAAAGCTTTGTGCTCGAGCTCGAGCGGCAAATGACATGCTTTACCATAAATCAACTGATAAGGCGACATACCTATTTGGGTTTTGAACACCGTTTTGTATGCCCACAGTGCATCATCCAGTTTCACTGACCAGTCTTTCCGAGAAGAACTAATAATATTTTCTAAAATCTGCTTTATCTTCCTGTTAGATACTTTAAATTTCCCATTCGTCCAAGGATGATACAGAGTGGCAATCTTATGCTTCACATTATACTTCCTCAACAGATTCTCCATCAACTTATTTAGAAAATGGGTACCTTCGTCACTGATTAAGGCTCTTGGTACCCCAAACCTAGAGAAAGTGTAGTTTTTAAGGAAGTTCACTACCACTTTGGCATCATTTGTGGGAAATGCTACAACTTCAACCCACTTTGACATATAATCCATAGCAATCAGGATATAATTCTTCCCAAAGGGTGGTGGAAAAGGTCCTATGAAATCTATACCCTATACATCAAACAACTCAACCTCTTCAATGTAACCCTTTCTCGTTAAATTACCATTTTCTAACTTTTTAATGCTCCATAGAATCATGCATTTGGCTGATTACCATATGTCACACCCTCATTTTCACCTTTAGCCTTTCATACCCTACGTTCGTCATATCATACATCGTTCTATTGCATATCGAGCATGTGAGTTCACAAGGTAAGGATTGGGTCAGTTTGTTGTTTTCCATTTCAAATAAGATAAATTGCCTATCATGGGCTACATGGAAGAAAAGGTGCATCATCTAAAGTTTGGTTCAAGTTGGAAAGTCTACTCATGTAGATTCCTTCAAGGAAAAGTTACTTGAAAAATATTAGGATATTCAAGATCAATATTCCTAATGAACATGAAGTGCAAGGCCTAATTCAATATTTCTTCAACCAATTTTGTTTCAAATTCTTGATCAAGTAGAGTTCAAATTTGCAAAGCATGAGTCAAGATCACAAGTTCATAATTCAAGACTTCATCCATTTCAAACAATGGTATAAGGGAAATCCATCATTCAAAGTTCAAGATTCATGAATTCAATTCTAAATCTTAAAAAGGGAATTTCATGACAATAAAAGAATGCCATTTGTTACAAAGTTTCCAACTCTAAGTAATGTTTAGAAATTAAGCTATTTCTAGTCTTAGTTCAAGTTTCTAATCAAATTCATGCTATGGTACCCTTCATGCCCCAACAAGTTTACATGTTCCACATTATGCCCACAAATACCTAAGGAAAATAATTAAGATTCAACTTAACATTGAAACATTTCAAGATCAAGACTATGCATGCTTAGTCATGGGCAATTTTAATGTGATCTAAAACAGTCCCATGCAAGAAGTGACAAATTGCCTCATATCACAAAACCAATTTATGTCACAAAACAAAAGGAATAAACTCATGGTAATACATTTACACATCAAATATCATAATTTAAAAATTCTGTCAAAGGTAGTAACATTGACCACAAGGGCAGTCCAAGCACAAGCCAACAAATGGGTACAAGATTTGAGAGCTATACAAAGTGCTGCAGAAAAAAGACAGGCTAGGCAAGTGTAGCAGCAAAAGTACAGCATGGCAGCACACATGAAAATGGAAAGAATTGGGAGTGACATCAAGAAAGTAGTAAGAGGCATTTCTCAATGAAAAATATGAGGTTTTGAAAGAAGTGAAAACCCTAATGTGCTGAGATTAAAAGGATAGGGAGCAACAACAAAAAAAGGAGAGATGGAGAGAAAGAGGCATTGAGAAAAAAAAAGGCATTAAGAAAAAAACAAAAAAAAAGAGATTGAGAAAGAAAAACCATTGAGAGAACAAGAGAGGGATAGAAGATCAGAAGAAGGAAGTGGATCATAGAGCATCATCCAACAAAGGCCATTGGTGGTTAGAAGGAGAATAGTAGCTCTTGGGTATCTTTTCTTTCAAACCTTTATCTCTTTATATATATTTTGCATGTTTTTATTTTCTCTTTTAAGTAATATTTATATTGTTCATATTGTAATGTGATCTCAAGAGTGACCAAGAAATGTTGTAAAAAACAAAGAAAAAAAGAAATAACATAGTGTAGTTTTCATAGTGAAATGAGTTGAAAAATACTCATTTTTCCTGTCATGTTCGCACTGCAAACATCCCCTTCGCCTAGCGAACATGCTTTTGTGGTACTAAAAGTGCCACTGGACAATCAGTTTCCCTTGTTTTTAGTCAGCGAGTTGTTCGCTGGCACTTTCGCACTGCAAACTTTGGCACCTTTTGCCTATGTTTGCATTTGCTAGGATGTTCCCACAACGAACTTCTTGTTGTTTTTTCTGGGCAGCTTCGCTGCATGATTCGCACAACGAACTTCAGTGCCTTTTGCCTCTGTTTGTGAATAGTACATGTTCGTTGGGAAGTTCGCACATCGAACTTCTTGTTGTTTTTCTGGGCAGCTTCACTGCAAGGTTCGCACAACGAACTTTCCATACTTTTCCAAAAAAAAAATTTCAAGAAGTTCACCTCTCGTTTTTTTGAGCCGACTAACCCGATGTGGTTGTACGGCCATTGTATGTGGATGTTATTACGGTCATTTTTGACCTTTGGTTCCAAAAACTATTTCCAAAAATAAACTCTCGATTTTATCGAGCCATCTTTAACCTTGTAAGTCGTTTGCCTTGTGCATCGCCATCGACCTTGTTTGCATCACTTCAAACATTTTTACAAGCAATAAAACCTTTGATCCAACATCAAGTGGCATTTTTCTCATAAAAAAATCCAAAAAAAAACAATAAAGATACAATTAAGGTTATATGTCATGAGCTTTATAGTGGTGGAGAAGGAATGAGAATGGAACCCCTCCTACACTCGTTCCGAATGTTTTGAATACAAGGCGCTCGACTTGGTTATTCGAAACATTCATCTCTATCCAAAGTCTTTAGTGTGATCCTAATCAAGAACAGTTTCTTCTCAAAAACCTAAAAATAACATCAACTCATCAAACTTCTTTTCGCCTTAGGGCATCAATTTGAAAACCCTTTTTCAAGGTATAAAATCAACCAACAAACAATCATTTCACAAGCCTCTGAACTACGGAGTTCTAATTCTTCACTTCTTTTAAGTGAGGATACGTAGGCACAAGGGCCACAATCTTTTGCAAGCACTCTAATAAAAAAACCAACCCCTCTTTTCCTTTAAGCAAGCAAACTTTTATATTAAAACACCCATTCAAGCGAAACAACCTAGAAGGTTCGCATCGAGTATGATGGATGTGAGGGGGTGCTAATACCTTCCCCTCATATAACCGACTCCCGATCCCTAAAACTTGGTTGCGATGACCATGCTCTTTTTCTAAAGGTTTTATCATTATTTCCATTTCCCTCATTGGGATAAATAAAATTCAGTGGCGACTCTGTGTCATTTTTCGCATAGCGACAAAGGCGGAGACATTGGGATCTCTACTTGATTGTACGGTATCTGCAGTGGTTCACGAGGCTGATTATTTGGGGTCTGAATAGGATGCCAATCATAATCACAAGGGATTTCCAAAGACACATGAGACTGATCACATGGAATTGTTAGTGGCACAACATCATACGTGATTTACAGTGGAATTTGGACAGGATACCAATCTTCATCACATGGAATTGACAAAGGAACATGAGGTTGATCATATGGAATCGTTAGTGGTACACGGTTCTGACCATGTGGATTGTTCAACAGTTCTTCATCATAAGTAAATTCCATCGGATCATGAGGGTTTGAATGGATTGTTCTAACCAACCCCATTATCGATATTCCCTATGATCCTTCTACAAAAGGGTAAGGGGGACTCCTGAACAAAAGGTTAGGAGAAAATATTCCTTCTATAAAAGGTAGAGAGGACTCTAGAACAAAAGGTCTGAAGACATGGTAACTCCTTCTACATCAAGTAGAGGAGACTCCCTTGGGAGAATACGATCGTATTTCCTTTTGCAAAGGCGAAAAGGACTCCAGGACAAAAGGTTAGGAGAAGAAGTTCCTTCTACAAAAGGTAGAGCGGACTCCGAAACAAAAGGTTTGGAGATAATTCCTTCTACAAAAGGTAGGTAGGAGACTCCCTTAGGAGAGGACGATCGTACTTTCTTCTGCGAAAAGCTGAAAAGATTCCTGAACAAAAGGTTAGGAGAAAAATTCCTTCTACAAAAGGTAGAGAGGATAATTACAAAAGGTAAGCTGACAAGAACCTATACAAAAGGCACGGGAGGTCTTACTAAAGGTAAGTTGAATCTGTTGCGAAAGGTAAGGTGGAGATACTTCGTGAAAGAGACACAAAATGACTCACAAAAGGTAAGTTGAGGGCAATAACCTTCTTCCTGCAAATGGCAGGGGGAATTTGCATAGAGTATTAGAACATCATTTGACCTCACAGGCACAACAACGCAGATGATATTCTTTAAGTATGGCGACCATTCAGTTCTTGGCCACACAGGCATCAAGCATCCAAATTGATCGAAAGTACCCAAAACAAAGTTCTTGTCGCGTGTAAAAGACAACGAAGACGCGCTTATGAAAGGAAAGCGAAAAGGAAAGATTTCACGCGAAAGGCAATGAAATCCCTTACGAAAGGTAAGGTGAGAAAATAATTCATGCAAAAGGCTTGAAAAGACTTACAAAAGGTAAGTGAATGGATAAATACTCCAAAAGGATCCTACCAGGATGTCCACTAGAAATCCGCATCTTTGAGAATGACTGGCTAAACATGTATGTAATGATGTAACATGTATGCAAAAATGTCGGGGACGTAAGGATATAGAGGTTAGGGGTGATGATTTATGCCAATTGATTAGGATTTGGTTTGGGGCATCAAGTTTAACTTCCCAACATCCTTGTGACGAAATTTGGATCATCTCTAGATGGTCTTAACAGACAAGTTGTGCTGATTGGTTATATTTGTTAGACGATGGCTTGGATTTAGAAGCGGGGTTGAAAAGATCCCAATTAAAAATCAGTCAGCGCTACCAATTAAAATTGGTTTTTAAAAATATTTGTTTTCAATTGCGGAAGCGGCCGTGGAAAGTATTACGTCTAAAACGAATTGTTATTAGAAGACCGGATATGCGTCTAGCCTTATGGAAATGATGATGAGCAAAATTAGATTCAACACACTAGTCACACTATCAGTTGATTTTACCACTTATTAGTAGGACTAGCACCGATGATCTATAATTCCCACAAAATAGGCGAATGAGCTAAGTAAACTTTGGTGTAGGCAATTTATCAAACACTTGGTGTGCAAGACACTCCAAGTGTGGTTTGGCTTGAGTAATTTTCTTTAAATTCCTTGTGCAATATATTGTTGCACTAAAGCTCAAAACAGTAATAAGCACTTACTCAAATCAACCCTAATTTTGATATAACTACTTATACTAAAATCACTCAAATTTTAAGCCAAAACTGAAAGTGCTGAAAAGTAAAGGAGACAAAGATTTGTTGAGGCAGTTCCCCCGCCGTCCTCGCTTCGAGGTACGCCTACCCTTAATTCTAATAATAGAATTGAGATCAATATAATAGATATCACCTGTAAAGTTGAAATGTTTATACAAGAATTGATAAGTAAAATATACAAGCAAGCCCTCTTGATGTTGATGATGCTATCGCTTCTTGCTCCTTGATTCGAGTCAAATCAAGTTCTCCGATTGTTGTGAGTAGACCTCCGATTCCAGCCCTTTTGTTGAATAACCTTCCGTTCTTCAAATCCTTGGCCCGACTGATCTCACGCACAAACAAATTGAACCCGGAACATTCTTGAACGCTTCACTGATTTCCGCTACTAGATTGACGAAGACTACCGCTTCTCAATCATCTTCACTTAGCTGAAGTAGGTAGAGATGATCCGTACCGAAAAACCCCTAAAATCTCCAAATCTTGGAGGGCAAAACCTGCTAGGTTTTATTCAAGAAAAACCTGCCTTCAAAATCAACCCGAACCGGATTTCCGATCACGGCTTCGGACCTTATCACCTTGAACAAGATCGAAGCACCCCAAAAATTGTTGTGTGTAATTGTTATGTTGTGGGTTGTAGAAGATGAAGATTGATGACACCTCTTTCACTTTTCTTGTTTTATGACAATTGACTCAAATTCACAATTGTTGTTAATAAAAATGAACAAAGTCTCTATATATAGTAACCAACCAACCAAACACTTAACAACTTTTCAAACACAGTGGAAAGACTTCACTAACTGCACCAACGCGCGAACGGTCGACCATAGCAGGTCTATGCATCGACGCATAGCCTGCAGATTTAGGTAAGTTTGAAAGTCCCAACAGTGTGCGTCGACCATAGGTCGGCGTGCGCTGACCCCTGGGAAAATGCAAACTCCATGCGCCGACCTTGCGGTCGACTCACAGTCTTCATGCGTCGACCCGTGACCATTTTCACAGATTCATGCGCTGACCCAGTGGTCGACTCATGGCCTGTAACACTGCAAAAATTGATATTTATGTGGTTTTTATGCATTTAGTCATAACCACATATCATCCACATATATTGTATTGAGTAAAGCAAGTTAAATGGATATAAGAAGGATATGATGGATGGAATATTTGCATTTGTCTTTGTAGAGGTAGAATCGATAATGCCGATTCATCCATGGTTGCAATTTGTACATAAGGATACATTTCCTAAAAGAGGTAATTGCAAAAATATGACAAAAAGTACAGTGGCAATGAGAAAAAATATCGGATTTTCATTGAGTTCCAATTCTGCTATGATCCCTATGGCCTCGAGGTTTCTCGTACATTTTTTCTGGGGAAGGTGGTTGGATTGATCTTTCTCGTGGGTAGCTCTCTTTATTCTGATGAGGAGCTCACAAACTCTTCGCAAACCGAAGTTTTTCTTTTAAGGTCCCTAACTTTTTCCTAGACCGCCCTTTCGGCTTTTTAGTCTACCGGGATACCCTTTTTTTGCCTAAGTTTCCTCTAAGGGTTTTCAAATTATCGAGTATTATTGTTTTTTATTTTAACCCTAACTTTTGCCTGGACTTTTTCTTTTTGTTGTCCACCGGGTTTGCTTTCAAGCATATTATTTTTTTACTGCGTCTGCGTTTACAGGGGATGACAGATCCTCACCGTCCATGTTGGATAATATCAAGACTCCTCTGGAGAAAACCTTCTTCACAATATATGGACCCTCATAGTTAGGTGTCCATTTTCCCCTTGGGTCTGTGGATTGGCAGAATCTTTCTCAATACCAAGTCTCCCACTTTGAGATCTCGAGGGGTTTATATGCTTAAGGGTTAGAAGACCTAGGGGTTTATATCTAAGTATACTCGATAAGATATCGCATCTTATGCCTACATATCCTCACGGGAGTGGAATCAGAGTATCTGTAGTTCCCCTAAAGGGTTTGAGGAGTTCTTTGACTGTGGTCAAAGTTCCTACGGGATTAGGGTAGTTGATTGATTCTAGGAGAAAAAATGAGTTGTCATTTTAAGAGAGATTTAACCGCCACAAGTGTAAGAGATTGTATTTGTTGTGGGGTGGGGATTCTATCTCGCTTAAGATGATTAACATCTTTCTCTAATGTTTGAATAATTGTATTGAGTTGTTGAATGTGTTTGTCTAAGTTGTAAAGATAAAGGTCCTTCCTATGGGGTAGGATCTAACTTAGAAGATCGACTTGAATGAGATCAAGGATCAAGTGGGAATATGATGCAAATGTAGATGCGATACACACAAGTGTTAAGTCATGTGTAGGTTCTTCCTTTGGATGGAATGTGATGCGATAAAAGTAAATTGCGGTAAAATAAATTGCAGTAATGATAAATTACAGGAAGTAAAGTCATACACACGCATGAAAGCGCTAGTTGTGAAAGTGTGAATTGTGACCAATCGAGTAGAGACGCAAGCGTGCACGATTTGATTTTAGACGAAGTTGATTTATTTTAAGGGGTGGTTGATTTTAGGAAAGAGGTTAAATTAGATTAAAGTTGATTTTAGTGAAATCAGATTACTTAAGCTGGATAGAAATAGCTCTAATGGATAAATTTCGTATTGGTTATTAAAAGGGAGTTTTACCATTTTCTTAGGGAGATTTTTATTAAAGGGCAGATTAAATTAAATTAGTAACTTAGCTAAAGGAAACTATAAGGGTTAATTTAGAGAGAAACATGCTCACTTTTAGTGGAAGGTTGTTTAGATTAATAAGTTTATTTTAAAAAAGAGTTTATTATTTATTTTTAAAGCATAAAATAGATTTGTTTATTATAAAAAAACAAAGGTTTATTATTTATTTAAAAAAAGGTTAATTAAGCATATCATTATCTAGTTTATTATTTTTAAATAAAAAGTTGCTAAAAAGAATCTAAATAAATCGGTTAATTAAATTGGTTAATAATAAAACAATAACCTAATTTTGAGAAAAAGGGTTGATTTATTATATAATTAAACTAGTAAAAACTGATGATTAGATTGATTTCCTTTTTTAAAGTTAATTAAATCGAATGGTTAATTAGGTTAAAGCAAAAGAATTAAAGAAATAATGAGATTAAGGATTAAGTGGGGGGTGGACGGATCATGTACGTGTGGGCATATGGTATTGCGGTGGGTATGCGTGTGAGGGTCACATGATGAGCAACGAAGGGTGATGGTACGTGGGTGCATGATTAGCACGGTGTGTGTGTGCACATGTGATCATATAATTACAAATTAACAAATAAAAAAAAATAAGAGACAGAAACCCTAATTCCCCCCTTTCCCCAAATCCTTTTGTGCTGTTCCCTCTCCCTTCAACCCTTCTTCCTTCTTTCATCAAGTTCTTCTGCATCGTTTCGTCTCCTTTATGTTATCAATCTGCAAAACAAACAATAATCAAGCATGTGGAAGGGTTTCGAACAAAATATTTTTACCCAAGAAGACGAGTCGTCGGTGGCTTGAAGACGGTGGTGAGATTATGAGGCAATCCACGATCTTGTCTTCTTCTTCGTCATGCAGTGAGGAGTTTTACGGATGGCCTGAGCTTGGCGGCGATGAGGGGCTTTTCTCGATCGAACTCTGAGCGAGCATTTTTCTTCTTCAACGATTTTTCTCTGTATGTTGGTTTCTGAGTGATGCCCTGTTTTATACGTGAGATCCATGGGCCTCCAATGAATGTCGTCTTCAAGGCTCTCTTAATCGGTTGATTTCTTGCCTGATTTATTTGATGACCTGGAGAGAAACGCTTAATTCTTGCCTGTTTCGTCTAGCTTGTCTAATTCACTTGGTGAGCTGGGAGACAACATTCAAATTCTTTCCTTATTCGCTTGATCCTGTCATGTTGGCCTCGATTTGGGAAGTTTTGGAATTCTCTCTTTGCGTATCAATCGTTGACTTTGTGATTTATTGTGGCTAAAAAAAAGAACTAGTTGTTAACGCTTCTTTACTTTTCTTCGCAGGGAAACTACGTTTACAGAGCGGAATCTGCTTTATCCTGCTTGCCGGGAGGGGTGTTGTAAACGGCGATGATGACTCTTGGCCTGAGCTATGAGGGAAGTAAGAGTGCGGTTATTGCTTTGTAACTTGGAAGATGATGTTGCCTGGGAAGGTTTGAGTTGGTGATGATGACACTATGTCTGAACCATGTGTTTGAGCCTATGTCGATGGTGTCTTCGAATCATGTTGAGAATTATTCTGAAATTAGTTGTTTATTTGTCTGGATTTGAGTCCTTCGATGTTCGGTAAGGAGTGAATGACAACTTCAGTTGCTATCCTCCTGGCCGCTCGTTCACGCCCTATGATGATCCAAACCTGAGGGCCAAGACCCTTCTCTCATCTTTACCCGATATCACTGGTGTTGTTCTGTTGTTGATTGCAAATAGTTTATGGCTGGTATACTTGGTGCTTGCAACTGGTGTTTGCTGTATTGCTATTGTTATTGCTAATGGTTGCTCTTGAAATTGTTTTGCAGATGTTCTAAGATGTGTTGGAAACTGTCCATAATCAGTTGTTGTCCGTCTAAAATTTCGTTGTCTTTGACGCTTGGTGTAGTTCAGCTCAATGATGCTTCAAGACTGAGGGCTGAATACCTCTAAATTCTTTCTTGACTGGCATTTTTCGAAGTACAGTTTCGAGGGCCTTTGCCAGATTTTAAATCATACTAATCCCTCTCTCTTTTCAGGAAAGCGTTTAAATTTGGAGGTTTCCGGTTTTAGGAACATCCTGGGACTTGTTTGTATCTGCGAGGTGGCTCACTTGTTCCTTGAATTGTCCCTGTTTTGAAGGGATCTGTGTTGTCTTGACAGGGCTGGTGATTCCAAATTGTGGATTGTGCTTGGTGGTAACCGTATTGCTTAGAAATCGATCAGGATTTCAAACCAGGATATGGATGCCGCCACGGGAATTTTCTTCGAGCTAAAACCAGGCGCCATCTTTTTGCAGCTACTATACCTGCAGCATGTGAAAGTGCAACTTTTGGAGTGATGTAATCATCTTATGTAGCAATTGCTAAGTCCTGACTTTTACCACTTATATCTCAGGTTTTAAACGTGATGTTGTTTGTGAACTTCTGCCAAGCATGTGAAAACGAGTTTCTTTGAGTACTCTAAGTCTATAGTTTCTTCATGTCTTGTATTAATACATCTTGATTAATTCTCCATGGGAAAGTCTTCATTATTTCTGCCTGGAAACATGCGGCTGCTTTATTCTTTCCTCTCTTTTTATCAGGGAAACCGTCAAACTGTTGACTTCAGATATTGCCTTATCTTATGCCGTTGTCGAAAAGTCGTTTGATGTTCAGTAGGGAGTCGGTGACGACTTCGGTTGTCGCCCTTCCGGCTGCTCAAACTTTATGCCCAATGATGAACTACACTGAGGGTTGAGCATCTCTCAATTATTTCTCAGTCCATTTATGTAATGCTTGTTCTGTTTACCAGTTATGTTGCAGATGGGTTCTTGGTGGCAGCCGCGAGTACGGTATCAAAATTGATTGATGCGGCGATACTAATTAATATCCTTGTTTTATTGTAATAGGTGGTGTCTTCAGGTGGTTTTAGGATGCTCGCAGTTTACCTCCGGATTTCCGGAGCTTAGAACAAGAGGGAGTCGGCGCTCTGCACGTTAGGAAAAGTTGTCCATATTTACTTACATCCTTGTAGTTCTAGGGAAAGTTGTAACATAGCGGTCTAATTGTTTTGAAATTGGGTTATTCTGAGGGGTATTGTATCTTGTAGGGTTAAATTTGCGGTATTGTAATATTACTTCTTGAGGAATAACTGTTGTGTTACATAGCGAGAGCTTCCTCCTTTATTTTGAAAGAATCATGGTAGAATGGATTTGAAAGTGAAGTTAAAATGATCTTTGAATTTTAAGTGGCTCCCGCATATGAATTCAATTTATGGTCTCGAATCACCATGAACTGTCTTAGACACCACAACTTGTCTCCTGAACACGATGGGCTTGACACCATTGATGTTAAAACTTGCTGCAACTGAATGAAAAAATAAAACCTCTTTTACTCTGATTTACGCCTGATTCTTGTATAACCTTGAGATTAGAACTTGCATTTCGTGCCCTCCACTATTCAATAATCCTCAAGTTCAATACCTTTTTTTTTAAAACGACCATGAGCTTTGAGTAAATTTAATCACCATTAAACCATTCTCTCCTTATAGAAAACCTTTGTCTACGACTTCTAGTAACCTTTACTACGCCACACTAAAATCCCGAGGTCTTGAAAGAAACATCTGTAGATCCTCATACCGCCAAATTAACATCCTGTTTAAATTGCTCTGACTGTCAGAGAAGTCCTAAAAAACGAGGTGGTCCTGCACGTGCTCATTAGTCCTGATAAACACATATACAAGAGAAAAAGATTCAACGTAAGAAAACGCACAAGAAGGTGGAATCTTAAGGTCGAAAATTAGGGTGCGACAGTTAGTAATGATTTTATTTGGGACCCCATAACGATAAATGATTTCTTTCTTGATAAAGCGAGTGACCACTTGCTTGGTGACATTGGCATAAGACGCGACTTCCACCCATTTAGTGAAGTAGCCAATGGCCACTAAGATGAAACAGTGACCGTTTGAAGCAGTTGGATCGATGCATCCAATAACATATATGCCCCACATGGCGAAGGGCCAAGGTGATGTCAAGACATTTAGAGGAATTGGTGGCACATGTATCTTATCTGCATAGATTTGACATTTGTGGCATGTTTGCACGTGATGATAGCAATCATTTTCCATCGTCATCCAATAATAACCAGCCCTCAAAATCTTCTTAACCATCATGTGTCAACTGGAACGTGTACCAAAAGAGCCTTCATGGATTTCGTATATGATTCGGTCGACTTCGTGTCTATCCACACATCTGAGCAGGACCGAGTCATAGTTTCTCTTGTAAATCACATCTCCACTTAAGAAGAATTTGGAAGAGAGCCTTCTTAAATACTTCTTGTCTGTGATGGAAATGTTTTCTAGATACTCTTGCTTTTCTAGATACCTTTTGATATCATAGAACCAAGGTTGAACATCAATTGTTAACTCTGCTTCCAAACAGTGGGCAGGCTCATCAAAATGTTCAATGCGAATATTGGGTGTGTAACACCCCCTTTCTATACCCCTAAATAACACAATTAAATCATTTAGGCACGAATTAAAAATTCCATCAGAGTATATTTATTTCATGGTATAAAAGAAGTGCGTCACATTACTCACGAAACGACCACATGAATATTAATGTTTATAAAGAAATAATTCAAAAGGGGTAAATCTCAACTAAAAAGAAATAAACGCATGGTTTTTAAAATAAGCATATTCATGTTTTCTGTTAAAGCGGAAGACTAAAACATTGAATTACTTAAGACATGATAAAATACAAGTACACGCCATTAGGTTGTTCATAACATCAATCACACTTTACCAAACTATAATCAACTATTACATGTATAATGTATCACAAAGATACTCTACAAGCCTAGCTACCCGATGTTACATATCAGAGCGACCGACTCAAGAGAAAGGAGCTATACTCCAAAAGAAACCTCCAGCAATCCTAATCTGCAATGCCTCATAGAGCATCATAAAACAGCAGAAGGGTGAGAAATATTACCATAATAACAATGCATATAATTATGTATATAAACAATCATAAAATACAATTATGCCACATTTCTCAATCAATTCACACACTCACCACTCCCACATCAACATATCGTATATATACATATGCACATTTCTCCTAACAATCACATAGACATTGTGTTTCATTTATCACAAATCACATAAACATTTATATACATGTTTATTTTCATCAATGCATCATATAAAGATGATTATGCAACTCATAGACACCGACTAACGACTCTATGCAGATGCAAATGTGGTACCGACTCATTTCCGCAGGTTTAATTGAAGAACCAAAAATAACCATCGCTCACACCCCACAAGGGCGCACGAGGTTCTGCAGATTCTCCGAGGAATCAATATAACCATCGCAACATACGAGGTTCTGCAAATCCACCGAGGGATCAAATAAATAACCATACCTCACACCCCACAAGGGCACACGAGGTTCTGCAGATTCTCCGAGGAATCAATATAACCATTGCCACATACAAGGTTCTACAAATCCACCGAGGGATCAATAAATAACTATCGCTCACACCCCACAAGGGCACACGAGGTTCTGCAGATTCTCCGAGGAATCAATATAACCATCGCAACATACGAGGTTCTGCAAATCCACCAAGGGATCAATAAATAACCATCGTTCACACCCCACAAGGGCACACGAGGTTCTTCAGATTCTCTGAGGAATCAATAAACACAAGAATGCACACCATGATGCTTCACATGCAACATGACTCATGACACTCTTGAAATACACACACGTTTACAAACATACTCATGCATTCGTCACATTCATTGCATATATTCATTATATCTCTCACAATATATACATATCACAATACATACATATATGTATCATTTCATTCACACTATTCAAACATGGTTCACACTTACAATCATCATACATCACATACCAGCACGTATATTCAATATGCATTCACAATATATATATATATATATATATATATATATATATATATATATATATATATATATATATATATATATATATATATATATATATATATATATATATATATATATATATATATATATATATATATATATATATATATATATATATATATATATATATATATATATATATATATATATATATATATATATATATATATATATATATATATATATATATATATATATATATATATATATATATATATATATATATATATATATATATATATATATATATATATATATATATATATATATATATATATATATATATATATATATATATATATATATATATATATATATATATGTTCATTATTCATCTCATATCGCTTCATTCTAGGTTCACATTTATAACTCATAATTATTGTGCTAAACGGCAACAACTCAACCCCATCCATCATGCATTTTTTTAATCAATTTAAACAATGCATCACCTATGCCAAAAGGCCACATATTCACAATCAATTCATAATCTAGGATTCACGCCATACGGCTATCCACAGCACATCATATAACAGTGCACAAGCTATACACTACATAATTATATCAAATACATCAACATTGGATGGAACCAACCAAAATAAAACAATTGCTGTCACATTCGCCAACCTTCGCCTGGCGAAGCCTCTGGCGAACCTTCGCAACTTCGTTCGCCTGGCGAACTTGCCAGCGAAGACCACTGGGAATTATCCTGGAATTACTCACTAGCACTTGCTAGCACACTCGCTTGGCGAACCTTCGCCACACTCATTCGCCTGGCGAACTTGCCAACGAAGACAGGGTGTTTGGTTCTGACTTGATTCGCTACCGTTCGCTGGGCTTCGCCTGGAGAAGCCTCGCTGCCGTTCGCCTGGCGAACCTACGAGATCAGAACTTCCATGGCTGTCCAAAAGCCCAAACCTCACAAAACCAACCGATTCAGCACAAATCAACCCCAGTAGACTTAGCCCAACACTACCCGACTAAACTACTTTGTTCATTCTCGATTCTAACCGATAAAACACCATCTCTACCGATTGAACCAACTTCTGCCCTAAATGGAAAATGAGTAGAAAACCCCAACAAATCTGACACACACATACATAATCGTACACATTGATTAAGATAGTAAGATTTCACACCCTTACCTCGATTAATCGGAAGCTAGAAGTTGTTCTTGAGCTTTTCCAAGCTTTTCCTTCTTTTTCCTTCTACTTTCTCTTCTTCCTTCACTTTCCTTTCATGTTTTCTATTTTTACATTGTCGTTCCTCTTCCCCCGTATATATATATATATCCTTCCCTTCTATTTCTCTCCAATATATTTCTTCTCTTAAAATATTTGTCAATTCATTTTCTCATAAAATATCTCATCTTGACATTGGTTAGAAAACATATGATAATTCCTCATGATTCTACCAAATAGAGTAAATCAGTTAAATCCAATAATTCACTTAAAACATACAAACCAACTAACTAGTGCAATTAATCAGTTATTAAAAATCGGGATGTTACAACTCTCCCCCACTTTAGGAATTTTCGTCCTCGAAAATATTATCCGATTCAAATCCAACTTTCTCTAGTTGATCCTCCAAAATACCTTTACCAAGACAATCCCTTTTCCTAAAAGTTGTCTCCACAGTCAAATCCTCTCTCACTCATACATCATCCATCTGGGTCGATGCGCTTCCTCAGCTTAGACACATGAACACATCATGCAATTTCTCCTAGTGACAGCGGTAAAACAATCTAACATGCTATTTTCCCACGCTTCCGCTGCGCTACTCTGATACAGATTCAACAAGACACAGTTTGCTTCCGAGACCTCAAGCTCGATCAATACCAGTTACTATCGTAACTCTCAAAAAACGTCCTTTCTTGGATCCTCTAATCTTTTCAGTCGTCTCTTGCACAATCCCAAGTCCGAGTACAACACTCTTACCAGACACACATCAACACAAAGGAGTCCTACACCTCCTTCTTATCCATCTTGATCCAACATACGAGCTCTCAACAAATCCTCTACATACTGGATAGCTCCCTTTGTCTGCCCATCCGTTCACGGATGCTAGACAAAGTTCAACTTCAACATGGCACCCAAAACATCCGCAAACTCTTCCAAAATATCAATAAAAACACAGGTTCCCATCTGAAACGATATTAGACGGTATCACATACTACTCAGAATTACTCGACAGTTGCATCAGGCCAACAGTCTCTGATGTTCATACTTCGACTTTCAACAAGTCTAATCAGCATATACAACCGCAACCACTTCTCTCTCCATCCGTGGCCACCAAAACAATTCTTTCAAAGTACTCTTATTCAATCCACACTATTCGGACACATAGACTCTATCGCAACATCTCATGTCACCATTTCCATAAATCCGAAAATTAGCCCTTCGACTTCAATCCATTAAACTCAATCAATCTATTAACTCCAATTAGAATTCTAACCTTCTCGAATCCCATCGAGAATACCAATAATCAGTCTCATCATACAAAGCTCAACCTCATACGAAGTCCCTATTATTTCCTCTGCATCCTATGCAATTTTCGCAAACCAAATAAATACCTTAAGCTCTTAAGATCATTAACCATCTCAAATCTCAACTAAACAATTGAGGCTCCCAAACTCCGATACAAACACACAACAACAACCAACCCTAAGTCACTTGTCAGATGATTCCTCTTGTACTTTTAATTGCACATTTAACGTATCTCCCAATCATATCACCAAAGCATCACAAACCACAACAAATAGTCCTGTCGGATTCGGCAAAACCAACACACAAGCTGTTGACAGCTTTTCCAAAATTCTTTGAACTTTCTTCAAAGTGACATAACACTACTTCCTCTCTAATACTGATAACTCAAATTCCCGATATGAAACATGATCCCCTATATTCTTCTAATAAATCAAAACACCATTGGTTACACAACCCTTGACTCACCCACTCAAGTGTGGAAAATTCCACTCCAAACAGACACGCAGTTGTAAACCTATGGCGAAAACACGAATCGCACTTACCACAACATCCAAACATATTACATCAATAATTACTCAATTCCATGTCACTTCCTTCTCATCACATAGAGCACTGTAATGACTTCCCACGCTCCTAACCTTGCGTCATTCCAAATTACGGTCCTCTCGTTACTACAAGGTCATAGAAACAACATTCTGCACTTAGAAGGTCATTCAATACATCTTCAGCTTCTCGAAATGGTTGAAGATTTAACCATACCAATCTTGTGTCCCATATCTTACTCCCTTTAGTAATCTCCAGAAGTCACCATCCACTCTTTATATACTTAACCTCGGAGTCTATTGTCGTAGCACCCACACCAAACACGAGTCTCAACTACTCGATTAATTTAAATCATTGACCATTCAAACACACATACAACATGGGTTCTCAATCTCGGACCAGTTCCCAAAATTAAGTCTTTCACAACCCCACTTCACATCCTGGCCCTGTAACATTTATCTTGTCAGGATAACTTCCAGACATCCATAACTAGTCGGAAATTGCCAACCTCCCACTTTCATTAGCACTCAAAATCTCATCAAAATTCAACATCTCGACGCTGTCCTGCGTCGACTTCTCAGAACAATCCTTAAGCACTTGGCTTCACTCCAAACAATTCACTGCACACACCATCTAAGCTCGCAAGACACGTCTATCCCATCCAACACAATCCCAACTACTATCAACAATAGATTAAGGGTGATCAGTTCCTCAATTTGCCAATAGACAGTCGAAAATCATGATGGGGTATAAACCATCTTTACCCAACTATAATAGCGCTTAACAACACACCGAGTTACAACTCCACACTTGCCGCATCCTGGAGAATCAAAAGCTTCTCCCCCACTTCGATCATTCCCACTTCTGCAGACAAGGTTAACCACGAACATGTATCGACAGTGTTTTTCACACACATGTCGCAAACAAGGGAACAACCAACAAACACAACTTGGTCGGACGGACCGACCTGCTCTGATACCACTTAATGTAACACCCCCTTTCTATACCCCCAAATAACACAATTAAATCATTTAGGCACGAATTAAAAACTCCATCAGAGTATATTTATTTCATGGTATAAAAGAAGTGTGTCACATTACTCACGAAACGACCACATGAACATTAATGTTTATAAAGAAATAATTCAAAAGGGGTAAATCTCAACTAAAAATAAATAAACGCATGGTTCTTAAAATAAGCATATTCATGTTTTCTGTTAAAGCGAAAGGCTAAAACATTGAATTACTTAAGACATGATAAAATACAAGTACACGCCATTAGGTTGTTCATAACATCAATCACACTTTACCAAACCATAATCAACTATTACATGTATAATTTATCACAAAGATACTCTACAAGCCTAGCTACCCGATGTTACATATCAGAGCGACCGGCTCAAGAGAAAGGAGCTATACTCCAAAATAAACCTCCAGCAATCCTAATCTGCAATGCCTCATAGAGCATCATAAAACAGCAGAAGGGTGAGAAATATTACCATAATAACAATGCATATAATTATGTATATAAACAATCATAAAATACATATATGCCACATTTCTCAATCAATTCACACACTCACCACTCCCACATCATCATATCGTATATATACATATGCATATTTCTCCTAACAATCACATATACATTATGTTTCATTTATCACAAATCACATAAACATTTATATACATGTTTATTTTCATCAATGCATCATATAAAGATGATTATGCAACTCATAGAGACCGACTAACGACTCTATGCAGATGCAAATGCGGTACCGACTCATTTCAGCAGGTTCAATTGAAGAACCAAAAATAACCATCGCTCACACCCCACAAGAGCACACGAGGTTCTGCAGATTCTCCGAGGAATCAATATAACCATCGAAACATACGAGGTTCTGCAAATCCACCGAGGGTTCAATAACTAACCATCGCTCACACCCCACAAGGGCACACGAGGTTCTGCAGATTCTTCGAGGAATCAATATAACCATCGCAACATACGAGGTTCTGCAAATCCACCGAGGGATCAATAAATAACCATCGCTCATACCCCACAAAGGCACACGAGGTTTTGCAGATTCTCCGAGGATTCAATATAACCATCGCAACATACAAGGTTCTGCAAATCCACCGAGGGATCAATAAATAACCATCGCTCACACCCCACAAGGGCACACAAGGTTCTGCAGATTCTCCGAGGAATCAATATAACCATCGCAACATACGAGGTTCTGCAAATCCACCGAGGGATCAATAAATAACCATCGCTCACACCCCACAAGGGTACACGAGGTTCTGCAGATTCTCCGAGGAATCAATAAACACAAGAATGCACACCATGATGCTTCACATGCAACATGACTCGTGACACTCTTGAAATACACACACGTTTACAAACATACTCATGCATTCTTCACATTCATCGCATATATTCATTATTTCTCTTACAATATATACATATCACAATACATACATATATTCATCATTTCATTCACACTATTCAAACTTGGTTCACACTTACAATCATTATACATCACATACCAGCACATATATTCAATATGCATTCACAATATATATATATATATATATATATATATATATATATATATATATATATATATATATATATATATATATATATATATATATATATATATATATATATATATATATATATATATATATATATATATATATATATATATATATATATATATATATATATATATATATATATATATATATATATATATATATATATATATCACAATGCATATATACATATGTTCATTATTCATCTCATATCGCTTCATTCTAGGTTCACATTTATAACTCATAATTATCGTGCCAAACGGAAACAACTCAACCCCATCCATCATGCATTTTTTAAATCAATTTAAACAATGCATCACCTATGCCAAAAGGCCACATATTCACAATCAATTCATAATCTAGGATTCACGCTATACGGCTACCCACAGCACATCATATAACAGCGCACAAGCTATACACTACATAATTATATCAAATACATCAACATTGGATGGAACCAACCAAAATAAAACAATTGTTGTCACATTCACCAACCTTCGCCTGGCGAAGCCTCTGGCGAACCTTCGCTACTTTGTTCGCCTGGCGAACTTACCAGCGAAGACCACTGGGAGTTATCCTGGAATTACTCGCTAGCACTTGCTAGCACACTCTCCTGGCGAACCTTTGCGACACTCATTCGCCTGGCGAACTTGCCAACGAAGACAGGGTGTTTGGTTCTGACTCGATTCTCTATCGTTCGCTGGGCGCTGCCATTCGCCTGGCGAACCTGCGAGATCAGAACTTCCATGGTTATCGAAAAGCCCAAACCTCACAAAACCAACCGATTCAATACAAATCAACCCCAGTAGACTTAGCCCAACACTACCCGACTAAACTACTCCGTTCATTCTCGATTCTAACCGATAAAACATCGTCTCTACCGATTGAACCAACTTCTGCCCTAAATGGAAAATGAGTAGAAAACCCCAACAAATCCGACACACACGTACACAGTCGTACACATTGATTAAGATAGTAAGATTTCACACCCTTACCTCGATTAATTGGAAGCTAGAAGTCGTTCTTGAGCTTTTCCAAGATTTTCCTTCTTTTTCCTTCTACTTTCTCTTCTTCTTCCACTTTCCTTTCATGTTTTCTATTTTTACATTGTCGTTCCTCTTCCCCCGTATATATATATATATATATATATATATATATATATATATATATATATATATATATATATATATATATATATATATATATATATATATATATATATATATATATATATATATATATATATATATATATATATATATATATATATATATATATATATATATATATATATATATATATATATATATATATATATATATATATATATATATATATATATATATATATATATATATCCTTCCCTTCTATTTCTCTCCAATATATTTCTTCTCTTAAAATATTTGTCAATTCATTTTCTCATAAAATATCTCATCTTGACATTGGTTACAAAACATCTGATAATTCCTCATGATTCTACCAAATAGAGTAAATCAGTTAAATCCAATAATTCACTTTAACCATACAAACCAACTAACTAGTGCAATTAATCAGTTATTAAAAATCAGGCTGTTACAGGGTGCCTCATTTTTCCACTTAACTTTGAACATGGATGACAACGTGGCAAGAGCATCTGCCAATTGATTGCTTTCTCTAGGAATGTGATTGAAAGTAATCTCATCAAAGTATGGGATTAACTTCAAGACGGGATCCCAATATGGAACTAGTTTGTTGTCACGTGCTTCCCAGTCGCCTCTGACTTGACTAATGACTAATGTAGAATCCCCATACACTTCCAAAATCTTGATTCTATGATCAATAGCAGCTTCGATTCTGAAGATACATGCTTCATATTCAACCATATTGTTGGTGCATTCGAAAAATAATCTTGCGGTGAATCAAGACCGGTGGCTCTTGCAGATATTCTTTTATTTTCTCAAATTTTTTTTGACAATTGTCATTCCACACAATTGCTTGATCTTTACGAAGCGACTTGAATATTGGCTCACATGTGGCTGTTAGGTGAGATATGAATCTGGAAATGTAGTTTAATCTACCTAAGAAACCACGAACCTCCTTCTCTGTTTTTGGAGCTGACATATCTTTGATAGCTTTTACTTTGTCAGGATTGACTTCAATTCCTCTTTGGCTCACGATAAAACCTAGCAATTTACCTGATCTTACCCTAAAGGTACATTTATTCGGATTAAGCCTTAGCCTGAACTTTCTTAGCCTTGTAAACAACTTTTCCAAGTGGGTGAGATGCTCCTCTTTAGTTTGGGATTTTTCAATCATATCGTCGATGTAGACTTCAATCTCTTTATGAATCATATTGTGAAAGAGAGTCACCATTGCTCATTGATATGTCACACCAGCGTTCTTTACACCAAATGGCATAACTTATATTAGAAGGTTCCCCAAGGGGTAATGAAGGTAGTCTTATCCATATCCTCTGGAGCCATTTTAATCTGGTTGTATCCGGAGAAACCATCCATGAAAGAGAACGCAGAGAATTGAGTTGTATTATTCACTAACACATCAATATGCGGCAGCGGAAAGTCATCTTTTGGGCTGGCTCTATTTAGGTCTTTGTAGTCGACACACATCCGCACCTTCCATCTTTTTCAGGCACATGTATAATGTTGGTGACCCATTGAGGATATTTTGATACTGCCAAGAATCCGGCATCAAGCTGCTTTTACACTTCCTCTTTAATCTTAATGGCCATGTCGGGTCGAGTTCGTCTCATCTTCTGCTTTACAGGCGGGCAATCTTCCTTGAGTGGCAATTTATGTACTACGATGTCAAAATTTAATCCAGACATGTCTTGGTATGACCAAGCAAACACATACGCGTACACGCGTAGGAGCTTGATCAATCTTCTCTTCACACTCTCTTCTAGGGCAGCACCTATCTTGACCTCTTTCTTATCCTCTTCGGATCCGAGATTGATAACTTCTACTGATTCTTGATGCGGTTGAATGATCTTCGATTCTTGCTTTAATAATTTGGCTAACTCCTCGGGGAGCTCACATTCTTCCTCACAATCCTCATCAGCATGGTAGATTGGGTTATCAAAGTCATATAGAACCGTATCAGTATCGTTATCAATAGAATCCGGGGTAGATCTGCATGATTAGTGATTTTATGCTTTATTTTGAGAAGATGAAAAAAAGGAAAATGCAAGAAAACATTGCCATTTATTTATGCAAAAATAAAAAAAGAAAGACAGGGAACACAATTGAATGCAAAAGGTTCATTTCATTCATGATAAATATTAATTGAAAACATGGGGGGTCTACAAAGTAATCCTTATGCATTGGGCAGAGCATAGGATTTGAAAGCAGAACAAGGAAAATTACTCTTCGACAAAGGTGACTTTTGGTATCTTCACGATAGTCCAATTGTTAAGTTGTTGATTTGGTGCTCTTGGGTACACCATACAGACTTCATTCGGTGCATCATCTTCATCTTCCACAAAGGTTACCTGACCATCTACCAGATGCCCACCACTAATGAAGGCAAGTGGAGGAGTGCACCCTTTGCTCTTGTCAACAGTTGTCTTTTGCTGAACTGTGTGATCGCCTGGGTAACCCAAACCAGCTCTGTTCTTGTTGATCGGTAATTCCAACACTCTTCCCCGACCTTCAAGGTGACCGGCCTCAATTACAGTCTTTGCGTCCTTCCAAGTAACCATGGGGGATCCAGACCTTTCTGAATTCTTCTCCTCCTTCTTAGCAGGGATCATTTCCATATTTAACACGTCAAATGCTTGAAAAGGGGTCTCATGACAGATGACTTACTAGCATATCTTCTTCTCCCTCAATGACAACAAGCTGATTATTAACCATGAACTTTAGTCTTTGATGAAGAGTGGATGTTACAGCACAGGCTGCATGGATCCAAGGACGACCTAACAAACAACTGTACGTTGGATAGATATCCATCAGAAGCTTTCACTATCAATGTTTCATCATCAATCCTTCAATAGTCAGCTTGGCCAAAGAGTCCTTCGGTAAGACATTCAATGATGATCCAGTATCTACCAACACTCTTGACAAAACAACATCAACACATTTGATTGAGATGTGCAAAGCTTTATTATGATTCTTGTAACACCCCACTTCCTAAAATCATTTAAATTAATAAACATTATAAATAAACAAAATCAGAGTTCCAATCTTCCCAAGTGGGATATCACATAAAAATCACGTTTCCTTATAAAAAGGTTTTTCTCCAAATACAGCGGAATATTTAAACAATAAAATTCTATAAAAGTTTGATACGTTCACAGGAAAAATTATAAGTTCTTCATAAAAACAATAAAAATGCCCAAGTCCCGTGCTACGTATCAGAGCATCCTAGACTCGACGGTCACACCAATATCCAAGCTAGCTAAGCACCTGGATTATCTGTACTTCCGAAGAAGCACAGACCACAACAACAACAACAACAAAGGGGTGAGAAATCATGATCAAAAATATGATGGTAATGTAATACATGTAAATAAGGTAGTACAACACACCAGCACACCAAGATTCACCCCTAACAACACCATATAACGAACCTACTGTTCAAATTACAATATAACATATTATAATGCAAAATGCAACTCAACACCATGCATGCGGTACCGACTCGTTGGTTCATTCAATCGAACCTGGATAGATCACTTACGCTCCTCCTAAGACATGACCTATCCCCCACCATTCTCCACAAAGGAGTACGGATGAATCACTTACGCTCCTCCTGAGACATGATTCATCCCACCAAAACACCATGATATGCAAGACACCAATGCATAATTATTATATTCTGGCACGCTAAGTGCACACGATCCTCCTGATCATATCATCATACAACAATGCATATGTATAGATATATTACACCAACACCATATAAATCAATCAGATAGTAAACGAATTCATACTATCGCACCGGATATAACTACGTCCCAACACCCGGGAAACGCACGATCCTACTGATCACTATATACATATACATTAACTAATTGTTCACCAACAATATCAAGGAAACGAGTACTATCACCAAGTACACAAGTTCATACTTTAACACCGAGATATAAGCATGTCCCACCACTCGGGAATACACAATCCTACTGATCACTACACCATGCTCCGCATGATTCATACACCAACTAATTATCCACTTAACTAATTATTAGCGGAAATCCCCTACTATCACTAAGTATTCCCTCTATAACATTCAATCATCATCCCTATAATCAACAAAGTCCAAGGGACACTACACTCTTAGAGCACCCAGCGCAACAGCACAGAAAAACCACATTCTGCTACGCTCGCCACCCTCGCTAGGCGAGCTCCCAGCGAATACTCGCTAGCTGTTCGCTTAGCGAGCTACCTCGCGAAGGCAAACAGAACCTACTGGACTCACTCGCTACCTAACTCGCTAGGCGAGCACCTAGCGAACGCTCGCTGCCTTCCCGCTAAGCGAAGTGCTAGCGAGTTGCCTGCGACTTCTCAAGTTCTCACAGTCCAGAATTCTCACTCTTCTCCGATTCAAGCCTATTCTACAACATCCACTTCCTATACTATCCGTATTACAACCAATGTATATTAGGCTTATCAATCTTCCTATAATTCTACTCCAGATCAACATTACGACACCCTACCGGCACCTCAGAGTTACTCTGAACCTTACTCAAACCAAACCAACACCAACAGTCAATCAACAATGGCAACATCAACCATCCGTACGTCATCATATACATAATATTCCAAAGTCATCACTTAAACAATCTATCGACACATCAAAAAGGTCACACAGAACTTCCCTAAAACCGTAAACCCAACCAATACCCCAAACTCACCAAAAACAACAATTCATCAACAGCAAACATCGATTCATCATAATCAACATCAATTTACCAACAATTATCAACAATCACCAGCATGTCAATATAAAACTTCATAGATTGACATTCCTACGGGGTTAAGGAATCCCCTCTACCCTATACATGTATAAACCATGCCCAATCAAGTTTCTCCCCCCTTACCTTGTTAATTGATTTGATCGGTGAAGAAATCCTTCAAGGTTGGCCAACTTTGACCCTCTGCCTTCTTCTCCGTTCTTCGCTCTCTTCCTTCGCTCTTCTCACTTCTCTCGTATTTTCTCTCTTCTCCCCTTTCTATCGTATCCTCCTCATCCCTTCGCTTCCCATTTTCTTAATATTATTCATCCCAACTAATAATAAAATAATATAATATAATAATACTAATGTTAATAATAACACTTATTAATAATAATAATAATAATAATAATAATAATAATAATAATAATAATAATAATATTATTATTATTATTATTATTATTATCACACCAATATCCCACGATCTATGGTAATCCCTTTTCTCTCCATTCCAACTTTTCTAATATCTCCTTGCTACCCCTTCATATTTCCTTCCTCACGGTTTCTATTGTGACTTTTCATATTTCCATTCTAACTTCCCAATAACCCTTCCACCTCTTATTTTACTTATTCCAAACACTAATATTCCCAATAATAATTCTAATAATAATAATAATAATAATAATAATAATAATATAATATAATATAATACTATTATAATATTATAGTAATATTCAACATAATAATAATAATAGTAATACACCCAACAATAATTATAATTATAATAATAATAATATTATCACACCAATAATAATAATAATATTAATAAGAATAATATAATAATAATAATAAATATAATAAATATAATAATAATAATAATACCTCCACCAATATTACTATTATTCATTATATTATCATATTCACACCAAAGCACCACCAATAATCCTCCCATATCAGGGGCACCCACCAATAATAATATTCATACTAATAATAATAATCGTAATAATAATAAGAATAATAATAATAATAATAATAATAATAATAATACCACCAATATTACTATTAACTATTATATTATTATCTCCACACCACCAATGATCCTTACATATCAAGGGTACTCACCAATCATATACCAACACACCCCACCTAAGGGCACACCAACATAAAATAATTAAACTAACACCAAAGTGACTAAATAAATAAAATGGGTGTTACAACTCTTCCCCTCGGGGGGCAACTCTCAATCATTGAAGCTTAGAATATGCGCGGAGGCAATATTTGACACAACTCCTTCGAATTGCACAACAGATATTTCTTGGGGAACATGAGTAGTCTTTAGAAACTTTATCAATGACTCCTGGTAGGCAGGGGAGCACATTAGTAGCGACAACATAGAAACCTTGGAAGGTGTTTGGTTGAGCTGGTCAACCACCTTATAATCACTTTTTCGGATGATTCTTAGAAATTCTTCAATGTCTTCACGGGAATTTCCTTTTTGAGTAGAGGTTTGCCCCTACTCAATCGTTGTCTGCTTCTCATTTGTATTGTTTGGTGGTGGTATGGATGCAAAAATCTTCCCGCTTCTAGTCATTCTACCTATTCCAGCGATGTTCTCTACAGAGCTGTTAGCTTTTACAACAACCTCCCCCACCTTCTGCCCATTAATGTAAACAGTTGGATCATACTTCCAAGGGACAACCTTGGTGCTCTCAAAAGGGAAAGGAGCAGGCGTAGATATTACTAACGGAGCGAGTGAAGGCGGAGAAAGTGGGACCTCTACTTGATCGTATAGTATCTACAGTGGTTCACGAGCCTGATTATATAGGCTCTGAACAAGATGTCAATCATAATCACAGGGGATTTCCAAAGGCACATGAGACTGATCACATGGAAATGTTAGTGGTACAACATCATACAGGATTTGCAGTGGAATTTGGACAGGATACCAATCTTCATCACATGGAATTGACAAAGTCACACGAGGTTGATCATATGGAACCGTTAGTGGTACATGGTTCTGACCATGTGGATTGTTCAACAGTTCTTCATCATAAGTAAATTCCATCGGATCATAGGGAATATCGATTGGGTCATATGGAATGTCTAGAGTTGCCACTTCTTCAGAATTTGATATCTGTTCTACCAATATGACGCCTTGATCTAACAACTTCTGGATGCATATCTTCAATTCATGACAACTTTAGGGATCTTCTAAACAGTGTTGACAATCCTCGGTACATCTTGGGATAATATTCTTCATTAGCAATTGTTCTTTAACAACTGCAAAGGGGGTCTTCATCTTGTCAACTTCTGACACTAATTTCTTCCCTCTTGACTCTTCAATTATGTTTGTAGCATGGTTTGGAATTGGATTATTAGTCACATTGGGAGTGTTTTTGGTGAAATTGATAGCTTTTGAGTCGATAAGATCATGTACCACGTACTTCAAAGCTTTGCAATTTTCAATATTATGCCCGGGAGCTCCAGAATGAAATTCATAATGGGCATTTGCATCATAGCTAGAAGGTAGGACAGCTGAGGGAGCCTTCATTTCTCTCAACTGTAATAAAGAAACCTTAAGCAAAAATGGAAGCAACCTAGCATAAGTTGTTGGAATAGGATCAATTTTTTTTCTCAGGTCTCCTTTGCCTTGGCTGACCCTGATAATAACTTTGACGTTGAGGTGTTTGTTGTTGGTAGGGGAATTAAACAGTCGGTTGGCTTGCAGGTATGGAGAGAGGTTTATTTGGAGTAACAGCAGCCACATGATGATAAGAACCTTGATACACTCTGGCTTTCCCCTTATCCATCAAGGCAGCGCTCGTTTCCCCTTCTCCTTTCCTTGCAAAACCTTGGTGGGGCTTCTTAGATCCACCAGAAACTCCATCAGCATTCTGAATCTTCCCAATCTTTATCATGTTCTCGATCCTCTCACCAGCCGTAACTAAATCTGAGAATACAGAGGATGTGCATCCAACCAAGAATTCTAGGAAAGGACCTTGAAGACTCCTCATGAACATATCTGTTAGTTCTCTTTCAAGAAGAGGAGGTTGGACTCTAGCAGCTAAGTCCCTCCATCTTTGTGCACAGTCTTTGAATGCTTCACCAGATTTCTGGGTTAGGCCTTGGAATTGTGTGAGATTAGGCGCCATGTCAGAATTGTATTGGTAGTGTTTCAGAAATGCCTCAGTTAACTTTGTCCATGTCTTGATATACGTACCTTCCAACTGCATATACCATTCAAGGGATGGCCCACTGAGGCGTCTTGATGTGTAGTTGCCACCGAACGTTATTTATCCCAAAGAGAGGGAAAGGAAACGATCGAAGAAAACCTACGAAAAAGGGAAAGACAAGGTCATCGCAACCAAATCTTGGGTTCGGGAGTCGGTTACGCAAGGGGAAGGTATGAGCACCCCTCACATTCGTTGTACTAAACGGGATCTACGCGTGTTGTCTAATCTATGGGTGAAAGAACTATCTAAAGGCTACTGCTAAACGGGGGAAAAGAAAATAAAAGAGACTCGATAGGACATCGCCGCCCTATGCTTATGTATTCCCTCGTGCAATGGGAAAGTCAGAGTCAACGTAGTTCGGAAAACTACGGGTGAAAAGGGGAAGGTTGATCTCCAAGACATCGTCGTCTTATGCCTACATATCCTCATCTAGTATGAGAAATCAGAGCAAACATAGTTTGGACAATCTAGACCACTGGTTGGTTCAAGTGTTTTAACTGATAGGGTTAAATAATTGTTCTAGCAATTAGGGGCGATGCCTATTTACGGTAGAACAAAAACTTAACACACTCTTTCTGAAAATGATTTGAAAACAATCCCGTAGGATAAAAAGGTTTGATTTTGTTTTTGTGTTTTTTAAACAATAAGTTGAGTTAGATTTGAAACTCATGTTGCACTAAAGACTATGACTTGAGAGCGAATGTGTCGCATATCGCCCAAAGGGCATACGCTAAACACTCTAGACAATGTGAGAGGAGGCCCCCCAATTATCATTCCTCAAGTACTTAAGGCTCGTAGCGTACAACAAGTGTTAACCTTTATTAAGTGTCTTAAAGAGTTATGAGATGAGAAGAGAAGACACAAGACTCTAAGGGGAGCTGATCAATCCTAATGTTATCATGCAATGTAGTCCTAAAGTTGGTATTGAAAAGGATACTACCTAATGTTATCATGCAAAGGATTGAAGGCCTAATGTCTCTCCTACTCCCATCTTAAACAGAGGGACTAGGAATCCTAAGGGATCATGGCAAAAGAGCTCAAGTAAACACATAGCAATTCAATCACAGATGAAAAGAGAAGTAACAGATGGAAGTGACTTAAAAAAGTCAAGGCAAGAAGAGATGAAAACATGAAATGCAAGCACAAAGATGCAACAAAGACTCAACAACAAAAAGAGACCCAAATACAAGCAGATGACTTAAACAAGTCAACAAGAAGAGATGAGATGAAATGGGAGAAGTGAAACTCTTACAACCATCAAACATCAATCATAAAAAACAAAGCTAATCATAAAACAAAAGCAAAGAACCAAGATCAAAGAAATGATGGGAGAAAGAGGATAGGGCATCATCCAAATTAAAGTTATCTCAACCAAACATTCCTTGTAAACAACATGGTAAACCAAATCATCTTGAACAAATCATCTTGAACAAATGGTAAACCACATGGGTCAAAAGTAAAACATCAAGAGAAAAGCCTCAAATCAAAGTTAGAACAAAAGGCAAACACAATCATGATCATGTCAAGTGAAAGGAACAAAGTTATAACACAATTTCAACACTTAAAACAAGTGGAAATGCATGATTCAAAGATAACTTGTGATGCAAGTTACACATGTAAATGACCCAAGACAAGTAAAACAGCACTTCAAACATGTTATAATGAATCAAAAAGGCTCTAAATAATCATAGGGGATCACTTGAGATCATATCCCAAAGAAACTAGGTCAACTAGCATGTGTAAGCATCCCTAAAAGTGACTTGACTTGCAAGATTCACCAAAAATAGAAGGAAGGCTCAATAAATCTCAAATAAAATGCTCAACCAAGCTTGATCAATCGAGAAACAGCATGCAAAACCTCCTGAGCAAAATCAACTCAAGACACCACCAAACAATTCCAAGAAGGAATGGTGTTCCACCTTATCAAGGGCAAGTTAAGGGTCAACAAAAGTCCAACCAAAACCATATAAAAATTGATCAACAATGAACCAAATCAATCCTCAAGGATACTTCAATCCACCACCTAGGTGATGGAGAAGAATTAGTCATAGGGTATTTAACAAAAGAGTTCAAATGATCAAGATTAAAACTAGGGTAAACCATAAAATACTTTGAAAATTAAATCCCAAATAAAATAGCAAAATAAAAGGAAAATGAAAAATAAAAATTTGGAAAATTAAATGACATGTTGAAATGATAAGAAAATATTTTTGTAGAATTTTCATGAAATCAGAACTATTTTTAAACAATTAAAACAAAAACTATAATTAAAATGAAATAAATAAAAAGAGAGCAAGGTGGGGGTGTGGTCAGTAATGCCATAATACATGGAAACCTTCACAAATCTCGCTTGGGCTCCAAATAGTGGAGCTATGAATAATAAAATGGCAAGGTCCAATGTCCAAACGAATCATAATAACATGAAACTCTGAGTTTCATTAATCCCATGCGGATGTCAACGCTCACGTGGCCAAGTCAAACGAATCAGAACACAAAAAATCACAAGGTCAACATTTCAAACAGATCCCTGACAGCTTTGATCAGAAAATAGACTAGATGCTGGAGCTAGGGCTCCAGTCGTCTTCTCCGGACAGCTCGCCGGAGATCAGAGGTAAGATCTCAATAAAAATCCAAAATTTGGTACCGTTTGAAAGCTAACATTGCAAGGAATCTAAATCCAACATTCATTTCAAAAAAAGCCTCTTAAACAAGCATGAAATTGAGTCACGATTTTTGAACACACACACTGAAAACTCATCATACAAGCGAGCAAACATGTCAAACATTACCTATGATACATAGGACTTCAGATGCAAGCCAGCATGAACCTAATGCAAGTCTAGAATGAGAGAAAAAGTTGAAGAAAACCTACCAAACAGAGCAGTTCCGTTGACTCTTCAAATGGCAAGCAAGCTTCAGTTTCAGCTTTCCAATCTCTTTCCTGAGCTTCTGTAAAGGACAATTGAGCACTGATTTGAAGCAAATCCCAATAAGAAAACAGATTCGAAGAATGGAATTTTTTTTAAAAATTTCAAGTTCTCTCTTCTCTCTCAATCAGCCACACTCTATTATGATGACTTAGGGCAACCAAATAGCTTTTATATGGTGGGTTTGTAGTGATCATGCAGACCCATGTTGCTTGCAATGTGTGTTTTCAAAAAAATGACCAAAAACTTCAATTTTTGAGTACACACGGGTTAGGCATCTTTCACTCTCCATTGGATCAGCAATCAAGCAAATGAGGTGTGTAGGAAACAATTGAATTAGTTTTGATCATGTAGGATACCTTTGCACCAAGTTTTGATCTTTGCATTTTATGGTGTGGATTTTGAAAATATGGCATGTAACATGTACCCTTGTTGGTCCAAAAGTAGTAAAGATTAGCAAGACCAAAAGATGATGACCTTTTGGTGTATAAAACTCAACAACAAAGCCATTTGGTGACTTGTAAATGAAGAAAACCAAACTATGACCAAAAGCCCAATTTTCAAGCTAAAAATGGTTTAAGTGATCACATTATCCATCAAACCTTATGGAAATCAAGCTGATGATGAAGTTGTACCAATGTGACATAACATTCATGTGGCACAAAATTGCAATTAAGGTCTCAAAGTTCATGAAATTGACCATTGAAGAAAATGACCTATAATGAACTTTCCCAAAATACCGTTGCCTTGTGAAGTCCAAAACTTGAGATGTACACATGAGAAGGAGGACTTCTAGGACTTTTTGGAGAGCTAAAGTCATAAGGAGAAACTTTCATGTTCACTTGAAGTTAAGGAGAAACTTGGTTCTATGTCAAAAATGCTTTGGAAGTGAGTTGACTTTGAGTTGACCAAAATCCTCTTCATCTGAGGACACCAACTTGTTGACATCATAACTTGAGATGTACTAACTCAATGGATGAGTTATTATACTCAAAGGAAATCTTGAATGATTATGAACAAGTCCCATGTTTTTCTGAAAATGAGATTGAGCTTGCATCATAGGGAACACTGTCCTTGAAATTAGGCACTAAAGAATGGAATTTTACACTGAAATCATCTGAAACCCTAATTTAGTAACTCCTTGAACTCTTGAATCCCCTTGATTTGATATACTCATGACATTTTAGATGCTTTGGGATGACTTTCCATGTCTCAATGACCTATAACCAAGTCTTGAACCCTCTCAAGTCCACAGTTGACTTTAGGTTGACCAGATGAAACCCTAACTCCACATCCTTTGACTAAGGCTCTTGCAGATGAAATGTATGACCATACAAAATTCATAAATACCTCTCAAGATACACATTGAGCTTTGAAACCATGTCATATCCAAGTAAGTGACCTCATGATCCTCTGATGACCCTCTGATGATCCTCAAGATAGGAAGTGACACCCATACACAAATTTCTCTTCTCAATGAGCTTTGAAACCTCATCCTGATGATGAGCTCTTGATGACTTGTACATGATACCCTTGCTTAAACTTGAACAAAGAAACCTCATCTTGAATGGAAAGATAAGCCTCTCTTGATCCCCTGTAAGAACCAATGATATGCAAATGCAAATGCCAAAATGAAAATGAAACATAAGCCAAACTAGAAAGAAAAGGTTGGTCAAATTTTGGGGTACAACAGCTGCCCCTATTCAAGCGACTTGGACCCGAAGGGATGAAAAGCGGACGACTTTCAAACATTCAAGGTAAAAGGTGGTTGAATACAAAAGAACCCAGAGTTTTGCCAACCGCAAAACAAAACAGTAGAATGGTCCACCGAAGTGGGAACGGAATCACCGGAGAAACTATAACTAATAGCTATAGGAGAGTGAGCTAACTCACTGCCAAAATAGAAAGCATCGACACATAGTTAGGAGAAACATCTGCTAACAAGCAGGCTCAGCAACCGCCGATAAAATCTGAAAGAGAATTCCGCTGGGGAGAATGAACTCAACCACTTAAACTCTGTTAGGAGGAATGATAAAACGAACACATCCATAGAAAGTTCTTGTCGGGGTCTGGATACCACACAGGTTCAAGAAACACATCAATACTTGTTGGGGTCTGGATACCACACAGGCTCAAGAAATATATCGATATCAGCCAGGGTCTGGATACCGCACAGGCTAAAGAAATTATATCGATATTAGTCGGGGTCTGGATACCGCACATGCTAAAGAAATATCAATATCATCCGGGGTCTGGATACCGCACAGGCTAACAAAATTATATCAATATCATCCAGGATATGGATACCGCACAGGCTCAAGAAATATCAATATCAGTCGGGGTCTGGATACCACACAGGCTCAAGAAATTATATCGATATCAGTCGGGGTCTGGATACCGCACAGGCTCAAGAAATTATATCGATATCAGTCGGGGTCTGGATACCGCATAGGCTCAAGAAATTATATCGATATCGGTCGGGGTATGGATACCGCACAGGCTCAAGAAATATCAATACTTACTGAATATACATTTGAAAATAAGAGGTAACAACCTGGCTTATGTTTCAAATGCATATGTTTGAATATGGCGTAATGCTCCATACGAAATGGAAATGCTACGCATTTGGGAGGATTCTATGCACAATGCAAGATGCAAAGAAACCACCCCAGCAAAATAAATGTTGGAGAGCGAAGCCAACTCCACCGGGGATGACCGGAGGTGCCAAGTGCAATTGGACTCTTGCTGGGAAAAACGAGCCCTAGATGGCCTTCTGGAAAAGAAACCTCCTGGGTAATACTGCCCTGATGAGAATAAAATCCACTCCGTTTGGGATCAAATCAAACTTGCTGAGAAAAATGCCCTAAACGGCCTTCCAGAATACACCTCTTCTAGGGAACAAACAACTCGGCTAGGGAAACGTCCTGAATGACCTTTCAGAGTACGGCTCTACCGGGGAGTAGACAAATTGCTGGGGAATAACTCCGCTATGCTAGGGGAAAACAACCTTGGATTGCCTCCTAGAACACAAAACTCTTCTAAGGAAATACAACAAACTGCTGGGAATGACTCCACTCTGTCGGGGATTCCACTATACTGGAAATTAAGTCTGTTATCTGCTAGGGATGATGAATAAGATTTACAAGGAAGATATCCCAAACTCTCTTTGCTGAGGATTGAGAATAATAGATCCCTGGGGATAATCCCACTCTGCAAGGAAGAAACCTACTCTAGCGACTTCACTGGGGATTAGGGATAAAGGCATTGTAACTCTACTGGGGATATACCTCTGAAATAGTCTCAATAACTAGAGCCCTGCAAACGACAAATAAGCAATGTGTCCTGTATGCAATAGACATTATTCAAGCAAATCAGTGTTTCAATTATGATTAGCAAAGCGCACAAGTTTATGTATGCAAAGTTTTATCAAAAACATCAGGTGTCTTTTGCAAACAAAACAGTTAAAAGCTAACAACAAGAACAAAAGCTTTCTGAATAATACTTCATTGATTGATAAGGCCTGTAAATAAGCAGATTTACATCAGATGCAACTCCTGAAAAGAGAAAGTTTGCGCAAAAACTACAAATGCAATAAAAATACAAAATATCGGCAATATGGTACAGACAACCACCATGCGTCAACTCGACTATGACTCGTATGACTTCGATGCTTCTCCAATGCTTCATCCTCTGAAGAGAATGACTTGTTAACCCTCGGGTCTTCCCAGAATCCACTGTGCTCACGGGGTCGTACGCAGACTGCAGTCGTTTGCTTTTCAAATCCCTAACTTTTTCCTGAACCGCCCTTTCGGGTTTTCAATTCACCGGGAATACCCATTTTTGCCAAAGTCGCCTTTTCAGGTTTTCAAATTTGCGGGTTTACATATTTTTCTTTTTATATCCCTAATTTTTGCTTGAACCCATTCTTTTATGGTTCGCTGGGATGCCCCATTTTTTCCTGGATTTTTTCTTTTTATTCCAGCGGGTCTCATTAAGCAAAGTATTTTTAACTGCATCTACGTTCATAGTGGACGTGAAATCTTCACCATCCATAGTTGAGAGTAATAAGGCTCCTCCGGAGAAGACTTTCCTTACTACATATGGACCATCGTAGTTGGGAGTCCATTTGCCCAGGTGATCTGTTTGTGGAGGGAGGATCCGCTTCAACACTAAGTCACCTGCCTGAAAGCTTCGAGGGCACACCTTCTGATCGAAAGCTTTCTTCATTCTGCTTTGATACAAACGGCCATATGCAATAGATGCCAATCTCTTCTCGTTGATCAAGCTGATTTGATTCAATCTGGCTTTCACCCATTCTGCCTCATCAAGTTTTACGTGAACCAATACTCTCAAAGAAGGAATCTCAACTTCCAATGGTAGGACAACTTCCATACCATACACTAGCGAGAAAGGAGTTTCCCCAGTTGAAGTGTGTACCGAAGTACGATATCCGTGTAATGCAAAGGGCAACATCTCGTGCCAATCTTTGTAGGTTACAACCATCTTCTGCACAATCTTCTTGATGTTCTTATTGACTGCCTCAATAGCGCCATTCATCTTCGGGCGATAAGGAAAAGAGTTGTGATGTTCAATCTTGAAATTCTGGCACAGTTCCTTCATCATCTTATTGTTCAAATTCGAACCATTATCAGTAATGATTCGTTCGGGCACTCCGTAACGATAGATGATGTCTTTCTTGATGAATCGAGCTACGACTTGTTTGGTCACATTGGGGAAAGAAGTTGCTTCCACCCACTTAGTGAAATAGTCAATTGCCACTAAGATGAAGCGATGTCCGTTGGATGCAGTCGGCTCAATCTTACCGATCATATTGATGCCCCAAAAGCAAAGGGCTAAGGAGATGCCATGACATTCAGATGACTTGGCGACACATGCATCTTATCAGCATAAATCCGACACTTGTGGCAGTTTTTGGCGTATTTGAAACAATCAGACTCCATGGTCATCCAATAGTAGCCTACCCTTAACAATTTTCGAGATATTGCATGTTCGCCTGCATGTGTACCGAATGCACCTACGTGGACTTCTTCCATAAGAAAACCTGCTTCTTTTTCGTCCACACATCTTAACAACACCAAGTCGAAGTTTCTTCAGTAGAGCACATCGTCTTTGTTCAGGTAGAAGTTTCCAAACAACCTCCTCAGAGTCTTCCTATCCCGACTTAATGCCCCAGGCGAATATTCCTGATTCTTGAGAAATTTTCTGATATCATAATACCATGGCTTCCCATCGGATGCTTCCTCTAATGCAAATATGAAAGCTGGCCTATCAAGGCGTGAGATGACGATCCTCGGAGCGTCGTTCCAATAATTTACCTTGTACATCGAGGATAAGGTTACCAAAGCATCTGCCATCTGATTCTCGGCCCTTGGCATATTATGAAACTCTACCCTATCAAAGAAAGGTAGCAGCCTTCTGGCATAATTCATGTAAGGAATCAGGTTGAGTTGATGAGTCTCCCATTCTTCTTTAATCTGATTTACAACCAAAGCTGAATCACCATATACATCAAGGTTCTTGATTCTCAAATCAATTGCTTCTTCAATGCCCATGATGCATGCTTCATACTCAGCTTCATTGTTGGTGCAGGGAAATGTTAACCTAGAAGTGAACAGTATGTGGGAACCGTGGGGAGTTGTAATGATTTCCCCAATGTCGCTGCTATAAGAGTTAACAGCATCGTCAAAAATCATCTTCCATTGGGAGCCAATCTCAGGACCTTCATCAGGTAGTGGCTCGTCATAATATTTCATCTTTAGAAACATTATATATTCATCAGGAAATTCAAATTTCATCGGTTGATAATCATCAATCGGTTGCTCTGCGAGATGCTCGAACAAAACACTTCCCTTAATGGCTTTTTAGTAGACGTACTGAATATCGTATTCTGTCAAAACCATCTGCCACCTAGCAATTCTTCCTGAAAGCGGTTGCTTCTCAAACACATACTTAATCGGATCCATCTTCAAAATCAGCATGGTTGTGTGATTCAACATGTACTGCCTTAGGCGCTTGGCGGCCCAAGCGAGTGCACAACATGTTTTCTCTAACATTGAGTATCTGGACTCACAATCTGTGAACTTCTTACTCAAGTAATAGATGGCATGTTCTTTTCTTCCTATCGTTGTGTTGACCGGGAACACAACCCATGGAGTTCTCAAGAACCGTCAAGTACATTATCAACGGTCTTCCGGTCACCGGAGGCATCAGTATTGGAGGACCCACAAATATTCTTTTATCTTTTCAAATGCCCTTTGGCAATTTTCGTTCCAGACGACCGCCTGATCTTTCTATAACAGCTTGAATAATGGTTCACAGGTGGCTGTAAGGTGAGATATGAACCTTGCAATGTAGTTCAACCTACCTAGAAAACCATGAACCTCTTTTTCTATTTTTGGCGCTGGCATTTCTTGTATCGCTTTTATTTTTGCAGGATCGACCTCGATTCCTTTTTCACTGACTATAAACCCTAATAGCTTTCCTGACCATACACCAAAAGTGCATTTGTTCGGATTCAACCTCAATCTGAATTTTCGCAACCTTTCAAATAGCTTCAAAAGATTAACCAGATGTTCGTCCTCCGCTTGTGACTTCGTGATCATGTCATCAACATAGACCTCGATCTCATAATGAATTATATCATGAAAGAGAGTCACCATTGCCCGCTGATAGGTTGCCCCTGCATTTTTCAATCCAAAAGGCATGACCTTATAGCAAAAAGTCCCCCACAGCGTGATAAATGTTGTTTTCTTCATGTCTTTCGGGGCCATTTTGATCTGGTTATACCCGGAGAAGCCATCCATGAAGGAAAATACTGAATACTTAGCAGTATTATCAACAAGCACATCAATGCGTGGGAGCGGGAAATTGTCTTTCGGGCTCGCTCTATTTAAATCTCTGTAATCAACACACATCCTGACCTTTCCATCCTTCTTAGGTACAAGAACGATATTAGCGACCCACAGAGGGTAGTTTGTAACAGCAAGGAAACCAGCATCCAACTGCTTCTGGATCTCCTCCTTAATCTTAACTGCCATATCTAGTCTAGTCCTTCTCAACTTCTACTTTACAGGTGGACATTCCTCCCGAAGGGGTAAACGATGCACTACAATGTCGGTATCCAACCCTGGCATGTCCTCGTATGACCAGGCGAAGACATCTCTATACTCTTGAAGCATATCAACAAGTCTTCTCTTGACATCCTCTTCCAAAGCAGCCCCTATTTTGACCTCTTTTCTATCTTCCTCTGTACCCAGGTTGACAATTTCAATCTCTTCTTGATGAGGCAGGATAACCTTCTCTTCTTGTCGCAGCAGTCTGGCGAGCTCTTCAGGCAGGTCTTCGTCTTCACCAATCTCTTCTTCGGCTTGAAATATTGGATTATCAAATTTAAACCGAGTCATAGACGAACTGAATCGGTGGCATCTGGAATGTGAAACCTGCATGATGATGTTATATGCTTAAAATGATATGCAAACAAACACAAACCACATTTCCATTTTATTGTTAAAATAAAATAAGAAAAACAGGGATCAAAATATTTGGATGCAAAAAGATGCCTTTTGATTAATAATAAAAGCAAGTGTTCAAACATAAACAAGATAAGGCCCTACAAATGAAAACCACTGCGTCCTGGGTGGAACGCAGGGCCACACATAATTAAAGCAAATAAATTACTCTTCAAAGGACACTTGGACGACTTCTTCAATAGTCCAATTGCGCAGGCTTTGGCCGGGAACACATGGATGGATCCATGCGTCCATGATGCAATCACTATCCCCCTTGCCTTTAGATACGACATTGATTCGGTCGAAGATAACTCTGCCACTTGTAAACTGCACTGGACCTCTATACCGAGGAGCACTCTATAAGGAATAAGATGAAGGTCTGTATCCCAATCCGAATTTATCTTGTTTGTTGGGGATACTCAGCACCTTACCCCATCCTTGTGAGGAACCAGACTCTACCACAGCTTGAGCTTCTATGAAAGAAGACATAGAAATCTCAGGAGTTCTGTCCATTACAACAGGCTTCTCTTTGACCTGAACTGCTTCAAATGCATGGCACAAGGTTTCGTGTATTTCTCCATCCACATCAACATACTTGAAGGACGACAGCTGGCTGATCATTATGTCTTCTTCGCCACAGACAGTGACAATATTTCCACCAACCATGTACTTCAACTTTTGATGTAAGGTCGATGTGACTGCGCCTACAGAATGAATCCAGGGTTGACCTAATAGACAGTTGTACGCAGGCTGAATGTCCATTATATAAAACACAGCATTGAAAATCTTCGGTCCAACTTAGATGGGTAAAGTAACCTCACCAAAAACAGATCTTCTCGTTCCATCGAACGCTCGCACAATAAGGTCACTAGGAGTACACATCATGCCTTGGGTGTCTAACTTCATTATAGCCTTCTTGGGTAACACATTGAGTGAAAACCCAGTATCCACCAGAACATGTGATAAGACATCCCCTCTGCATTCAATTGAAATATGCAAGGTGTGATTGTGATTTCTTCCTTTAGGAGTCAAGTCTAAATCCGTAAACCCCAAGCCATTGCCAGCATTCACATGGGCTACAACCTCTTCAAGCTGGTTCACAGAAATCTCTTGCGGCACGTACGTCGTGCTCAGAATCCTCAAAAGGGCATTCTTTTGTGCCTCTGAGCATAACAATAAAGATAGGATTGAAATTTTTGGAAGGAGTCTGTTGTAGATGATCAACAATTTTATAATCGCTCTTTCGAATCAGACGCATAAACTCTTCGGCGTCTTTCAGCAAAGTATCTTTCTCTCCTTGATGAGAACTTTCTTCTACTACCTTTCCTTTTCCTTTGTCGGGCCTCGCAACATTAGCTTCTGGAGGTGAAAACACCCTACCGCTTCTTATTATTCCACCAGTTCCAACCACATTGTCCACAGATGAACCATCAGACGACGTCCCCCTCAACTCTTGTTTTTGGCCGTTACAAAAGACCTCTGCCCCATAATTCCACGGGATTGCTTTTGTACTTTCGTACAACACTGGTCCTGCCTTGGTGATTATAACAGTTGCTGGCCTCGGCGGCGGAGATATGTTAATTATTCTGAAAGGGATCGAGATCTTAGCAATCTCATCCTGTCCCTGATTAATCACCTTCACACATTTCTCTTCTTTAATTCTGTCAAACTGTAAGACATCGTCATTCATCAAGCACTGAATATGATTCTTCAAATCTTCACAACCTTCGGGATGCACTGCTCACCCTTCACAATCTCCTCCACAACTTGGAAAGACTCCGCCTTTTAACAACTTGCTTTTAATAAAGCTCAATGGTGTTCTTAGTTCTGCTACATCCACTACCAAATTCAGCTCCTCTCCTTCAATAATAGCATTGACACCGGCCACTCCATGGTTGGGCATCGGGTTCTGAACAACATTAGGCACATCATTAGTGAAGTTGATTGCTTTGCTGTCAATGAGGTCTTGCACCTTATGTTTGAAGGCCTTGTAGTTATCTATGTTGTGACCGGGAGCGCTTGAATGGAAATAACATCTGGTGTTCGCATCATAACCCGGAGGCGGCGCGCCAGTCAGAGGTGCCAATATTCTCTTTTGAATCAGTTGGAGTTGAAGCAAATGTTGTAAAAGTTGTGAATACGGCATAGGTTGAGCGTCAAACTTCCTATTCATTGTTCGTCTACGATCCTGAAACTGTCGTGGTGTATAGTTCTGCTATTGTTGTTGTTGTCGTGGTTGTTGTTGTTGTTGTTGAGGTGCTGCAGGAATAGTAATACTTGCAACTAGTGGTTGTTGCTGATATTGTTGTTGGCGTGGAGCCCTATTCCTGTTCTTATTTCAGTACCCTGAAACTGCATTCGTTTCACTTTCCCTCTTCTTGTTATTACCAAAAGCTTTTCTTCCTCAACCAGATGTGGATCCCTCTCTTGGTTGAATTTTTCCCAGCTTAATACCATTCTCAACTCTTTCACCAGTAATAATCAGATCTGAGAAACTGCCTGGCATATTCCCAATCAGCTTTTCATAGTACACCCCTGGCAACGTTGCCACAAACAGATCAATGAGTTCTCTCTCGACCATTGGTGGCTGAACTCTCGCAGCTAGCTCACGCCACCTTTGGGCATATTCTTTGAACCCCTCATTGCTTCTTTGAGAAGATTCTAAAGTTGGACTCTATTTTGTGCCAAATCACTATTGTACGGATAGTGATGGACGAAGGCTTCCCCAAGGTCCCTCCAGCTTCTAATGTTGGTCCCTTCAAGGCCCATGTACCATTCCAAAGACGGTCCAGACAAACTGTCTTGGAAGAAGTGCATTAATAACTTTTCATCATCAGAATATGCATACATTTTCCTGTAGTATGACCGGAGGTGTACTCTGGGACAGGTCGTCCCTTTGTACTTGTCAAAGTCAGGCACTTTGAACTTTGGCAGAATCTTCAGACCTGGGATCAGCCCCAAGTTGGACATGTCAAGACCAAGAGAATTCTGATTCTCCAAATTCTTCATTTTCTCCTCTATCATTTTGAACCTTTTATCTGCATCAGGCTACAAACCTACGCCCAGATCTCCCATAGAAAACATGTCATCTTATTCATCTTCCTTCCACTGAGGACCAGCATTACCATGTGCAACGCCCACTGCACCTGGAATATGAGCTCCATTTTGATTACATTCGCCCGGAGGAAGAACATCAGTTGGAATAGCATTTGCATGAGGAGTATTGCCATCAGCTGTAGGAGGAATGATAGTGATCCCACCATGCAAAACTCTGCTTCCATCCACCCTAGCAATCAAAGGTTGAACCAGCATTCTCAACTGCTTTTGGCCGTTAGCAACCCCTTGCATGAGATCCATGAACTGTGCCATGCAATCTCTGAACTCTTGTAACTCAAGTTGAATCTGATCCATTGCTTTCTGCTGATTTCCCCGAGTCGAGTAACGGTGAATTGTCCGGTCTGCAATCCTGAAACACTGCTGAGAGAAAACCATAGAGAGAGATAAGGTTACGGAACCAGGAACACCTGCAATGCAATATGAAAAAGATGCAAATTGCAAGCATGTAAATACGTTTTAGGGAAAATTTCCCCCTTGATTCTAGTTCCACAGAAGCAGTAGGAGAAAGAAGAGCCAACAGATGGAGCCACAGAATCCCTCTCATAAATAAAATGAGAATCATAGTCAATACATACAACACAGCACCTAGAAGTACAATAGAGTCAACAAAAGGACCTCAGCCAACAAGTCTGGTGATGGTCTGAATACAAGATAGCAACAATAACAAAAGAAGAACCAAGGAAAATTGCATCAAACTTCCCTGGGGATAAAAGACATCAACTTCCCTGGGGATAAAAGTGCATCCAACCTCATGGGGAGAGGTACATCAAACTCACTAGGGAGAATTCACCAGACATCCCTGGGGAAAGTATCTTAACTTCTAGGGGGAATGTGGCAATCTCCTGGAGAAACTCCTTGAGGAAAGCATGGCATCTTCGGTGAGGAAAAGATGACTCCACTGGGAGTGGGTCCTCAAATAATAACTGTATCGCTTGGAATGTGCTAGGGAGATCTCTGCAGTTTTGAAAGTCACTGGAGATTACCGGATCGTTCCAAAGTGTTGTCAGCTTATAGTCTCGCTGGAGACTGTGATGAGGCAATGGTTTAGAAGTGTTTCTGCAACAACGAGATTTACTAGGGAATGATGACCTCCGGGAGTAAGATTCATCGGGTGCATGAAGAATGTTGTGAAACAAGCTAGTTTGGATCTTGAGGACTTTTGTAGTAGTCGCCATTTTGAAAAACAATATGCCCCAGAGTACTTGCTTTATGAGAAAGAGTCATCTCAAGAGGATTTACAGAGAACATGGAGTCCAATTTCCCTGCTGCTTTCGAACTCTTTGAGAGATTTGGTCGGATCTCGACGCGAATAGCCCGGATCGGCAGTGTTATGATAGAGTCTTCAAGAAATAGCTCTTAAGAAAGTCATTCTTGCGTTAGTAAGTGTTTTGGAAACCACCTTCCCCTGTTCAGCAGAATCTTCAAGTTTTGATGTCTATATGTAAATTTCCAAGATATCAAGCAAAATCAACATGCATGAAATGCTAATCCTGAAATTGTTAATGCACATATGTATTTGTCTTGAAGTTTTTGTTTTTGTTTTGAAAAAGATATCGCAATAACTTGTGACTGAAATCACTAGTTAGGATATGAATTTAATTTATGATGCCAAGGTTAACTTGAGCATAGCTCGTAGGAGTCAAGAAACGTTATCTCGTCGAGTATGCTTTCAAAATTAACCCTACTTCAATTAGGTTTTTTTATGGTTGTATCGTGGCTTGGTTCACGATTTTTAAGAAACAAAGGATAAAGGCTCAAAGTTTATTTGTACCCACCTATTCTTTGTGAAGTTATCCAATCCTATATTCAGTTAACTGGATACGAGCACTCATATCTCAACCGAATTTGGCGTGGTCGAGAACTCATTAAGGCTTTGGACATGACAGTCACTCACCTATTTTCTTTTGGTGTTTGATCACACAAATTTGTTTTTTACTGGGATTCTTCATTGTAATCCTTTGTTTTTTTTCCACTTTTCGTACATTTTGTTCCCTAAGGTTTGCCTGGGTGGCGTCTTTTGTATTTGACATTGGAGTCCAGCGGGATGCCCCAGTTTTGCCTAAGTCTCCTTCATAGGTTTTGACTTAGCGGGCTCTTTCTTTTCTCTTTTTTTTTAACAAGTCGTGTGACTCTTTTGAAAGGCTTGTGACGCCCCCACTCTTTAGGTAGTAGAGGTATAATCATTGTGTTTTTTTTTCTAGCCTCCTAACATGTTAAGGATAGATGAAATGGGTTCTCGAGTGTTCACTCCTCCTTTTTTAGAGTCTGAGCGTTCGATCAGTTTAACTGAAAAACTACCCTGCCCCAGGTTAAGATTGAGGGTTCTTATTTAGAAAAGAAAACTCCCACCTCAAGGCTCAAAGGGGTTAACGAGGGATTATCGTCCTTATATCTCCAGTGTTTGGGATGTGAAACAATGCCTTACATCATCAGCAGGTTTCAATCGAAAGCATACGACAAGAGATCTGACGTCTTGGTTCATCATCCTCCTCCCAATTCTCTATCAAAGCGAGATCGGGTGAAGTTGGCATTATAGATTATGAAAAATAATTTTGATGAGTGAATACGAATGGATTTATTCAAGATAAACATATGCATTGCATTAATTATTCAAAACAAACAAGTTCGTACATGCTAATTATGCTTTTATAATCAAAGAAATGAAATACATATAAATAAATAAAAGTGAACTGTCTAGAAAGTCCTTCTAAAGGTGTTTGTTAAGTCTTTGTGTCCAAGACCGGCACAATAGTAGTGGTTTCCTCTAGCGGAGCCTCATTGAAATGGAGAGTATGAATACGATCACTGCGGGTCATCTTGCTTGCCCCAGCGATATCTGTCACTGCTTTATTAACAGTTTTCAAATCTTCCTTCAGAATAACCTTCCCAGATGCTTTGTCGATCATGGTCATATCATTTAGAGGATCACTGAAATGAAGTAGACTAGGCTTTTGGACAATTACCGACTTCGAATGATTCGTTGTAGGAGTAGACATGTTGAAAACAGGCTTTGCAGAGCTTGATCTTGGCAATTGGAAAACCCTGAGAGGAGTCATGATCTGAGAAGCGTCAAGAATAAGGCTTTCATCAATAGCATTAACAACCCCATGGTTAGGGAAAGGGTTGTTCTTGACATTCGGCTGAGGATCATCAAAAGACAGTATCTTCTTTTCCAGCAAATCTCTGATAATGGATTTGAGAGCATAGCAGCTTTCTAAATCATGGCCAGGCGCACCCTCATGATATAAACAATGAGTGGCGGCATTATAATTGGCGGGTAAAGGATTAGGAGATGGACCCAAAACTCTAGTGGTAATCAGACCTTGTTGCACTAATGAAGGGTACAACTCGGTAAAAGTCATCGGAATCGGAGGACATGACTTGTACGGTCTCCTATTCAGACCATTCTGACGAGGTGCTTGATTTTTCGGTTGTTGATAAGCAGGAGCGTTGGGCACTCGTTGATAGCTGACATGAGTTTGTGCAGGCTGATAACTAGGAGGTGGTTGATATATCGGAGGCTGATAGATCGAAGCCGGTTGCACAGGCTGATAGGTAGGAAACTGCTGATTGAAAGCAGGTGTAACAGTAGCTACATATGGTTGTCGAGCATACTGAACGAGATAACCTTGTTGTTAAACATAATTCTGCTGATGTTGCCAGGGTTGATGAGCATCAATTTTATGGTAGTGCATGATCGAGCGGCGCTTTGGGCGTGTAGCTCCTTCATGACGGTCGAAGCTCAGAGTTTTGAACTTTAAAGGAATAACTCGTCGAACTGGTTGAGCAATAGGGGGAGGCACCAAACCGGGTTGAAGACCATAAGGAGGTATATTCGCAACTGTAACAGTTGGTCGAGGACCGGTAATCTCAGAGACAACAGTGGGCTGAGTGTCCATCTTCGCGTTCATACCTTGTAGCATTTCCATAATTTACCCCACATTTCCTCAAATATCTTCGAGTTCATTGCTAATACGTTCAAACTCTTGATTTTGTTCTGTCATCTTTTTTCGAGCTCAGGGTCTAGTGTTGTACTGATGCAGAGAATTCAAGGTGACAGAAGGAAGGCGAGAGAACCGAGAATGAGAAACCGGAGGGAAGAATGCAATGCAAAACATGGTGCTAATGCCATGCAACGGTTTCAAGAAATTCAACGGTCGATTGCAAATATTTTTTAGGAAAAGCTGGAAGAGGTTTTAGACTTTAAAATGTAATACTTTTTGAATTTGCAAAGGACTGCTGAATTCCTTGAAACTAGGAATGATATGATGTTTTATGGATGCAATGCACAACCACACACAAACAAACAAAAGTCCTAGGTTAGGGGAACATGAGCTGAGCCAAGGTCTACCCATCCTAAAAAGGTATGTATTGTGGGTTAATTGTACCTATAGAACAAGGGTTCTAAAGATGTGCCCAAAGTCATCAGTCCATCTTTTGGATATTATCAATTTCCCGATTGACTCGGTGGTTAATAATATTCTCAAAAGAACCTCTTTTGAGTGTAGTATCGCGTAGCAACTATTTTAGGAATACTCCCTAATAGTCCTTGCACTACGTCCTAATAAAGGCCAAAGTGGGGTTAAGGTAACTACGGTCCCCAGTATCACAGGCTCCCATCGAAAATAGTGAATGTTTTCACGAATATTCGTTCAACAGTACTAATTTTCAAAAGGGCCTCAACTGAGCGGTGATTTTCAAGTCAGCTTGGTCGGGATTCGCCTCCCTATAAGCCCCATCGAATATATCACCTTCCTATAATAATTGCACTCAAGTCCGGGTGTAGGACTTATCTCACAACAATGATATACCTCAAGCAAGGTACAACATAATATATACAAGCAAGCAGATAATATAGCAAAAAAGCAAGCAATAAACTAGATAGGGATACCCCACAAAAGATAAGGATTGATCTCCCTAGTGAAGTCGCCATTTTCCTGTTGTAGTGAGAATAGGATATCAAATTACTGATTAATTTGAATCACATCTTTAGTTCACAACCGGTCTTTGATTTATCCGAAGGAAAGGTCAAAGAAAGGAAAAACCTAATTTTGCATCGTAAACACAATGCCGAGGAAAGATCTAGGGTTCAGGGGTTGGTTAAGCTTAGGGAAGGTATTAGCACCCTAAACTTCTGCAGTACTCTACAGGAACCTCTTGTTTCAAATGCTTTTGCTAAAGTTATCTGCTTAAGGGTATGCTAAGGGTTAAAGGTAAAAAGAAAGACCTAAGGGTTAGTCCTGAGTTTACTCGCCAAGACTCGCATCTTTTGCCTATGTATCCGAGGTAAGGGATGGAATCAGAGTAATCGTAGTTCCCCTTGAGAGGGAGGTAGAGAAACTTCTTGATTGTGGTCAAGGTTTCAAGGGGAATAAGCGTTCATATGGAAGCGCTTACGTGGAGTGTGGCGACTCCTATTTCTACGTTGTAATTGAATTGAATTGAAAAGGGCAAAATAGGTATTCCATGGTGGGAAACCTAATACGGAGTGCGGTGACTCCTTATCCTAATGCTAGGGTAAAGGATAATTTGGTACACGGCGAGACGCCTATACAATTAGGGTTTTAACGGTGAAAAGGTCAAAGGTAAGGGCTATTGACGCGGCGGTCAAACGGCTAGACCTATTCCTTCGGAGGGGAATTTACGGTGAATAATGCAATGGAAAATAATCGAGCAACGAAATTGAATTATGGGAAAGTATGTAATCATAATAACGGAATAAAAGCGACGATGTCCTCGCGTAAATTACAACCATAAAAATGAAAACTAGAAATAAAGGATTAATAAACAAGTACAACCGAGAAATACGAAAGGAACGACATAAAAATTAGACGGAAATAAATGGGGCAAGGTTATTGGGGCAAATCCGCAATTAAGCGACAATTCAATTCGAAACTGAAAGTGAAATGTTAGACATGTTTTTAAAATTTTAAAAATGATTTGAAGAATTTATAAAAGGAGTTTTAATCTTACCAATTAAAATTTTAAAGTTTAGGAATTGCATCTATTTTAAAAGTTAGAAATTAGTATTTACAAAATTGAACTTTTAATTAGAAAAGAAAAATGTGTAGATTAAATTTACAAATTAAGTTTTAGTCTTTTTAATTTAAGTTCTTAAAAATAAATTTTTTTAAAAAATGATTTTAATTTAAGTTCTTAAAAATAAGTTTTAATTATGATTTTTTTAAAAATGGTTTTAATTAAGTTTAAAAAAATGATTTTAATTTTAAGTTGTAAAAACAGGTTTTCTAATTAAGCCTTAAAATGGGTTTGACTTAAATAAACTGAAATTGAAACATAAAATAAATAAAAAGAAAAATGAAGCATAAAAGAGGGGGAAAGGGCAAAATGTTGAAACATTTAGGGTTGTAAACCCCTTCATCTTCTTCACGCTTGCGGCGACGCTCCATGGTTGAGCTTTTGAAGCTTTTTTTGTTCATTCTTCTTCCTTTTTAGTCCTCCATGGCCGCTCCTGTTCCTCGTTTCCTGTAGCCACAAATTAAAACATGGTCAGTGTCGGATTGCTCACCCTTTTATGTTGGGTTTGAAGCGACTGATAGTTGACGGTGGATGGTCGGTGATGAAGTTGAGTTTCTGAGGCTCGCGGTGATGAACTTTGATGATGAGCTTCCTTCGCGGATGTTCTTCGTTTCTTCTTTCTGATCTCGCTCTCCTGATGCACTGATGATGAACTTTTGATGATTTCTCCCCCTCTTTTTTCTGTTTGTGACCCCTTTCTTCTGATGAACTTTAATGATGAACTTTGCCTCTTCTGTTGTTGACTGATGATGTTCATGTTGCTATTTATATATCATTTGTCAGCTTGGGCCTAGGGGCTTGTGATGAGTTTGTTGCGAATTTCATGCCTTGATTTGTTGTATTTCTTGGACTCAATCTCACTGATTTGTTGTTGCTTTTGGTGGATTTGTTATGATTTTTCAGGATTTATGGTTTTGAACGAAAGGGTTGCGGATTTGTTTCCCTTTTTATGATGACTCTGTTTTGGAATTGAGATGCTTGCGTTTTTCATGGAGCTTTCTGTTTTGAGCTAGATGAATTTTCGGAATGGTTTGTTTGGCTGAACTGGACATGGATTTGGTGATTGGATATCCATATTGTTTTGGGGTTATGGATTTTTTGATGGATTTGGATATCCATATTTTGTTGGATATGCTGGATTTTTCTTATGTCTTGTTTGGCATCGAACAAGAAAAATCACTTTTTCAAAAAGCACTTTTCCAAAATCACTTTTCCAAAAAATCACTTTTTCTCTCTCTTGGAAACAAACTAGAATAGACATTGTCGGGTCGTGCCGGGGTCGGAAAATAAAAGTCGAGGGATGCGGCGGCATTTATTTATCGCCCCTCCCGACGTACCCGATGATGAAACATAACTAAGGGTATCGAAATCACAAACAAAAACCATTTTTGATTAACTCTAACAATTTAACAATTGTTTTCATCTGTTGTTGGTTTCTTTGCAGGTTCGAAAAGTCGAAGGTTAAAGACTTGGATGTGGAGACAATCTTAGAAAAATTAGGAATCCTTAGAATTTAGGAATTAATCTTGTAATTATTCTTGTATGTTGTAATAAGGAATGTATAGAATTTAAATAAATAAATTCAATTTTTCTTAATAAACTAAATTCATTTCCCGATCAAATTTCCTCGAATAAATTTATCCGATTAAACTCAACCGACTAAATTCGTTTAATTAAGTTCAACCGATCAAAATCATCTGATTAAATTCATCCAAATGAACCTAGACGTTCTGACCTCCGAATTCGACAGTTAAACATCTCGTGCCACTTAGAATTAAATTTCATCCGACGTAATTCTGAGTTCAAAGCAATTTCATTTGAAAATTAAATTGTACTGGATAATAAAATCAGTGCATGCGACCTTGAACGGATAAGCAGATAAATCAGCTAAACGGAAAAACAAATTTCCCTCCGCATTTAAATTGTATCTCGACTAATCTAACTCCGTAACCTAAATCAACTCGGCTGATAATCATGATCAAACTAACAGATTTTCATTATAATTCAACGTGAACCGAAACTCCATTGTTCCTTTAAAATCTACTGGTAACTAGTAGTAAGAAGGAAAGCATGTGTCTGTCAGAATAAATTCTTCAAATCAAATTCTCGCACTGATTTAACCCGAATCCACTTATATTGCAATGCACTCAGCTCCATATGGTTTATGAATCGAACAGCACTTCGGAAATCCGACTGATGACTGAATCTGGTTCTTGAACAAAATGTACTGTGTCACGAAAAACCTGACGTCCATATTATCGTAAAATTCCGCTCATCCTCAAAGAAAATCACCTGACCCGGATATTGAAACCCTAATAGTTTGAGGAATTCCTGGTGACGACTTTGCTTCATAACCTGCCAGCAAGGCTGTGAATTAATGACCTTTTTGCCCTTCATAAATTAACACACACAAAGTGTTATTTTCCTGCAAAACCAACAGACTGACCAAACTGGTTAGCGGTTAGTTAAAATGAAATGCGGAATGAAATGAAATGCGAAATGAACATAATAATCTAAGGGTAAATTTTGGGGTAGGACAATAGACATCACCTAGGAGCGCAGGCACAGGATTCCGAGAAGCGAAGATATGAAATGCATCCAAATCTACAAAGTCATACATATTAGGGAACAACATTATCCCATAGATGCACAAAGCCAGAATAGCGTTGAAAACTACCCAACATCCCTCCTTAGCAAAGTGTTGAGCTTTACTCACCAAGAATAACAGCGGAAAGCCAGGGGATCCAACTCTCCACACCAATTTACCTTCCAACTCAGAAACATCAAGATGAAGCGCACTGGCCAACTTGGTCAAATCAAGCTCCTCTTCAGAGTGTACAAAAGGCATTTCTTCTAATACAGGAATTCGTAACAACTGAGCAAACTCCTCCAACATTGGCAACAAGACATATCCGGGGAACGCGAAGCAACGCAACTGAGGATCATAAAACTGCAGCAGCGCGTAAATACCTCCTGACTCAACCTTGGAGACCTTACAGACAAAGCTCAGAATCTTCCCATACTCCCTTCTAAAGTATTCCATTACACTACGATCAGCCACAAAAATAAGCTTAAGCAGAGGTCCTATCTCCGATGTCAAGAACTTATACAGAACACTCTTTTTCAGTTCAGGCTCCATAATGATGGTGGATTAGATTACTATAATCAAAGAGAAAATATGCATCTGAAACACAAATACATGCAAATGTTAAAATGAAAATGAATATGCAAATGCAAACTGGGTATCAAGACTCATGTGTTGCTGACTGAGTTGAACCAGAGCTTCGCTTCGGAGGGAAAATACCGAAACAAACATAATACCACAACACTGAGATACTGGAAACCCACAATATCAAGGATCAAAAGTCCATACTGACGAGAAAACGGGTTGGTTGAAGGCCAATTTTCCTGCATAACCCTCCCACTCACAAGGTATGGACCTAATCTCTGATAAGGTTCGACATCCTATGCGATCGTCAGTGTCACAGACTTTTGAGAAACTATGATAAGTTCACCATTTATGGTTTGGCATCATAGTCTGATGAAGCAGCCTCACTTAGCTGACTTCCAAATGATCGGTCTCCAGAGTCGGCAGTATCCAGATCCAACATCCCCTCCCGACCGATGTACAGGATAGGATGTCTTCAAAAAAAACCTCGTCTGAACGCGAATTTCATGAGGACTAGTGCATGCTGAAACATACAGGTCCATCACTACTTTCCACTCTAATGCTATGTATATCCTCAAGCCTGGGTATTGGGCTTATCTCTCAACAGAACAATCCCACCCAACAGCATAGCAATATGATAATAAAGTGCAGAAAGTAAAATGCAAATGCAATAGTGTACAAATGCAACACATATACACACAAATACACACCCCTAAATACAACTAAACAAGCGCTAGGATTGACTCGCATAGGGGATGGGAGTTAGTCCCCAACAGAGTCGCCAGTTGTCGCTACTGCAAAAAAAGGGGCCGGAAAAGACAGAAGAGTCTCCACCGAATGTTATTTATCCTAAAGAGAGGGAAAGGAAAAGATCGAAGAAAACCTACGAAAAAGGGAAAGACAAGGTCATTGCAACCAAATCATGGGTTCGGGAGTCGGTTATGCAAGGGGAAGGTATGAACACCCCTCACGTTCGTTGTACTCAATGGGATCCATGCTTGTTGTCTAATCTATGGGTGAAAGAACTATCTAAAGGCTACTGCTAAATGGGGGAAAAAAAGGAAAAGAGACTCGATAGGACATCGTCGCCCTATACCTACGTATTCCCTCGTGCAATGGCAAAGCCAAAGTCAACGTAGTTCGGAAAACTACGGGTGAAGGGGGGAAGGTTTCTCGCCAAGACATCGTCGTCTTGTGCCTACATATCCTCATCTGGTATGAGAAATCAAAGCAAACGTAGTTCGGACAAGCTAGACCACTAGTTGGTTCAAGTGTTTTAACTGAGTAGGGTTAAATAATTATTCTAGCAGTTAGAGGCCATGCCTGTTTGCGGTAGAACAAAACCTTAACACACTCTTTCTGAAAATGATTTGCAAACAATCCCGTAGAATAAAAAGGTTAGATTTTGTTTTTGTGTTTTTTAAACAAGAAGTGAATTGAGTTATATTTGAAACTCATGTTGCACTAAAGACTATGACTTGAGAGCGAATGCGTCGCATATCGCCCAAAGGGCATACGCTAAACACTCTAAATAATGTGAGAGGAGGCCCCCCAATTATCATTCCTCAAGTACTTAAGGTTCATAGCGTGCAACAAGTGTTAACCTTTATTAAGTTTCTTAAAGAGTTATGAGATGAGAAGAGAAGACACAAGACTCTAAGGGGAACTGATCAACCCTAATTTTATCATGCAATGTAGTCCTAAAGTTGGGATTGAAAAGGATACTACCTAATGTTATCATGCAAAGGATTGAAGGCCTAATGTCTCTCCTACTCCCATCTTAAACAGAGGGACTAGGAATCCTAAGGGATCGTGGCAAAAGAGCTCAAGTAAACGCAGAGCAATTCAATCACAGATGAAAAGAGAAGTAACAGATGGAAGTGACTTAAACAAGTCAAGGCAAGAAGAGATGCAAACATGAAATGCAAGCACAAAGATGCAACAAAGACTCAACAAAAAAAGAGACTCAAATACAAGCAGATGACTTACACAAGTCAACAAGAAGAGATGAGATGAAATGGGAGAAGTGAAACTCCTACAACCATCAAACATCAATCATCAAAAATAAAGCTAATCATAAAACAAAAGCAAAGAACTAAGAGCAAATAAATGATGGGAGAAAGAGGATAGGGCAGCATCCACATTAAAGTTATCTCAACCAAACATTCCTCGTAACATAAGCAAAACAATGCAAGCAAAATAATGCAAAACAAGGCCAATTGTCTAAGACAAACTCCAAGTGCAAACATGGACACCAAATCATCTTGAACAAATGGTAAACCACATGGGTCATAAGTAAAACATCAAGATAAAAGCATCAAATCAAACTTAGAAAAAAAGGCAAACACAATCATGATCATGTCAAGTGAAAGGAACAAAGTTCTAACACAATTTCAACACTTAAAACAAGTGGAAATGCATGATTCAAAGATAACTTGTGATGCAAGTTACACATGTAAATGACCCAAGACAAGTAAAAAGCACCTGAACCATGTTATAATGAATCAAAAAGGCTCCAAAGAATCATAGGGGATCACTTGAGATCATATCCCAAAGAAACTAGGTCAACTAGCATGTCTAAGCATCCCTAAAAGTGACTTGACTTGCAAGATTCACCAAAAATAGTGGGAAGCCTCAATAAATATCAAATAAAATGCTCAACAAAGCTTGATCAATCAAGAAACAGCATGCAAAACCTCATGAGAAAAATTAATTCAAGACATCACCAAACTATTCCAAGAAGGAATGGTGTTCCACCTTATCAAGGGCAAGTCGAGGGTCAACAAAAGTCCAACCAAAACCAAATGAAAACTGATCAAAAATGAACCAAATCAACCCTCAAGGATACTTCAATCCATCACCTAGGTGATGGAGAAGAATTAGTCATAGGGGATTTAACAATAGGGTTCAAATGATCAAGATTAAAACTAGGGTAAACCATAAAATACTTTGAAAATTAAATCCCAAATAAAATAGCAAAATAAAAGGAAAATGAAAAATAAAAATTTTGAAAATTAAATAACATGTTGAAATGATAAGAAAATATTTTTGTGGAATTTTCATGAAATCAGAACTATTTTTAAACAATTAAAACAAAAACTAGAACTAAAATGAAATAAATAAAAAGCAAGCAAGGTGGGGGTGTGGTCAGTAATGCCAGAATACATGGAAACCTTCACAAATCTCGCTTGGGCTCCAAATAGTGGAGGTGTGAATAATATGCGGAGGTGTGAATAATTCCCAAAAGAATCATAATAACATGAAACTATGTGTTTCATTAATCCTATTCGGATTTCAATGCTCACGTGGCCAAGTCAAACGAATCAAAACACAACAAATCACAAGGTCAACATTTCAAACGGATCCCAGTCAGCTTTGATCAGAAAATAGATAAGACACCAGAGCTAGGGCTCCCGTCGTCTTCTCCGGCCAGCTCGCCGGAGATTAGAGGTCAGATCTCAATAAAAATCCATAAATCTAGTACCGTTTGAAAGCTAACATTGCAAGGAATCCAAATCCAACATTCATTTCACAAAAAGCCTCTTAAACAAGCATGAAATTGAGTCACGGTTTTTGAACACACACACTGAAAACTCATCATACAAGCGAGCAAACATGTCAAACATTGCCTATGATACATAGGACTTCAGATGCAAGCCAGCATGAACCTAATGCAAGTCTAGAATGAGAGAAAAAGTTGAAGAAAACCTACCAAACAGAGCAGTTCCGTTGACTCTTTAAATGGCAAGCAAGCTTCAGTTTCAGCTTTCCAATCTCTTCCCTGAGCTTCTATAAAGGAGAATTGAGCACTGATTTGAAGCAAATCCCAATGAGAAAACAGATTCGAAGAATGGAAGTTTTTTTGAAAATTTTAAGTTCTCTCTTCTCTCTCAAGCAGCCACAATCTATTCTGATGACTTAGGGCAACCAAATAACTTTTATATGGTGGGTTTGTAGTGATCATGCAGGCCCATGTTGCTTGCAATGTGTGTTTTTAAAAAAATGACCAAAAACTTCAATTTTTGAGTACACACGGGTTATGAGTCTTTCACTCGCGATTGGATCAGCAATCAAGCAAATGAGGTATGGTGGAAACAATTGAATTGGTTTTGATCATGTAGGATACCTTTGCACCAAGTTTTGATCTTTGCTTTATATGATGTGGATTTTGAAAATATGGCATGTAACATGTACCCTTGTTGGTCCAAAAGTAGTAAAGATTAGTAAGACCAAAATATGATGACCTTATGGTGTATAAAATTCAACAACAAAGCCATTTGGTGACTTGTAAATGAAGAAAACCAAACTATGACCAAAAGTCCTATTTTCAAGCTAAAAATGGTTTAAGTGATCACATAATCCATCAAATCTTATGGGAATCAAGCTGATGATGAAGTTGTACCAATGTGACATAACATTCATGTGACACAAAATTGCAATTGAGGTCTCAAAGTTCATGAGATTGACCATTGAAGAAAATGACCTATAATGAACTTTCCCAAAATACACTTGCCTTGTGAAGTCTATAACTTGAGATGTACACATGAGAAGGAGGACTTCTAGGAATTTTTGGAAAGCTAAGGTCATAAGGAGCAACTTTCACGTTCACTTGAAGTTGAGGACAAACTTGGTTCTATGTCAAAAATGCTTTGGAAGTGAGTTGACTTTGAGTTGACCAAAATTATCTTCATCTGAGGACACCAACTTATTGACATCATAACTTGAGATGTACAAACTCAATGGATGAGTTCTTATACTCAAATTAAAGCTTGAAATATGATGAACAAGTCCCATGTTTTCCTAAAAATTAGATTGAGCTTGCATCATAGGGAAAACAGTCCTTGAAATTAGGCACTAAAGAATGGAATTTTACACTGAAATCATCTGAAACCCTAATTTAGTAACTCCTTGAACTCTTGAATCCCCTTTATTTTATCTCCTCATGACATTTTAGATGCTTTATGATGACTTTCCATGTCTCAATGACCTATAACCAAGTCTTGAACCCTCTCAAGTCCATAGTTGATTTTGGGTTGACCAAATGAAACCCTAACTCCACATCCTTTGACTGAGGCTCTTGCAGATGAAATGTATAACCATACAAACTTCATAAATAACTCTCTAGCTCTACATTGAGCTTTTAAACCATTTCCTATCCAAGTAAGTGACCTCATGATCCTCTGATGGCCCTCTGATGATCTTTTGATGATCCTCAAGATAGGAGGTGACACCCATACACAAACTTCTCTTCTCAATGAGCTTTGAAACCTCATCCTGATGATGAGCTCTTGATGACTTGTACATGATACCCTTGCTTAAACTTGAACAAAGAAACCTCCTCTTGAATGGCAAGACAAGCCTCTCTTGATCCCCTGTAAGGAACCAATGTTATGCAAATGCAAATTCCAAAATGAAAATGAAACATAAGCCAAACTAGAAAGAAAAGGTTGGTCAAATTTTGGGGTACAACACCTGTGATGTCAAATGATGTTCTAATACCTTATGCAAATTCCCCCTGCCATTTGCAGGAAGATGGTTATTGCCCTCAACTTACCTTTTGTGAGTCTTTTCGTGTCCCTTTCACGAAGTATCTCCACCTTACCTTTCGCAAAAAATTCAACTTATCTTTAGTAAGACCTCCCGTGCCTTTTGTACAGTTTCTTGCCAGCTTACCTTTTGTAAGTATCCCCTCTACCTTTTATAGAAGGAATTTTTCTCCTAACCTTTTGTTCAGGAGTCTTTTCTACTTTTCGCAAAAGAAAGTATGATCGTCCTCTCCTAAGGGAGTCTCCTATCTACCTTTTGTAGAAGGATTTATCTCCAAACCTTTTGTTCTGGAGTCCTCTCTACCTTTTGTAGAAGGAAATTCTTCTCCTAACCTTTTGTTCAGGAGTCTTTTCTGCTTTTCGCAGAAGAAAGTATGGTCGTCCTCTCCTAAGGGAGTCTCCTATCTACCTTTTGTAGAAGGATTTATCTCCAAACCTTTTGTTCTGGAGTCCTCTCTACCTTTTGTAGAAGGAACTTCTTCTCCTAACCTTTTGTTCAAGAGTCTTTTCTGCTTTTTGCATAAGAAAGTACGATTGTACTCTCCTAAGGGAGTCTCCTATCTACCTTTTGTAGAAGGATTTATCTCCAAACCTTTTATTCTGGAGTCCTCTCTACCTTTTGTAGAAGGAACTTCTTCTCTTAACCTTTTGTCCTGGAGTCCTTTCTGCCTTTACAGAAGGAAATACGATCGTATTCTCCCAAGGGAGTCTCCTCTACATGATGTAGGAGGAGTTACCATGTCTTCAAACCTTTTGTTTTGGAGTCCCTTTTACCTTTTGTAGAAGGAGTTATATTATCTTCAAACCTTTTGTTTTGGAGTCCTTTCTACCTTTTGTAGAAGGAAACATTTTATCCAAACCTTTTGTTCGGGAGTCCTCCATGCCTTTTGTAAGAGGAAAGCTAATTTCTAGAGTCCTCTCTACCTTTCGTAGAAGGAATATCTCACAATGTTTATTCTAGAGTCCTATCTACCTTTCATAGAAGGAATATCTCACATTTCTATATTTTCGAGTCCTCTCTACCTTTTGTAGAAGGAATATCTCTTGGACAATTATGATTCCCTATTACGAGATGTCTCATCTTCTAGATGGCAAAACACTCATGTTCATTTTGCATTGCATCTCAAGCATATCATCACATCCCCCTTAACCCTTCTTCACTAACAGACACCTTTTTCAAACCATCTCGTTGGTTGTCTACTTTCATTCCACACCTCTCCAGTTGAAAATCCTGGGTATTATAGTATTTAATTCTCTTCTACCATGAATGTTTGAACACCTTTATCCTTCAGACATTCAGGTCCAAGAGGATTAAATAAGGACAGCTGTCACACCCTCATTTTCACCTTTAGCTTTTCATACCATGCGTTCGTCATATCATACATCGTTCTATTGCATATCGAGCTTGTGGGTTCATAAGGTAAGGATTGGGTCAGTTCATTGTTTTCCATTTCAAATAAGATAAATTTCCTATCATGGGCTACATGGAAGAAAAGGTGCATCATCTAAGGTTTGGTTTAAGTTGGAAAGTCTACTCTGTTAGAACACAGATTGATGTTCAATATATCTCATTGTTTTGATGATAACATTAATGAAATTTTGTATAGAGAATTTATATACACTAATTTTGTTCAAGTGTTTATTTGTTTCAGATAATATTATTCTGGAAGCAAGAACGCCTCTGAACACCACAGAACGAAAAATCTCTGAGCGTCAGAAGCAACACATCAGAAGACTCTGATATGCTACAATGACTTTGAGCGAAGCTAAGAAGAACTTGAGCAAAGAACATACGTAAAGCTTCAAAAGACTCTGGAAGTACTCAACGCTGCAAGTACAGAAGTTCTGATAAGCAAGTATGCTCTGATAAGGATTTCACGCTTAAAGCACTTTGCTGCAAACTCTGATAGAGAAACCCTGATTGAGTTAACTCTAACCTGAACAACTAAGAACATCATCAGAAGTTCTGATGGAAGGCGTTCCAAAGTTGTTGAAGAAGATGTTGTTCAAATAAATATCCGTTGGTATATTCCTTGTCTCTTCCTAAACGGCTCTTTCCCCATTCATGCTTGACACAGGATTTCAGACAAAAAGGATTTGTCAGAACATTCCTCTTTTGAAAAAGGAAAAGTCAATAGAAGACAAAAAGAACAGAATGCACAGTCTTTGAGAAAGGTTTTCAAAGTACTATAAAAGCAAGCATTAGCATCACTTCAAAGGTTGACGGAACTATTGACAAATTATTCAAGCGCTTATTCAAATATTCTTCAAGCTGAAATAGTTTTCATTCTCGTTCTAAAACTTGTGTAAAAATCAATGTTGTGATATAGCTTTTTAGAAGCACATCTTAAACACATTTGTTAGTTTATCTTTGTAAAAGACTTCCTTAAGAAGACCAAGTTGTGGTCAGAATTTCTTGAGAAGACTAAGACAGTTGTCTTAGTGGTTTACACTGTAATCAAGTTTGATATAGTGGATTAAGTCCTTGTTGAGAAAGGCAAATCACCTTGGTAGGGTGGACTGGATTAGTTTGAGTTCAAACGAACCAGGATAAAAATACTGTGTTATTTTTCTATCATCCAAATTGTTTTAAAACCCTTATTCAACCCCCCCCCCCCCTTCTAATTGTTTTTCTCACCTTCAGTTGGCATCAGAGCTCCGATTCTGTAAGTGCTCTCACTTAACCATGACAGAAAAATATCCTGTTGGGAAAAACTCTTAATCCATTGTTCTTTATTCATCATGGCTGCTGAAGCTTCAACTTCAACTTCATACAACAACAAATACGATGATAGAGACAGAATAAGCATCAAACCTCCCATGTTTGATGGTGAGAAGTTTGATTAACTGAAAGATAGAATAGAAAGTTTCTTTCTAGGCTATGACACTGACTTATGGGATTTGGTTACTGATGGTTATATTCATCCTACAAATGCTGAAGGCAAAAGGGTTGACAGAAAATCTATGTCTGATCAACAAAAGAAGGAGTTTAGAAACCATCACAAGGTAAGGACCATTCTATTAAATGCAATATCTCATACTGAGTATGAGAAAATAACAAATAGAGATATTGCATTTGATATGTTTGAATCTCTAAAAATGTGATCGCGACTTTCTATGTCTAATACAACTAACTGCAAGTGCACAGTCTATCGCGTAGTAATAACAGATATCGATCCCACAGGGACTCATAATCAAACTAGTGTTCTCGGGAGTTACTATGTTTAGCTAGGTAGAATATGTTTAAGGGAATAAGATTGTCACTAAAAAGGGAACTAAGATTTCTATTTAGATTATAATTAATTGAATCGATACGTAGTAATTGTGTTCTTCAGGGATTTGATAAATTACTGGTGTATGAAATAATTTTCAAAGTTTATTTAAGCAGAAAATGGAGATTTGAAGACTCTCGTCTCACGATGGTTATTGACGCTAATCATAATCCTAAGGGCCAAACGTACACTTTCGTATCCCGTTCGGGGTTAAAATTATTTTTTGGAAATCTCTAAGTTCTAATTCATTTTAAAGTGCTTTCGCTGTTATTAAAACAAATGCATAGTGTTTACTATCTGACCTTACCGTAGCTTTCGCTTGTTGGTTCGTATCTTAATTAATTTCCCACTTTCGTGGCAAAACTACTTTTATATAAGTTCTCGCTTTCGCGACGAAGTTTATTCCGTGAATCAATTTTAAACACTCAGACCATAGATTACTTTTGTGAAAAGAAAGTTTTCCAACCAGTGGTTATCAAATCCCATTCGAATTATTACTACATATCGATTACCTAAGTTTAGCTAGACATGAATTTGGGAAAAACAAAATATAAATAAGAATAATAAATGATAATTTGCATTATAATAAAACTGAAGTCGATCAAAATGAAAACCTGTAAATATGCCAATTGGCCTTTGGGCAGATCCTCCACAGATGTTGGCAGGATTCTGGTCTTTAGTGCCAATTTGATCGTACAGTACAATAGAAATTACAGAAGAGCGGAAATGGGAATAAGGAAAGGTAAAGAGAAATGAATACAAATAAAACTGGAAAGTAATTGCTCTGGAAAGTAAATTCGGCAGCACTTCGTGGTATGAATGCAGCCCCCTTTCTGAAGTCCGCTGCTTCCCTTTTTATAGAAGTGGAATCCCAACGGTTATCTCTGAAGATGATGGACCTTGAGGCAGATAATTTAGGGAGTAGTGGTCCACTCTGTGGGAATTGGAACTGTTTCTTTGACGTGTAATCTGAGTGGGGCGTTTTTGCCTGCATGACGGTCGTCACAAGGTGTGACGGTCGTCACCCGTGTGACGGTCGTCATGAAGCTGTGACGGTCGTCACATCAGCAAAAACAGCTTGCTGCGCTTTTCATTGTGTTTTCACTCCTTTTTCGTCCATATTTCATCTGAGATTGCTTCTTTTCTTCATGTTGCCTTGTTTAGACGTGATCGTTGAATACCTGCAAAAACATCAGACAAATACACGGAAATAACCCGAAATCGGATCGAAAACGGTTAGACTTTAGTTGAATTATGCATGAAAATATCTATATGATTTCGTGTTATCAAACTCCCCTAAGCTTGAATCTTTGCTTGTCCTCAAGTAAAACATGGAAAAGTCGGCAAGCACGAGGCAGCTTCTTCGTTCGCAGAGTTTGAAAAACCCGGGATTCTTGGTAGGAACAAGACGAGTATCATGACGACACTGGACTACAAGTCTTTGGAGGTCTCCTTTTTATGCAAATCGGTCTTAGTCATGCTACTGTAGCTTGGTGTCAAGGTTCTCGCGGCAAGTTCACCCTGTTTGTTCTAGCGCAATCACATTAAGCCCGTTGTCCGTACACTTTCATGGCAAGTCAACCTGTTAGTGAATATGATCTCATTTCTGTTTTTGATCTTCTTCATTGATCATAATTTTATGTCATTGATTTTCAATGAGTTTTTCGTGCCGTTGGGCTAAATGCTCGGGTGAGGAGCACCTAACTTAGAAGGAAACGTATCTTATATTCTTGGGCTTTTTAGCTCTCTTTTCATGATTTTTCATCTTTTTGGAGATCATACACTTATTTGCATCGGTCGTTTGCTTAGAAGTGTTTTTAGGATGGTGCTGACTGCTAGTGTAAACTACTTGGGGTTGGGTTTGCGTAGACACTTGAGACTTTGGTACACGTAGGTGGTGAAACCGACTCGCATAAACCGGAGATCTAAGGTGTCTGGACGATACTGGTTTTGTTAGAATTGTCGTTTCCTCGGAGTTTCAAAACTTGTTTTGAACTCAGGTGCATTCTCGCGGTGCTTTTGCTTTTGAGGAACAAATGAAAGTTTTTGTTTACGTTGAATAATGTGGGGATTGTTTGCGTAACGGGAAAAATATATAGACGAGCTTTATTTGCTAAAAATAGAAAGTGTTAAAATAGAAATTACGAGAATTCAAAGTGCAGTGAAATGGAAATAAAGGAAATAAAGGGAAATTCAGAGTACAGTGGAATGGAAATAAGGCTCCGCTCCCACACTATCTCGATCAGTGTCCTCACTGATCCTTGAAGCATGCGAGAGGGAGATACAACTGAAAATGAAAATACAAATAACTGAAATATAGTAAACAATGAAGGAAAAAATGGAAATCTAGTCTCGGCCTCTGTCACGTCCGTGCTGGCGTCCTCTGGCTCTAGCAAGGGCTACTCTGTCCTCATAGCTCATAGCTCCGGTGTGGTAGACGGTGTCTCGAAGTCCTTCGACCTGCAGGGTCAGATTCGCTAGGCTCTCAGTGATCGTAGCTTGGCCGGTGTGAAGTTGTTGCATTTGAGTCCGGTGCCAAACTTCGAACTGGTCAGCTCGCTGATTCTGCTGCTGCAGCATCGTGAGTATCTGTGCCTGCCGGTCTAGGGAGCGACGGAGGTCCTCTTCTGTGTAGTCTGGCACGGGATGATGACGGCGGCGGCGAGAAGATGTACCTACGGGAGGAGGAGGCTGCGATGCCTCTGGCTGCTCGGACCTGTCCAACTCAGCTTGGATTTCATCGTCGGAATCATGAGTGGGATCCTGAGTAGGAACAGCGGCAGCAGGAGGGGCAGTGAGGTCGAACAACCAGTTGGTACGGTCCTCTGGATGGATGCGGGTGCGGGACGGAAGGATGATGCTTCGGACGGTCTTGCCACGCACTACCGGATGGTATTTGCCGTCAGCTCTGGAGCGGATAAGATGAGAGGCTCTGCAGTGGTTGGTGTCTAGGAACACCGATGGGATGGAATGGAGGTGCTGGAGGCGGTTGCCAAGGTTCAGCCCAAGTGCAATAGCCGTGACAATCCTGCCAAAGTAGAATGGCTTCGAGCCACGGTTGCAGTTGGCCTGAATGTGAGCCAGCAGAAACGGGGCAGCGTTGACAGGTTCATTGTTGAAGACGCAATGAAGAAAGAAGAGCTCCTTGGAGTTCACTTTGTGGTTGCTGTCTCTAGCAAAGATAGTGTTACTCAACGCTCTGTGAAAGTACCTGATGGTTGGGTTATGGATATGAGTGGCGTGCAGGGAGTCCCAACCATCGGCATTGAGGTCGGTCAACTGATACCACAGCGCGAAGGCTTCGTGCTGGAACTGATCGGTGATGCGGCGATGAGCGTTGTCGCCGCGAGGTAGCTGTAGGATGCTGGCAATCTGGTTTTGGTGCATCTGATAGTTGACGCCAAACATCCGAAAGCAAGCGGCACCTGAATGCTGGTTAAGTTCGCCGCTGCTTGTGACGTAAGTGAACGAACTCAAGAACTCAAGAGTGAGTTGTTCGTAGGTTGGCTGTGGGTTGGTGCAGAGGTTCCAGATGCCTGCTCTTTGAAGCATCCAGGTTACACCTTCAAGGAGTCCGAGCTCCGTAAGCGATGGAAGGTGCGGGTAATGAGTCGGCTGGAGTGACCTCTGATGAAATGCAATGTAGTTTGCTCGTTGTCTTTCGCCTAACTCGCCTTCACTGAAGGTAATGTTGCTGACATCTGGGGTTTCTGCATTCCTTGCCATTGTTGGAAGATGGAGAGGTTTCTGAGGTTTGGGGTTTTTCTGCAGAGAGGGAAAAATGACAGAACGGTGGTTTGGAGGTTGAATTTGGAGTTGAAGTTTATAGTTCAATGTGGGGATGACGAAAATTCGTAGTGGGGTAGGAGTTAGGATGTTTGAAAGTGATAATGGGGGGAGTGGAAGAGAACACGAACCCTGTTTTATCAGATATTAGTTTCTGACTGCGTGACGGTCGTCACGTAGGTGTGACGGTCGTCACCCGCGTGACGCTCGTCATGAGGCTGTGACGGTCGTCACAGCAGCAAAATCTGCAGAACGCAGAATTTTGCTCCGAGGGCGTACTCGTAGTGACTTTAAGGCTTAGTATTGATACGGTGATGTAATATAACAGCCAACAAACAACAATTAATGCGAAAACAGAATAGTTGAATAAAAACTAGAATTGAAATAACATAAAATTGAAACAATTGTATGTAGTACATAATGAAAACTAACAATGCGAAAAATCCAAATGATTAAATGAAACTAAACTAGACTAGACTAAACTGAAACTACTGCTACGAGCTAATAACTAATCTTTTCGTGCCTTCAACTCATCGAATTTCTGTGAATAGTAGTCGAGTTGGTCGCAGACTAGATCCATGAAGCCTACCAGTTCGCTGTGCATGCTTGCGATATCAGCTTTTACATTAGTCAGAGCTTTATCAACATCGTCCAATCTGAGTAACACGGCATCCATTTTGTCGGTGGTCTCCTCAGGGATAGGCTCAGGATAAGTATTATAGTATGGAGGATTCGTAGGGTCTACTTCAGTTTCAGAGGCAGCGTCCTCATAGTACATATAGTCGTGTGCCTCAGAGATGTGGTCACTGTCATACATATAGTTTTGTGGTGTTGATTGTGGTGAAGGAGGTCCCATAGGCTCATCCAATTCGTAGAGCCAGTTATCCTTGTTGTGGATGCTTGTCATCAGATGATCAGGCAGTGTGAATAGCTGTACTGGTTTTTCGTTAATAAGGTACTCATACAGTCCAGGTCCCATAGTCCCTAAGATGCGCCTGTTAAAGCAGAATTGTATGTTCATGGGTCTGATGGTACCAAAACGAGTGCTGGCATTTAAATGGAATCTAAGGCCAAGCTCGTGGGCAATCATTGTTACTAGGCCTCCTATAAGAATAGGTGTCTGAGGTTCCAGCGTGAGGCGTTTTAAAGATCTCATCATGAAAGGCACTGCATTTACTGTCCGTCCCTGAGAAGCACAGAACATGATGAATAACTCCTCCTTAGACACTGTAGTAATATTTTCTTCTTTTCCAAACAAGGTGTGAGCTAGTATCTTATGGAAGTATCTGAAGGCTGGGTTATGAATGTCATCATTATGCATTCTGGCTGGTTCGGGGTGATAGTCGCCTGTGATTCTACCCCAGAATTGATCGAGTTCGAAATCAATATCGTCATCTTCTGCACTGATGAACACATGCGGTCTGCTAGGGAATCCTAGGAGGTTAGCTAGTGACATCCGGCTATGAGTTTGGTCCATTCCAAACAATCTGAAGGTAATCAACTCTGAGCGGGATCCAAAACCATAGTTGGGTGTGTATCTGAAAGAACTAAGGAATTCATAGGTAAGATCCTTGTAGGTAGCGAAACGTGTTTTCAGAGCAGTGTTCTCCCAACCTAGTTGATTGAACAAGTATTGAATGTTATCTGTGATCCCTAGTTTATCCATAGTAGCCTTATCATAATACAGCGTTAAGGCGAATTCTCTTTCGGTCAGTGCTGCAAATCTTGCCTTTTGAGCGAGTCCTTGGAAGTGAACATTTGTGAAGTCGTACTCGGCCATATTCGCAGGTAATTCGGAGAAAACAGAAGGAATGTTTTGAAGACTTTAAAAATCCTGAAAAGTTTGAAACAAGAAATTGAAGTCAGGATTTTTAGAAACGAAAAGCGGTAGAAACAAAAGACAAAAGAGAGAAAATAAAATAAGAATAAAAGTACGAAAATGAACGAAAGTAGAAAGTAGTAGTAATTTTAGAATTTTTGTTGGATTTTTCAAAGTAAAATTTTAAGGAAAAAAATGAAATGCAATAACGAGGGAAATTTGGGTTGCCTCCCAGTAAGCGCTGTTTTTAACGTCTAAAGCCTGACGATAGCTTGGTGATGAGCTATTCGGGTGTCTGAGCTAGAAGCTCAAGCAATGTTATATTGCTGACTTGAGGACTATTGTCGTTCTTATTGTAATGTTTTAGACGTTGCCCGTTTACGATAAATGGTGCATTTGTCTTATCGGTAATTTCAACAGCTCCACTCTGAAGTATTTTAGTCACTTCATAGGGTCCAGACCACCTAGATTTTAGTTTTCCTGGGAAGAGTTTTAATCGTGAATTAAAGAGCAATACGATGTCTCCCACACTGAATTGTTTCCTGATTGAACGTTTATCATGCCACTTTTTAGTTCGTTCTTTGTAGATACGGGCATTTTCGTAAGCGTCTAATCGAAGTTCTTCCAACTCGTGTAAGTTCAAGATTCGCTTTTCACCTGCCTTGGTGTAGTTGAAGTTGAGTGTCTTAATGGCCCAAAAGGCCTTATGCTCTAACTCTACAGGGAGATGGCAGGATTTACCGTAAACTAATTTATAGGGGGTAGTACCTATTGGTGTCTTAAATGCGGTCCTATAAGCCCATAAAGCTTCTTGTAGCTTCGACGACCAATCTTTCCTTGAGGTAGCGACAGTCTTTTCCAAGATCTGTTTTATTTCTCTGTTCGAGACCTCTACTTGTCCGCTAGTTTGCGGATGATAGGGTGTAGCTACTCGGTGCCGGACTCCATATCTAGAGAGAAGTTTATCGAATATTCGTGATATGAAGTGAGATCCTCCGTCACTAATGACGAGTCTGGGTACACCGAATCTAGGAAAGATTGTGTTTTTGAAGAGTTTGATTACTACTCGTGCATCGTTTGTTGGAGCAGCTATGGCTTCTATCCATTTAGACACGTAATCGACAGCGACGAGTATGTAGTTATTTCCAAAAGAAGGTGGGAAAGGTCCCATGAAATCTATTCCCCAGACGTCGAAGATTTCTACCTCTAAGATTCCTTTCTGAGGCATTTCATCGCGTCGTGAGATGTTGCCAGTTCGTTGGCATCTATCGCACTTTTGCACAGCGATGTGAACGTCTTTCCAGAGATTAGGCCAGAATAGGCCGGCTTGGAGAATCTTAGCGCACGTCTTGGACGTACTAGCATGACCATCATATGGTGCTGAGTGGCATTGGGAAATAATATTTTCTATTTCTTCCTCTGGGACACAGCGACGATATATGTTGTCGGCCCCTCTCTTGAAGAGTAGGGGTTCGTCCCAATAATAGTGTTTCAGATCGTGGAAGAATTTCTTCTTTTGCTGATAAGTAAGATCTGGTGGAAGCACGCCCGCAGCGAGATAATTAACGATGTCAGCATACCAAGGTAATGTGACTTGGGCATAGACGGTTTCTACGGCTTTTTAGAATTCTGGATCTTCCGAGATTGAATTGGGCATGTCACTTTCCAATTTGGCTATCAGACGTTCGTACGGGAAATCGTCATTTATCGGTACTGGTTCATGTCTGATGCCCTCTATTCGGGATAAGTGATCTGCAACAACGTTCTCGGTTCCTTTTTTATCTTTGATTTCTAAGTCGAACTCTTGTAGTAACAGGATCCATCTCAATAGTCTTGGTTTGGCATCCTTTTTGCTTATTAGGTACCTTATGGCAGCGTGGTCTGTGTATATTATAATTTTTGCTCCTACTAAGTAAGAACGGAATTTGTCAAGCGCAAATATAACTGCTAGAAGTTCCTTTTCTGTGGTAGCGTAGTTCATTTGGGCAGGATCTAAGGTTCTACTGGCATAGTAGATGGCATGGAGTTTCTTGTCCTTTTTTTGTCCTAGAACTGCGCCTACAGCGTAATCACTCGCGTCGCACATGATTTCAAACGGTAGTCTCCAATCGGGTGGTTGCATGATTGGTGTGGTGATAAGGGCTGATTTTAATGTTTCGAATGCTTTTAAACATTCGTCGTCGAAGACGAACTCAGCATCTTTCATTAACAGGCCGGTCAAAGGTTTTGTGATTTTCGAGAAATCTTTTATAAATCTTCTGTAGAAACCGGCATGTCCTAGAAAACTCCGTATTTCTCGTATGGATTTTGGAGGTTGGAGATCCTTTATAATCTCTATTTTAGCTTTGTCTACCTCAATCCCTCTATCTGATATGACATGTCCTAGAACTATTCCTTGTCTGACCATAAAATGGCATTTCTCCCAATTTAGGACGAGGTTTACTTTTACGCAACGTTCTAGTACCATTTCTAAGTTTTGTAAGCATCCTTCGAAACTTTGTCCACATACCGAGAAATCGTCCATAAACACTTCCATAATGTCGTCTATGTAATCTGCAAAGATTGCCATCATGCATCTTTGGAAGGTTGCTGGAGCGTTACAGAGTCCGAACGGCATTCAGCGGTAAGCAAAAGTACCGTAAGGACAGGTGAATGTAGTCTTTTCTTGGTCATCGGGATGGATGGGAATTTGGAAGAATCCTGAGTAACCATCTAGATAGCAGAAATATGAATGTTTGGCTAATCTTTCCAACATTTGGTCTATGAAGGGTAACGGGAAGTGATCTTTGCGCGTAGCCTTGTTAAGCTTCCTATAATCAATACACATCATGCTTCCAGTCATGACTCTTTTTGTTATTGATTCGCCTTTTTCGTTTTTAACTACTGTGACTCCTCCTTTCTTTGGTACGACATGAACTGGGCTAACCCATTCACTATCGGAGATCGGATAGATAATTCCTGCATCTAGCAATTTCTTTACTTCATCTCTGACTACAGTGCTCAGGATGGGGTTTAGTCTTCTCTGATGCTCTCGAGAAGTTTTAGAGTCTTCCTCTATTGTAATTCGATGCATACAGATTGAAGGGCTTATACCTTTTAAATCGCTTATGTTATAGCCTAACACGGTGGGGTACTTCTTTAGGACTTCTAATAACTTTTCGGTTTCTGGTTGTCCTAAGTCGGCGTTGACTATCACTGGTCTTTTTAGTTCATCGTCTAGAAATTCATATCTGAGGTTTTTGGGTAGTGTTTTAAGTTCTAAAGATGGGTTCTTCGGACCTGGCATATGGTTTGGGGTCAGTGCTAAGCTTTCGCTTAGGCTGTCGTCTTTGTACAGTTTACGCCAATTGTCGTCTTCAGAAATGTCGGGTATTTGAATCTTTATTATTTCTGAATACGTGGTCTCTTCATTTTCAAGTTCTCTTATGCATTCGTCAATTTCGTCTACTAAATAGCAGGTATCGTCTATTGCTGGTGCTTGTAAGAACTTGGTGAGAATGAACTCTATCTTTTCTTCTCCTACTTCGAATGTTAGCCTTCCTTTCTTCACGTCTATAATCGCTTCGGCTGTAGCTAGGAACGGTCTTCCTAGGATAATTGGGGTTACAGTGTCCTCCTTGATGTCCATGATTATGAAGTCGGTTGGAATGTAGAATTGTCCTATGCGTACTGGAACGTTTTCCAGTATTCCGACGGGGTATTTTACTGATCTGTCAGCTAATTGTACGGACATTTTGGTTGGGCTGAGGTCTCCCATATTCATCTTTTTGCATATAGATAAGGGCATAACACTGATACTGACTCCTAAATCGCATAGAGCTTTTTCTATTACGAACTTTCCTATGACGCAGGGTATGGAGAAACTACCTGGGTCTTTTAATTTAGGAGGCATGCGGTTCTGAATAATAGCGCTACACTCTGCAGTAAGTGTAACTGTTTCGTTATCCTCGATCTTTCTCTTATTCGACAGGATCTCTTTGAGAAATTTAGCATATGACGGCATTTGAGTTATCGCTTCTGTAAAAGGAATAGTAATATTCAGCTGTTTAAGGAGCTCTATAAATTTCTTAAACTGTCCTGAAGTTTTAGAGTTTATTAGTCTTTGCGGATAAGGAATAGGTGGTTTATATGGCGCTGGAGGTGCTTGAGTTTTTTCACTTGCGGTATCCTCCTTCTCGTTGTCCTCCTTCTTCTCTAACTCAGATTCCTTTTCTGCTTGTTCAGTTGGTTTCTGTTGCATGGCTGAGTTTTCGGTCCTCGGATCGATCGGTTCGTCCAATTCTTTTCCACTTCTTAGTATCACAGCATTTTCTTGGCCTTTGGGATTCTGTTCGGGTTGTCCAGGAAATGTGCCAGCAGGTGCGGCAGCAGATGCTTGTTGTTGAGCCACTTGTGATATCTGAGTTTCTAACATTTTGTTGTGGGTGGCTAAAGCGTCTACTTTTCCTGTCAACTGTTTAATTTGCTCGCTAGTGTGTATGTTTTGATTTAGGAACTCTTTGTTTGTTTGAGCTTGAGTAGCTATGAACTTTTCCATCATCAATTCGAGGTTTGATTTCCTAGGTGCATTCTGAGCAGCTGGTTTCTGATATCCTGGCGGAGCAGTAGGCATTTGCAATGCATTTTCGCTTTTGTAAGAAAAGTTTGGATGATTTCGCCAACCTGGGTTGTAGGTATTTGCGTAGGGATTTCCTTGAGCATAATTTACCTGGTCTGGCGGGATTCCGGCTAGCAATGGGCATTCGGGTGCATTATGAGTGGTGCTTCCGCATAACTCGCAATTTGGAGTTACTACAGCGTCAGTTGCAGTGGGGTTAACGGTCAGACTATCAATCTTCTGTGCTAGAGCATCTACTTTAGCATTGAACTTTTCAAGGCTGCTGATTTCGTACATCCCACCTTTCGCTGTGGTTTTCTCAGTTGGAGTGCGTTCACCTCCCCATTGGCAATGGTTTTGTGACATGTTTTCTATTAATTGATAGGCTTCATCGTATGGCTTATCCATAAGTGCACCGCCCGCGGCAGCGTCTATTGTCAATCTAGTATTGTATAGAAGCCCATTATAGAAGGTATGGATTGTCACCCAGTCTTCTAGACCGTGGTGAGGACATGTTCTCATCATATCTTTGAATCGTTCCCATGCTTCGTAGAAAGATTCAGTATCTTTCTATCGAAATCCGTTGATTTGAGTTCTAAGCATAGCAGTTTTGCTTGGCGGAAAATATCTCGCTAAGAAGACGTTCTTCAATTGCTCCCACGTCGTAACGGAGTTGGATGGTAACGATTGTAACCATGTCCACGCTCTGTCTCTAAGAGAGAATGGGAAAAGACGAAGTCTTATCGCGTCTGGAGTTACTCCATTTGCTTTCACTGTGTCTGCGTATTGTACAAACTTCGTTAGATGTTCGTTCGGATCCTCAGTTGCGTTTCCTGAGAATTGGTTTTGTTGTACAGCCGACAGCAATGACGGTTTCAGCTCAAAATCATTTCGGGTAATAGTTGGGGCAGCAACGCTACTTCTAGGCTCCATTTGAGATGGTGTAGCGTATGCCTTCAGCGGTTTGTTCGGAGGTCCTTCAGCCATCTCTGGTTCTTCTTCTTCTGATTTGGGAACGGGAGTGAGAGGTTCGGGAGTGTTATGTTTAAGTTGTTTGAGTTGGTACTCAATGATTCTACTTCTTAAATGTAAGAAGCGTTCTAGTTCTACGACCGAAGGTTTTACGATATCGCTTTGCGGGCGATTTCTTGGCATACAATCGACAGAACTAGTAAAGGAAAAATGAAAATTGTTAACCTAGTCTATACGGCGTAACAGAAGGTTACACTATTTACTAAACGGGTCCCCGGCAACGGCGCCAAAAACTTGATCGCGACTTTCTATGTCTAATACAACTAACTGCAAGTGCACAGTCTATCGCGTAGTAATAATAGATATCGATCCCACAGGGACTCGTAATCAAACTAGTGTTCTCGGGAGTTACTATGTTTAGCTAGGTAAAATATGTTTAAGGGAATAAGATTGTCACTAAAAAGAGAACTAAGATTTCTATTTAGATTATAATTAATTGAATCGATACGTAGTAATTGTGTTCTTCAGGGATTTGATAAATTACTGGTGTATGAAATAATTTTCAAAGTTTATTTAAGCAGAAAATGGAGATTTGAAGACTCTCGTCTCACGATGGTTATTGACGCTAATCATAATCCTAAGGGCCAAACGTACACTTTCGTATCCCGTTCGGGGTTAAAATTATTTTTTTGGAAATCTCTAAGTTCTAATTCATTTTAAAGTGCTTTCGCTGTTATTAAAACAAATGCCTAGTGTTTACTATCTGACCTTACCGCAGCTTTCGCTTGTTGGTTCGTATCTTAATTAATTTCCCACTTTCGTGGCAAAACTACTTTTAAATAAGTTCTCGCTTTCGCGACGAAGTTTATTCCGTGAATCAATTTTAAACACTCAGACCATAGATTACTTTTGTGAAAAGAAAGTTTTCCAACCAGTGGTTATCAAATCCCATTCGAATTATTACTACATATCGATTACCTAAGTTTAGCTAGACATGGATTTGGGAAAAACAAAATATAAATAAGAATAATAAATGATAATTTGCATTATAATAAAACTAAAGTCGATCAAAATGAAAACCTGTAAATATGCCAATTGGCCTTTGGGCAGATCCTCCACAGATGTTGGCAGGATTCTGGTCTTTAGTGCCAATTTGATCGTACAGTACAATAGAAATTACAGAAGAGCGGAAATGGGAATAAGGAAAGGTAAAGAGAAATGAATACAAATAAAACTGGAAAGTAATTGCTCTGGAAAGTAAATTCGGCAGCACTTCGTGGTATGAATGCAGCCCCCTTTCTGAAGTCCCCTGCTTCCCTTTTTATAGAAGTGGAATCCCAACGGTTATCTCTGAAGATGATGGACCTTGAGGCAGATAATTTAGGGAGTAGTGGTCCACTTTGTGGGAATTGGAACTGTTTCTTTGACGTGTAATCTGAGTGGGGCGTTTTTGCCTGCATGACGGTCGTCACAAGGTGTGACGGTCGTCACCCGTGTGACGGTCGTCATGAAGCTGTGACGGTCGTCACATCAGCAAAAACAGCTTGTTGCGCTTTTCATTGTGTTTTCACTCCTTTTTCGTCCATATTTCATCTGAGATTGCTTCTTTTCTTCATGTTGCCTTATTTAGACGTGATCGTTGAATACCTGCAAAAACATCAGACAAATACACGGAAATAACCCGAAATCGGATCGAAAACGGTTAGACTTTAGTTGAATTATGCATGAAAATATCTATATGATTTCGTGTTATCAAAATGACGCATGAAGGAAACTCCCAAGTAAAGGAGACAAAAGCCTTGGCGCTCATTCAGAAATACAAGGCCTTCAAGATGGAGGAATCTGAATCTATAGAAGCTATGTTCTCAAGGTTTCAGATTCTAACTGCTGGTCTGAAGGTTCTGGACAAAGGTTACTCTACTGATGATCACATCAAGAAGATCATCAGAAGCTTGCCAACAAGGTGGAGACCAATGGTGACAGCGCTGAAGCTTGCAAAGGATCTGAATAAGATCACTCTGGAGGAATTGATCAGTTCCTTAAGGAGTCACAAGATTGAGCTAGAAGAAGACGAACCTCAGAAGAAAGGTAAGTTTGTTGCACTAAAGTCTAACAAATCTGCTAAAGCTTTGCAGGTTATTGAAGAAAGCTCTGAAGAATCTTCCTCTGAAGAAGTTGAACTATCTTTGATGTCCAGAAGGATAAACCAACTCTGGAAGCACAAACAAAAGAAGTTCAGAAGCTTCAAGAGATCTGATCAGCATGGCGAATCTTCTAGACATAAGAAATCTGGAAAGAAAGATGTAGTGTGTTACGAGTGCAAGGAGCCTGGCCACTATAAAAATGAATGTCCCAAACTTCAGAAGGAGAAACCCAGAAAGAAGTTTGAAAAGAAGAAGAAAGTGCTAATGGCCACGTGGGATGATTCAGATGCTTCTGAATCTTCATCAGAATCAGAAGATGAGTGTGCTAATGTAGCACTGATGGCTGGCGTGGAGGACCATGAAGAAACTGGTGAATCTGGATCAAAATCAGGTTCTGAGGAGGTATTTTCTGAACTTTCTAGAGCTGAACTTGCTGAGAGCTTATCTGAAATTCTTGAAAGCTACAGCAAAATCAAACTCAAATACAAGAAGCTTCAAAGATGTCTTGCATCTGAGAATGATCAGCTGAGATCTGAAGTGGCTGAGCTTAAAGCAAACAATCTTAAAATGAAAAATGATTTAGAAAAAGCTCAGAAATCTGACTCAGATCCTATATCTTGCTCTAAAAACATTTTAGAAGAGTATGATTATAGCTTTCAGAAGTTTCTGTCCAGAGGCCTAGATAGAAGCAAGATGGCTTCAATGATCTATGGCGTAAGCAGAAACAACAGAAAGGGAATTGGATATGAATCACCCTCTGGGAAGGATTTAAATCCGAAACCTGTTGATCAACTGATCATTAAGTATTCTCCTCTATATACTCAGTTCAAATATGGTCATTTAAATGATATTAAGCACACACGTTCTGATCTGAACAAACCTGTGTTTAATAAACCAAAATTCCATCAGAACAAGGATGCTCTTAAGGGAAAGAAATTCAGAAATAATTTCAAACCTACTAACCCCAGAGGACCCAAGAAAATATGGGTACTTAAGGACAAAATTATTTTTGTTGCAGATGTCCTTAGAAGCAAAGTTGAGACACCAATCATGGTACTTGGACTCTGGCTGCTCGCGACACATGACGAGAAGAAGGTCTATGTTCCAAAGCTTGGAACATAGATCTGGAGGTGAAGTGAAGTTTGGAGGTAACCATAAGGGCAAAATAATAGGCTCTGGAACTATTGGTAATGGTATCCTCCCTTCCATATCTAATGTCTTACTTGTTGAAGGATTAACACATAATCTATTGTCCATAAGCCAATTAAGTGACAATGGTTATGACATCATCTTTAATCAAAAATGTTGTAAAGCTGCCAGTCAAAACAATGGTTCAATCCTCTTTAATGAAAAAAGGAAGAACAACATTTACAAAATCAATCTTTCAGAACTTAAGGTTCAGAATGTAAAATGCCTTCTGTCTGTTAATGATGAGCAATGGGTCTGGCACAGAAGATTGGGTCATATTAGTATGAGACATATATCTCAGATTAATAAGCTCAATCTGGTCAGAGGACTTCCTAAGTTGAAGTTCAACTCAGATGCTTTTTGTGAAGCATGTCAGAAAGGAAAATTTTTAAAATCCTCTTTCAAAACAAAAAATGTTGTTTCAACCTCTAGAACATTAGAGCTGCTTCATATTGATCTGTTTGGACCAGTGAAAACTGCATCTATCAGAGGCAAGAAGTGTGGATTAGTCATTGTTGATGACTACAACAGATGGACATGGGTAAAATTCCTGAAACACAATGATGAGTCTCATTCTGAATTCATTGACTTCTGCAAACAAGTCCAAAATGAAAAAAGAATTTAAAATTGTTAAAGTCAGAAGTGATCATGGTGGAGAATTTGAAAACAAATACTTTGAATTTTTTTTAAAGAAAATGACATTGCACATGATTTTTCTTGTCCTAGAACTCCTCAACAGAATGGAGTTGTAGAAAGGAAAAATAGAACATTGCAAGAAATGGCCAGAACCATGATCAACGAGACTAACATGGCAAAACAAAGTATGTAAAGGAACTTTTGAAGAAATTCAACATGTCAGAAAGCAAGGTAGCAAAGACTCCAATGCATCCTACAAGCACACTGGGTAAAGAGTAGGTAAGTAAAAAGGTAGATCAGAAGCTCTACAGAACTTGACTGCTTATAGGCCTGATATTCTCTTTCGTGTCTGTCTATGTGCTAGATTCCAATTAGATCCTAGAGAATCTCACTTAACAGCTGTTAAGAGGATTCTGAGGTATCTGAAAGGTACTACTAATGTGGGTTTGAGTTACAGAAGATCTGATGAATACAAATTAGTTGGATTCTGTGATGCTGACTATGCTGGAGACACAATAGAACGTAAGAGTACTTCTGGAAGCTGTCAGTTTCTGGGAAGTCATATGATCTCTTGGTTCAGCAAGAAGCAATCCACAATAGCGCTATCAACAATAGAAGCAGAATACATTGCTGCTACTGGTTGTAGTACACAGATGCTCTGGATGAAGAGTTAACTAGAAGACTATCAGATTCATGAGAGTAATATCTCTATTTTCTGTTATAATACTTCTGCTATTTGCCTTTCTAAGAATTCAATTTTGCATTCTAAGGCAAAGCACATAGAAATTAAGCATCATTTTATCAGAGACTATGTTCAGAAGGGAATTATTAGTTTGAATTTTGTTGATACAGACCATCAATGGGCTGATATCTTCACAAAACCCCTTGCTGAAGATAGGTTTAAGTTTATTCTGAAGAATATTAGTATGGATTTTTGTCCAGAATAAAACTATTACTCAGAAGAAAATTTATTCTGATGAAATATGAATAATGTATATGTTCTGAAGTAATTTTTCTGATTATTTCTTTTAGTACATTATTTATTCTGTGAAACTCTGATCTAACAAGTCTCAGAAGATCTGAGCGTTGTTTAACGTTTCTTTTTCTTAAGATATTCAGAGGCACATCAACATCAAACACGTGTCACATGATATCTAAAAAGGTGGAGTGTACTCAATAAGACACCGTTCTGAGGTACTGTTTGTATTCTCAATTTCTCGTTTTCCTCCCCACGCTTGTTAGAATCATTAATTGCTTTTAATTAATTATTCTTTTTTATGTGACCTTCTGTTTTCTTTTTAATTTATTAAATGCTGAACGTGTGTAAGTGTGCCCTAATTGTTGCCCTATAAATGCCACAACACAACACCATTTCACACTTTACACTCTATCTCTCACGTTTATGCATTTCTGTTTTCTCCATTGTTTCTTCATCTCCTCCAAACCCAAAACCCAAAGAAGCTTTCGTTATCTCACTTCTTCAACAATGGAAATATCATCTTCAACCTCTCAATAATTTGAATCAACAATGGTTGCTGTTTCTTCTTCTGCAATGGGTCCTACTCCGTTCACAGCACCTGAAAGAACTCTCCTTACTCTCATTGATCAACTGGAAGTTCTTTGTGAGTTTTTGATTGATTTTGAAAGTATTGTTAATAATGGTTTTGATTTACGTCCAAGTGTGTCATCACAAGGATGGACACAGTACTTTGACAGACTGGTTGGTCCAGTTTACCCTTGTTTGGTCAAAGAATTCTAGATTCATGCAAGAGTTTTCCCCAAATCCATCATGTCTTCTGTTCTGGGCAAGGAAATCATTATCACAAAGGATCTGATTCGGAAGCTGATAGGTTATCAAGAATCAGATGGTGTTACTCATCTGTCAGCTAATCGTGTGGATATGGATGAAGTGTACAGTGAGGTGTTTACTTCTGGAGAAGCCTCAAGCAAGATAAAGGATCTGAAAGTTCAATACAAGATCTGGGCTAAGATCTTCTTAGGCTGCATCCATCACAGAAAATCAACAAATTCACCTGATTACATTAACTCTGATAAGATGTACTTCATGTATTGTCTGGGCAAAGGTATTAAGGTGGATCTGCTTTACTTTCTCTTCACCCATCCGTGGACTCATGTGAAGTAATCTAGAGAGAAAATCAGAACTAAGCACCAAAAGATGAGAAACTGGATACCCATGGGAAGACTTATTTCAGATATTCTGACTGAGAATGGCTTGGTTGGTCATCTGACAGAAGCTGGCATGACAGAAAAAGTCGCTTCAGTTGTTGGAAAACCTCTGAATAGAAAAAGTCTGCAGAGGATGAGGATTGTAGAAGAACTTACTTCTACACCTGATCAGATCAACTCTGAAGAAGTCAGCAAGAGAAGAATTCCAGTGGATGACTTCCCTCTTTTCTCTGCTGATGAACCCAAGGGGATTATTCTGGCTTACATAGCAGATTGCCTAGCAGATGGAACTCCTATTATAGAACATCTGATTCAAAGAGCATATCAACCTGGATTTGATTTTCATGGGGAGAGACAGAGGAAGAAAAGGAAAGTCTCAGAAGGAGGATCTTCTAAGCCCAAGAGGAAAGCTTCTGGCGAGGCATCTTCTGCAAAGCCAAAGCGTGTCAAGAAACAGAAAGGTAACCCTGCTTCTGCTAGTTTAGATTCTATTTTAGAAATAGTAAAAGAAGTACTAGCATCTGAACCCCCTTCTTATGAACCTATTCCCTCACCTTCTCCTCCTCACGACTCTGAACCCATTCCTTATGAACCAGAAAGATCTCAACCTATTCCTTCTACACCTAAACCACATAAAACTTCTGAACCTCAACAACTACAACCATCTGAACCACAATCTTTTGTACCATCCACACCTTCATTCAACATACACCAGAAAAACACTCCTGATAAAACCCCAAGTTCTGCTCCACATACATCTGAACCACACCCATCTGAAAACCAACCTTCTGAAATTCCCCCCTCTGAAAAACAAACTTCTGAACAACAAACAGAAACCATTCCATCTGATCCTAAACCAATGGTTCTTGATCTTCAACCTCTTATGACTATCTATCCAGTTACCTCTGGATCATCTTAATCCTCTGAATCTTCTGATTCTTCATATTCATCTGATTCCACAGATTCTGATAGATCTGATTTCATTTCATCTATTCTCAAACCTTTTGTTTCCATCCCTTCTGACCCTGATAATAAAACCTTCTCATCTGAACCAACCCCTTCTAAAACTCAGTTTGCTAAACCTTCATCTGTCCATACTTTTTCTTCATACCCACCTGTTATCTGTATCCCTTCTTTTTCCATCCCCTCCACTTCTGAAACCACCAAAACACCTTCACTAGAAAACTATCTGAAACCTAAACCTAGGCTGGATGTTGATACTTTATTTGCTGGGTTTGAAAAAGAATTAAACATGTGGTTATTGACTGTCAAGAAGAAATGCATGTCCAGTTTGAATCCTGATGATTCCGAGGCTATCTGGCAAAGATTCAGATCCAGATTTGACTCTGTAGCATCCAATCTTCAAGAGATTTGCACTGACGATGCCAAGGTCAAATTTTCTGAGGCTGTTAGACAAACTCTTCTGAGAGTCAGCAGAAACCCCACTTTGCTTCTGGAAAACACGCCTGCAAAGGACGTGTGTATTCCTTCTAAAGTCTTGGTTGCTTCTAAGACTGCTGAAGTAGTTTGCTCTGAAGTAGTAGCTCCAGAAGTCGCTGCTCCTGCTTCTGAGACTCTTGACTCTGCTCAACCTACTGACATGGTCGTTCAGAATGTTTCTACATCTTTGGTTCTTCATGATGCCTCCGCTTCTGCATCTGCTCCAGAGTCATCTAAAGTGAAGAAAGAAGACGAAGAGCTGCATGCTCAGATTGCTGAACTCAAAGCTAGAAACACTGAGATGAAATCTTGGATGGTTAAACAAGAAAAGACAACTGATGAAATCAATACATGGATGGCAAAACAAGACGAATCCACATCTGAGATAATGAATCTTCTGAGGATGTTGGCTTCTCGTCCTTCTTAGTTTTTCTGTGTTGTTTATGCACTTGTTTTACCTATCTGTTTGTGTTTGTCTTGGATATTGTTTATCAATGCATCTGGATGTTATGTTTTTTTTCTAAATGAATTTATCTGTTGCTTTATTGTCTTTCTCCTGTTATCTTTTTTTCTGTCTTAAAGTTTTTCTTAAAAGATTTTCTTTTTGATATGACAAAAAGGGGAAGAAATTTGTAATTTTGATAATTCACATAAACAATTACCAAAGGCAACTCATAAATGATAATTTTTATCTAATCATATCTTTGAGTGTTTCAGAGCAAATAATTCTCATCTGATAAATTCTAAGAATTAACTCTGAACTAAAAGTCTGAGAATCTGCAAGTTTCCTCTGAAGGTGAAAAGAATACAGAAGCTGAAAGGGAAGTATCTAATCTTTTCAGAAGTATTCATTTCAAGGGGAGATTAATATTCTCATGGGGAGTAATATTTCTTTTCTATTTAAACAAAATTTCCCATAGTTTTTGTCATCATCAAAAAGGGGGAGATTGTTAGAACACAGATTGATGTTCAATATATCTCATTGTTTTGATGATAACATTAATGAAATTTTGTATAGAGAATTTATATACACTAATTTTGTTCAAGTGTTTATTTGTTTCAGATATCAAAATTAATATTATTCTGGAAGCAAGAACGCCTCTGAACACCACAGAACGAAAAAGCTCTGAGCGTCAGAAGCAACACATCAGAAGACTCTGATATGCTACAACGACTCTGAGCGAAGCTAAGAAGAACTTGAGCAAAGAACATACGTAAAGCTTCAGAAGACTCTGGAAGTACTCAACGCTGCAAGTATAGAAGTTCTGATAAGCAAGTATGCTCTGATAAGGATTTCACGCTTAAAGCACTTTGCTGCAAACTCTGATAGAGAAACTCTGATTGAGTTAACTCTGACCTGAACAACTAAGAACATCATCAGAAGTTCTGATGGAAGGCGTTCCAAAGTTGTTGAAGAAGATGTTGTTCAAATAAATATCCGTTGGTATATTCTTTGTCTCTTCTTAAATGGATCTTTCCCCATTCATGCTTGACACAGGATTTCAGATAAAAAGGATTTGTCAGAACATTCCTCTTCTGAGAAAGGAAAAGTCAATAGAAGACAAAAAGAACAGAATGCACAGATTGCACAGTCTTTGAGAAAAGATTTCAAAGTACTATAAAAGCAAGCATTAGCATCACTTCAAAGGTTGACGGAACTATTGACAAATTATTCAAGCGCTCATTCAAATATTCTTCAAGCTGAAATAGTTTTCATTCTCGTTCATTAACTTGTGTAAAAATCACTGTTATGATATAACTTTTTAGAAGCACATATTAAACACATTTGTTAGTTTATATTTGTAAAAGATTTCCTTAAGAAGACCAAGTTGTGGTCAGAATTTCTTGAGAAGACTAAGACAATTGTCTTAGTGGTTTACACTGTAATCAAGTTTGATATAATGGATTAAGTCCTTGTTAAGAAAGGCAAATCACCTTGGTAGGGTGGACTGGATTAGTTTGAGTTCAAACGAACCAGGATAAAAATACTGTGTTATTTTTCTATCATCCAAATTGTTTTAAAACCCTTATTCAACCCCCCCCCCCCCCCCCCTTCTAAGTGTTTTTCTCACCTTCATACTCATGTAGATTCCTTCAAGGAAAAGTTACTTGAAAAATATTAGGATATTCAAGATCAATATTCCTAATGAACATGAAGTGCAAGGCCTAATTCAAGATTTCTTCATCTAAAACTTGATCGTGATTTTCTGAGTCTAACGGTACTAACTGCAAGTGCACAGTCTATCGCATAGTAATAAAGATATCGATCCCACAGGGACCGGTAATCAAACTAGTGCTTATCGGTTGTTACTATGTTTAGCTAAGACAGAAAATGTTCTAGATAATAAATGTGAAGTTATGAAATATAAAGGAAATAATAGTTACTGGTTTAAGGAATAACGGTATAAGGATATCGGTATGTAATACTTTAATTATCGGGGATCCGACAGGTCACCGGTGCTTTTTAGCTTTTGCAAATATTTTTCAGAAGAAAATACTCGTTTAAAGACCTTTGCATCACGCTGGTTGTTGAATCTGGTCATATTTCTAAGGAGGAATGTACGCTCTCGGTATCCCATTCGGGGTTAAAAATACTCTTTGAAAATGAATAAATTCTGATTAGTTTCAAAGCGCTCTCGCTGTGTTTACTATCCGGTTCAAACCCCACGCTTTCACGTGTCGGCTCGAACCTTAATAAATTTCCCACTTTCGTGGCAAAACCGTTGTAAGTAGCTCCTCACTTTCATGACAAAGGATATTTAGAAAATTAGATTTAAAAACTATAACCAGAAAAATTATTTGTAAAAAGGAAAAGTGCATCGAATGTTATCGAATCCCGTCCTACTAATTGGATTACATACCGATAAAATCAGTTTAGCTCGACATGTTAACTAATGAGATCATAAATAAATATAAGCAGTAAAATGATATAACATGCATACTGAATAATAAAATAAGTAGTTGATTAATAAGAACCTGTAAGTATCACTGATACTGGATTCTCGAGTAGTCCTCCACAATGTCGGCAGGATTCTACTATGGCGAAAATAAAAGTGCAGAAAGAAATAACAGTGCTCTGAACTAAAGGGAAAAGGAAAGGAAAACAATAAAAATGGAAATGGCTTCAACAGAATTTTTGGCAACGATTTGGTACGTAGAATGAAGCTCCCGTTTTTGGTCCAACTGCTATCCTTTTATATTCGAGGTTGCATGAGGAAATGTTAGAGGAAACTCAGTTGAAGGAGAGAATTCTCAGGGAGGTCATATTGGATCATGCCTAAATTCTCTCCCCTTCATGCCCACGTTTCTGTTGTTTACGTTAATACTGATATTAGGACCGTGACGGTCGTGGCCATGTTGTGACGGTCGTGGCCATGTTGTGACGGTTGTGGTGGTGTTGTGACGGTCGTGGTGGACTGAAAACGCGAGTCTTTTGTGGTTTTCTGGGTTTTTTTTTCTCCTCTTTTGTCCCTTTCATACGTGCTTTACTATGTCTTGCTCATTTTTAGCGTGAGTATGCAATACCTGCGAAAACACTTAGCAAACATGCAGAATAATCGGGATTCGGGTTGAAATCATACAGTTAATCAATGGAAAATACGACAATAATAAGGTACATTTTTCGTGTTATTAATTTTGTTTCAAATTCTTGATCAAATAGAGTTCAAATTTGCAAAGCATGAGTCAAGATCACAAGTTCATAATTCAAGACTTCATCCATTTCAAACAATGGTATAAGGGAAATCCATCATTCAAAGTTCAAGATTCATGAATTCAAGACTAGAATCTTACAAAGGGAATTTCATGACATTACAAGAATTCCATTTGTTACAAAGTTTCCACCTCTAAGTAATGTTTAGAAATTAAGCTATTTCTAGTCTTAGTTCAAGTTTCTAATCAAATTCATGCTATGATACCCTTCATGCCCCAACAAGTTTACATGTTCCACATTATGCCCACAAATACCCAAAGAAAATAATTAAGATTCAACTTAACATTGAAACATTTCAAGATCAAGACTATGCATGCTTAGTCATGGGCAATTTTAATGTGATCTAAAACAGTCCCATGCAAGAAGAGACAAATTGCCTCATATAACAAAACCAATTTATGTCACAAAACCAAAGGAATAAACTCATGGTAATGCATCTACACATCAAATATCAGAATTTAAAAATTTTGTCAAAGGTAGTAACATTGACCACAAGGGAAGTCCAAGCACAAGCCAAAAAATGGGTACAAGATTTGAGAGCTATACAAAGTGCTACAGAAAAAAGACAGGCTAGGCAGGTGTAGTAGCAAAAATACAGCATGGCAGCACACATGAAAATGGAAAGAATTGGGAGTGACATCAAGAAAGTAGTAAGAGGCATTTCTCAATGAAAATTTTGAGGTTTTGAAAGAAGTGAAAACCCTAATGTGCTGAGATTAAAAGGAAAGGGAGCAGCAACAAAAAAAAGGAGAGATGGAGAGCAAGAGGCATTGAGAAAAAAATCAGAAAAAAGGCATTAAGAAAAAAAAAACAAAAAAAAAGAGATTGAGAAAGAAAAACCATTGAGAGAACAAGAGAGGGATAGAAGACCAGAAGAAGGGAGTGGATCATAGAGCATCATCCAACAAAGGCCATTGGTGGTTAGAAGGAGAATAGTAGCTATTGGGCATCTTTTCTTTCAAACCCTTATCTCTTTATATATATTTTGCATGTTTTTATTTTCTCTTTTAAGTAATATTTGTATTGTTCATATTGTAATATGGTCTCAAGAGTAACCAAGAAATGTTGTAAAAACCAAATAAAAAATAAATAACATAGTGTAGTTTTTATAGTGAAATGAGTTGAAAAATACTCATTTTTCCTGTCATGTTCACACTGCGAACATCCCCTTCGCCTAGAGAACATGCTTTTGTGGTACTAAAAGTGCCACTGGACAGTCAGTTTCCCTTGTTTTTAGCCAGCGAGTTGTTTGTTGGCACCTTCGCACTGCGAACTTTGGCACCTTTTGCCTCTGTTTGTGTTCGCTAGGAAGTTCGCACAGCGAACTTCTTGTTGTTTTTTTTGGGCAGCTTCGCACAGTGAACTTCAGTGCTTTTTGCCTCTGTTTATGAATAGTGCGTGTTCATTGGGAACTTCGCAGAGTGTCATAACCCAAAATTTACCCTTATATCACTGATCATTTTGCATTTCATTCTGATCCGTATTTCGTTTTAACTAACCGCTAATCGGTTTGCTCAGTCGTTTCGTTTGGCAAGAAAATAATACCGCATGCTAATTCATGGAGTGCAGACGTAGCGTCGTTCTGTTGACGATTACAGAGTCAATTTATCCTCAGAGGATCCCTAGGAAATCATGGTTTCTTGTTTCCCGATTTACACGACAAGTGGTTTGAGAACGGGTGGATTTCTATGATAGTATTGACGTCGGATTCTTCTTGATATAGTCCGTCTTTATTTGAGAATTGGGATTTAGTCGTCAGATGGATTTTTGAGTGCCGTTTGATTTATAACCGTATTGTTTGGAGGTTGTTAGAATAAATGGATTTGGTTTTGAATCGGTGCGAAATTTATTTCAAATGAGTCATCTGAACAAGTTCGAGCCGCATTTGTTTTTTCGTTCTCTGTCTGGTTACGAGTTACGGTATAAAGGCGCGGTGAAATTTTGGTTTACATTGGATTTATAGTGAACAATAATTTGGTTTTGTCGCGAGTATCAGTGGATTCAATTCCGGTTACGAAAGTCAGGATTATTCGAGATGCGTCTTGGAATTTAAGTGCGGGATAAAATTCATTTTGCTACGAAATTGGATTTATTTATTTATTCATTTGAGGCCATATTCACCAATTTTTATTACTGAGTACGAGTTAATTTTCAAAGGTCCAGTTGAATTCAGAATTTGCATCAGACGTCAGTTAATTCTAAGTATTTGCAAGCGGTTAAGTTTCAGTGTCGAGTTTATTCGAAAACAGATACAGATGGATTTTAGTCGGAAAATAAGATCTCATTTTATTAAAGATTGAATTTATTTATTTTTCCATTTCCGTACAACTTTTTATTACATTATTATTCAGGAATTTACACTTTTTGAGAATTACAAATCAAGTCCTATCTTCTAAAGTCCTAAAGTTCTAAAATGAAAGTCTTCTGAGCCTTCCAGATCTCTGATTATTCTTCATCTTCGAATCTCCCAAACCTGTACAATTAGACACGTCAGACAAAAATGGTTAAGGGTCAGTTAATCGGAAAAATGGTTTTTAATTTTTTCTGAGTACATTCATCATTGGGTCCGGGAGGGGTAACAAGCGAATGCCACCAAAACCTCCCGATTTCACTTTTCGACCTCGGCAAAAAAATCCGCTAATCTCTGTTCAATTTTCTGAGAGAGAGAGAGAGAGAGAGAGAGAGAGAGAGAGAGAGAGAGAGAGAGAGAGAGAGAGAGAGAGAGAGAGAGAGAGAGAGAGAGAGAGAGAGAGAGAGAGAGAGAAAGTGTTTTCGTGAAAATGATTTTGCAGCCAAACAGATCCTTAAGGAAAAACGGACCCAAAACCATAATCAGATCCAAAAATCAAAATCATAAAACAATTTCACAAACCAAATCTGGATATCAAAAATCTCAGAAAATCATCATAATAAATCCAAAAAAAATCACAATAAGCCGAATATGGGTCAATGAAAAACGAAAATCCAGAAGTCAATCAAATCTGTGAATCTCAGATTTCATCAATAAAAAAATAACATAAAATCCAAGCCCACAGCTGTGTGAAAAGATTAAAAAGCGGTATAAAATCATCATGAGAAATCAGAGAAGGGGGCCGCCGCAAACCACAACGAAGAACCCTAAAAAACACATCACAAAAAAACAACCAACACAAGGATCCGCAACCGTAACAACATCAAAAAGCCAAATCCATCAGAAATATCATTCCCGACCAGAACCCCCAAGACGTCAAACACCATCATCGTTCATCAAGGAACAAACATCATCGCGCAACCATCACCATCAACGAACCACAATGCCACCCACGAGCCTCAGGGTCGTTCATCATCAGCCACAACAAACAGAGTAAAAATAAAAAAAAAATCGTGGCTAGAACGAAGAACATCACTCAAACGAACATCACAAATCAAACCGCTCCAAACCCAGAAAGAGGGTGAGCAATTTTTCTTTAACAGGATGTTTATTCTTTTTGTTGGATTCATAAGAAGAAGAAGAAGAAGAAGAAGATTCATGAGGAGGAGGTGAAAAAACGGACGAAACAACAATGGAAGAAGGAAGCTTAGAGAAAGAACCAAGGGGAAGATGTCCGCCGCAACAAAAATAGGGTTCTTAGAACCCTAATTTTTTTCCCAACCTTTTATATTTTGTTAAATGGGTCGGGTCTGGTGGGTAATGACCCAGCCCGACCCGTTTTGATTTATATTTTTATTTTATGTGTTTTTTGTTTTATTTAATTATTGTTTTGTTTTTTATTAATTAAAATGTAAATTAACAATAAACAAAGCTTTTTTTAAAAAAATTAAACTTTTACAAACAATTTAACTCAAAAAAATTTTTTAATAAAAACTAATGAATTTAATTTAAAAACTAAATTTTCTTTAATAAAAACCTAACTGTCCTTTAAAAAAAAAAAATTTATAATTTAAAACTAACCTTTTTATAAATTAAAACTAACTCCCTTTTTCTTTAAATAAATCTAACCTCCTTAAAAATTAATTATTGATGTTTTCTTTTCTTCTTTCATAAAAAAATAAAAATCTAACTTTTTAAAATTAACAATTAACTTTTCTTTTTTAATTTAAAATTCTAAACTTTCTTAATTTTAATTTCTAACACTTTCACATTCCAAAATCTCTAATTTCTAATTTAACCTTAACCTAAAATTCGTTTTCCTTTTAAATTAATAGCGTAAAATCCTAATGTTGTCCCGATTAATTTATCCGTCTAATTTTTATGTTGAATTTGTTTACTAACCTTTTATTTTTGTAAACTATCTAATGATGTCGTTGCTTCTCATCCCGTTATTATTCACTTGTATTTCTTATTCTGACATCGTCATTAAATTATTAATCCTTCATTGTTCATTTATCTTACAATAATTTCCCCTCCGAAGGAAAGGTCTAGCCGTTTAACCGCCGCGTCAATAGTCCTTAACCCTTACATCTTTCACTTTTCAAACCGAGACTCCAATTCGCCGTACTCGTGCTTAGGCGTCCCGCCGTGGACAATTTTACCCTTTACCCTAGCCTTAGGAATACTCTTCACCTTTTCAATTCAACTTACAACGTAGAAGTCGGAGTCGCCGCACTCTACGTAAGTGCTTCCCTAGGAACGTTTGCATCCCCTTAGAACCTTGACCACAGTCAAGAAGTTCCTTACCTCCCTCTATGAGGGGAACTACGATTACTCTGATTTCATCCCCTACCTCGGATACGTAGGCACAAGATGCGAATCTTGGCGAGTAAACTTAGGACTAACCCGTTAGGTCTTCCTTTTTACCTTTAACCCTTAGCATTACCCTTAAGCATATAACTTTAGCAATAACACATTTAAAACAAGAGGTTCTTGTAGAGTACTACAGAAGTTTATGATGTTAATACCTTCCCTAAGCTTAACCAACCCCCGAACCCTAGATCTTTTCCCGCATTGTGTTTACGATGCAAAACTAGGTTTTTCCTTTCTTTAACCTTTCCTTTGGATAAATCAAAGAACGGTTGCGAATTAAGATTATGATTCAAATTAATCAATAATTTGATATCCTATTCTCACCGCAACCGAAAATGGCGACTTCACTGGGGAAAATTTCTGATCTTTTGAGGGTTATCCCTATCTCGTTTGTGCTTGCTATTTGCTTATTATTTGCTATGAATATATATTGTTGTACCTTGCTTGGGGTATCATTGTTGTGAGATAAGTCCTACACCCGAACTTGAGTGCAATTTATATAGGAAGGTGATATATTCGATGAGGCTTATAGGGAGTGATTCCCGACCAAGCTAACTTGAGAATCACTGCTCAGTTGAGGACCTCTTGAAAATTAGTACTATTGAATGAGTATTCGTGAAAACACTTACTATTTTCGACTAGGAGTCTATGATATTGGGGACCGTAGTTACCTAAACACCACTTTGGCCTTATCTAGGACGTAGTGTGGGGACTATGAGGGAGTATTCCTAAAATAGTTGCTACGCAATACTACACTCAAAAGAGGTTCTCTTGAGAATATTATTAACCATCGAATCAATCGGGAAATTGATAATATCCAAAAGATGCACTGATGACTTTGGGCACCAATTTAGAACCCTTGTTCTCCAGGTACAATTAACTTATAGCACACACCTTTTTGGGATGGGTAGACCTTGGCTCCGCTCATTGTCCCTCTAACCTAGGACCCTTGTGTGTTTGTGTGTGTTTGTGTATTGCATCCATAAAGCATCATATCATTCCTAGTTTCAAGGAATTCCATTGTCCTTTGCAAATTAAAAAAAAACATCTTACATTTCAAATCAAAACTTTTTCAGCTTTTCCTAGAAAATGTTTGCAATCGACCGTTAAAATTCTTGAAACCGTTGCATTACACTGCATCGTGTCTTACATTACATTTGTCTCTCGGGTTCTTATTCTCGTTTCTCTCGCCTTCCAGTTCTGTCACCCTGAGTCCTCCGCATCAGTACAACACTAGAGCCCAAGCTCGGAAAAGGATGGAGGACCAAATTCAAGAGATTGATCGTTTCAGCAATGAACTCGAAGACCTTCAAGGAAGTGTGGGGAAGATTATGGAGATGTTACAAGTTCTTAATGCAAAGATGGATACTCAGCCCACTGTTGTTTCTGAGATTGTCAGTACTATTGTGGACCCTCCACCAGCTGTTACTATTGCAAGTGTACCTACTTATGGTTTTCAACCCGGTTTTGTGCCTCCTCCCGCTGCCATTCCTCTTGTTCAACCAGTTCAACAAGTTGTTCCTTTGGTTTTCGAAGTTCCTCGAGTGGTTCCTACTTTTGCACCAGCTACGGTTCATACTCGCGTGCAACCTTATTTCAATGAGCCTATTTATGATATTCCTGATGAGAATGATGAGGGAAATGAGTGACATGAAAAGCTTTGTGAGTATGTTGAAACTATTGACAAGAGATTGAGGAAGATGGAAGTTGATCAAATTTTTGGCGCTGCCGCTAGAGATGTCTGTTTGGTTTCCGGTTTGGTTATTCCTCTGAAGTTCAAGACTCCAAATTTTGACAGTTATGAAGGTGCTACTTGTCCTAAGAATCATCTGATTATGTACTACCGTAAGATGGATGCTCATGTTGAGAACGACAAATTGATGATTCATTGTTTCCAAGACAGTTTGAAGGGTGCTTCCTCCAAGTGGTATTTAACTTTGGATCAATCTCGCATCAAGTGTTTCCAATATTTATCTGATGCTTTCATCAAATATTACAAGTATAATATGGATCTGGCTCCTAATAGAAGACAATTGTTGAGTATGTCACAGAAGAGTTCATAACCATTTAAAGAATATGCTCAGAGGTGGAGAGAGATTGCTTCGCAAGTAGAACCTCCTTTGACTGAGAAAGAGTTAGCTGATTGGTTTGTTGATATTGTTCGTCCAAAAATTTTATGAGAGAATGGTTGGTAGTGTGACTACAAATTTTTCTGATATCGTTGTTGTGGGTGTTAAAGTTGAATTAGGTCTGAAGAGTGGTAAAATGTCAAGTACTTCGGGTAGTTCAAGCTCTAAAGACCAAGCAAAAAAACTTAATTCGGCTCTCAAAAGAAGAAAGAGGGTGAGACTAATGTTGTATCCTCAGGTAGACGAAGAAATCAATCTTATCAACATCCGCAGAATTATGCTCAACCTCAAGGTTATCCGGTTCAGTATGCTCAACAGCCGTATGTAGCCGCTATTGCACCCGCCTTTAATTAGCAAGTTCCTACTTATCAACCTGTGCAACCGGCTCCTATCTACCAAGCTCTTCCTAATTACCAACAAGCGCCCAACGCTCCTGCTTATCAACAACCTAAAAGTAAGGCTCCTCATCAGAGTAGTCCTAACAGGAGACAATACAATCCTTGTCCGCCGATTCCGATGACTTTTACCGAGTTGTACCCTTCATTAGTGCAACAAGGTCTGATTACTACCCGAGCATTGGGTCCACCTCCAAATCTTTTACCTGCCAATTACAATGCCTCCGCTCATTGTTTATTTCATGAGGGTGCGCCCGACCATGATTCGGAAAACTGTTATGCTCTTAAGAACTTTGTAAGAGATTTGTTGGAAAAGAAGATTTTGTCTTTCGATGATCCTCAACCGAATGTCAAGAGCAACCCTCTGCCTAACCATGGGACTGTTAATGCTATTGATGATTCATCTGATGAAAGCCTTATTCTTGATGTCGCTCTGATCAAGACTCCTCTCAAGATGTTCCATTTGAAGTTGTTTGAAGACAGTCTCGTATCGACCTCTCATGTCGACTGTACAAGTTGTGATGTCAGTACTAAGGGTTGTTTGTTGGTTCATAATGATGTTCAGAAATTGATCAACAATGGTTTCCTACAAGTGGTTAACAAAATGAAGAAGGATGAAGTTGATGTGATTAAGCCTTTCTTCAACTTGCCAGAACCGAAGGTTAAAGTGCCAGTGTTTAATTTGCCAGGGGAAAGTTCTACCAAGCCAGTGTTCCATATATCGAAGCCGGTTACTCCTTCCGTGAATCAGCTGAAGCCGATAATTATTCAGAAGCCAAGTCCATTTCATTTCAGTGATCCTAAAGTTGTACCCTGGAAATACAACGTGACCATGATTGACAAGGAACATGGGAAGGTTATTCCGAGGGAAGAAGTGAAGACTGATAATGAAAGTGTGACCAATATAGTTGGGGCAAGCAAGATGACACGCAGTGGTCGTATTTACACTCCCCGTTTCAATGAGGCTCCGCCTAAGGAAATAACTACCACTACCGCTGTGCCTACCAAAGATAAGGGTAAAGAAGCAGTTACCAATGATGAAGATGCTGAGTTTTTGAGGATCATTAAGAAAAGTGATTACAAAGTTGTTGATCAACTTCATCAGACTCCTTCCAAGATTTCTATTTTGTCTCTGTTGATGAATTCACCCGCTCATAGAACTGCTTTACAGAAGGTATTGACTCAAGCTCATGTCGTTCAGGACATTACTACCGGTCATTTTGATAGCGTGATTGCCAATATTACTGCCTGTAACACTCTTAGCTTCAGCAACGAAGAGCTACGAGAGAGGGTCTGAATCACAACCATGCTTTACATATATCAGTGAAATGTCAGGAGGATAACTTATCAAGGGTGCTTGTGGATACCGGTTCATCTTTGAACGTCCTACCCAAGAGAGTTCTTACCAAGTTGGCTTACAAAGAGACTATGGTGAAGCCTACTTCCTTGATCGTCAAAGCTTTTGATGGTTCTCGCAGGTCGGGGATTGGAGAAGTGGAACTTCCAATTTTGATTGGTCCGCATGTTTTTAATATCACTTTCCAAGTCATGGACATCAATCCTAACTATAGTTGTCTAGTTGGAAGACCTTGGATCCACGCCACTGGGGCAGTAACTTCAACTTTGCATCAGAAGATGAAGTTTGTGGTCGATGAAAAGCTAGTTATTATACATGGTGAGGAGGATTTGATAGTCATCAACCTATCTTCTTTCCGTTACATTGAGGCTGATGAAGACGCTCTAGAAACTTCTTTCCAAGCACTTGAGATCGCCAATGTCGTCCTTTTGGAAGTTGAAGAAACAGTGGACCGAAGTACTCCATCTTTTGCATCTCTCAAGAGCACTAGATCAACAATCGACAGGGGCATTCCTGAAGGTTGGGGAGAGGTAATTGATATCAAGACCAAGACAAATCGCCATGGGTTGGGTTACAAACCGACTCATGATAGAGCTTCTACAACTGTCAAAGGGCGTCCGAAGGTTATCCAAGAAGTGTTTGTCAGCGGAGGTTTCCAAGTCAATGCTATCAGCGACAATGATGAAGATGAAGATCTGAGCAACCTGGTATTCAAGAGCGATGCAACTTTGAGCAACTGGGAGGCTATAGAGATTCCTGTTATTTTTCCCATTGCAAAGTAATTTAATGTTTTCATTTATGTTTTCAAAAATCCATAGCTATGCCCAAGGCTATTGGATCATTTTGTAGGGCCATCTTTCACTTTTAAAAGGAAGTTAATAAATGCATTTTGTTCAATTCTATTTCGTTTCATTTGTGTTTTTTGCTTTTACCTTTTAAAAATGTAATTGGAAATCTTTTCAAAAACTACAAAAAAAAAGCATTTTCATTCTCTTGCATTTTTCTTTGAGCATTTAATAAAATAAGCCTTCCAACATGTAGTGATATCACAAACCATGTTGAATCCAATGACCCTACTATCACTCCTGAGTGGGATTCACCAATTTATCAAGCTGAAGATGAGGGTGAGGACGATTTTGAAGTACCACTGAACTGGCAAGGTTGGTTGAGTACGAGTACACAAAACTTCAACTGCACAAAGAGCAGGTAGATTTGATTAATCTTGGCATAGATGAAGACAAGAAAGAGGTCAAGATTGGTACAATACTTGGGGCTAAGGTCAAGCAAAGATTGGTAAATCTTCTGAGAGAATATGTTGATGTGTTTGAATGGTCGTATCAAGATATGTCTGGTTTAGACACTGATATTGTTGTTCACAAGTTGCCACTTAAGCCAGAATGTCCACCGATCAAGCAGAAACTTTGAAAAACAAGACCTGACATGGATTTGAAGATTCGAGATGAGGTTAAGAAACAGTTGGATGCAGGTTTCCTTACAGTCGCGAAGTATCCTGATTGGTTAGCCAACATTGTTCCAGTGCCCAAAAAGGACGATAAAGTCAGAATATGTGTAGACTACAGGGATTTGAACAAAGCTAGCCCAAAGGACGATTTCCCTCTGCTGCACATTGATACACTTATAGATAATACATCCAATTTTGCAGTTTTCTCATTTATGGATGGTTTCTTCGGTTATCCTGATTGGCTAGCCCAAAGGACGATTACCCTCTGCCGCAAATTGTTACAAAGTTATGCCCTTCGGTTTGAAGAACGCAGGGGCAACATATCAAAGAGCTATGGTCACTCTCTTTCATGATATGATGCACAAAGAGATCGAAGTTTATGTGGATGATATGATTGCTAAATCTCAAAATGAAGAGGACCATTTGGATCATTTATTGAAACTGTTTGAACGACTCAGGAAGTACCAGTTGAAATTGAATCCTGCTAAATGTACCTTTGGTGTTAGATCTGGAAAGCTACTTGGTTTTATTGTCAGCCAACAAGGAATCAAGGTAGATCCTGACAAAGTCCGAGCCATTCAAGACATGCCAGCTCCGCTGACTGAGACATAAGTCAGAGGTTTTCTTGGACGTTTGAACTACATCTTCAGATTTATCTCTAATATGACTGTTACCTACGAACCAATATTCAAGTTACTTTGCAAGGGTAAGACCATGGATTGGAATTCTGATTATCAGCAAGCATTTGAGAAGATTAAGGATTATTTGCAAGAGCCTCCTATCTTGATTCCTCCTGTTCCTGGAAGACCATTGTTCATGTACCTTATTGTTCTTGAGAAGTCTATGGGTTGCGTATTAGGTCAAAACGATGAGACTGGAAGAAAAGAACATGACATATACTATTTGAGCAAGAAGTTTGCTGATTGTGAAAGCAGATATTCACTTTTAGAGAAGCCTTGTTGGGCGCTAGCATGGGCTGCTAGGCGTCTTAGGCAATACATGATTTGTCACACTACTTGGTTGATCTCGAAGATGGATCCAATAAAGTACATTTTTGAAAAGCCTGCTCAGACTGGAAGACTCGCCCGTTGGCACATGTTGTTATCAGAATATGACATCCAATATGTGACTCAGAAAGCTATCAAAGGAAGTATCTTGTCAGATTATCTTGCAGATCAGCCAGTTGAAGATTATGAGCCTCTCAAGTTTGACTTTCCTGACGGAGACATTATGTTGGTAAAAGATTGCGAAGAGCCAGATCCCAATGAAGGTCTCGAGCTAGGCCTCTGGTGGAAGATGATGTTTGATGGTTCCTCCAATTACAATGGGCATGGCATAGGCGCCGTTTTGATGAATCTGAAAGGCGGTTATACCCCATTTACAACAAAGTTAGACTTTGAATATACGAACAATATTGTCAAATATGAGGCATGCATTCTTGGCCTTGAAGCAGCTATTGACCTCAGAATCAAACTTCTCGAAGTGAGTGGAGATTCAGATTTGGTTATCTATCAGGTGAAAGGTTAATGGGAGACAAAACATGAGAAGGTAATCCCTTACAGAACCTACATTTTTTAAATGATTGAATATTTTGATGAGATCAAGTTCAAACATGTACCAAGATCTGAGAATCATATTACCGATGCTCTAGCCATGTTAGCATCAATGTGGAAAGTCCGACAAGTTAATGAAGCACCACTCATTTGAATTGAACGCAAAACTGAGCCCGCCTACTGTCAGATGGTTGAAAACGAAATTGATGACAAGCCTTGGTTTTATGACATTAAGAATTATCTGCTCAAGCAAGAGTATCCAGCCAATGCTACTAATCTTGACAAGAAAACTTTGAGAAGACTGGCATCCAAGTTCTTCATCAGTAACGATGTGCTATACAAGATAAATTACGACATGGTTTTGCTTAGATGTGTTGATAGACGTGAAGCATACATGTTACTTCAAGAGATTCACGAAGGAAGCTTTGAAACTCATGCCAATGGTTATGCTATGTCTAAGAAGATTTTGAGGGCTAGATATTACTGGTTAACCATGGAATCCGATTGTATCCAATATTCCAGGAAATGTCACAAGTGCCAAATTTATGCTGACAAGATGCATGTACCTCCTGTGTCGTTGAATGTTTTATCTTCACCGTGGCCTTTCTCAATGTGGGGCATTGACATGATTGGGGAAATTGAGCCAAAAGCTTCCAACGGTCACCGATTCATTCTAGTCGCTATCGACTACTTCACCAAATGGGTAAAATATGCTTCCTATGCCAACGTGACCAAGCAAGTAATTTCCCACTTCATCAAGAAAAAAATTATTTGCCGTTTGGAATTCCAAGCCAGATCATAACAAATAACGGTACCAATTTGAACAATAAGACTATGAAGGAATTGTGCGATAGTTTCAAGATTGCACTTCACAACTCTTCTTCGTACCGTCCCAAGATGAATGGAGCTGTTGAAGCTGCGAAAAACATCAAGAAAATCCTGCAAAAGATGGTCAAGACTTACAAATATTGGCATGAAATGTTACCATTTGCCTTGCATGGATACCAAACTTCAGTACAAACTTCAACAGGGGCAAACCCTTTCTCTTTGGTGTATGGAATGGACGTCGTCCTCCCCATCGAAGTTGAGTTACCTTCCTTAAGGGTATTGATGGAAACCAAGCTTGATGAAGCCGAATGGGTTCAAGACAGATTTGACCAGCTAAATCTCATCGACGAGAAACGCATGACAACTATATGCCATGGTCAGTTATATCAGAAACGGATGAAGAGAGCCTTTGACAAGAAAGTCCGAATGTGTGAGTTCCGCCAAGGAGAACTTATACTCAAGAAAATATTTCCAGTTTATAAAGACATGTGTGGGAAATGGTAGCCCAACTACGAAGGCCCGTTTGTTGTGAAGACAGTCTTCTCCGGAGGATCGCTAATTCTTACAACAATGGATGGTGAAGAGCTCTCACATCCTGTGAACTCTGATGCAGTCCGAAAATATTATGCCTAGAAGAAAAAAAACAAAAATGTATAGCTCGCTAAGTTGAAAACCCAAAAGGGCGGCTTAGGCAAAAAAGAGTGTTCCGGTGGATTGAAAACCCGAAATGGCGGTCTAGGAAAAATTTAGGGACAAAGGCATCTCACTGCATCAGATGACACCGATCATTGCAGATACATTTTACAGAGATCCATGCCAATCCAGTCGCTCTTGTCAGAAGCAGGATTCTTGGGTAGTCTTAGTTATTAGGGTCAGTAGGTGTCGTTGGATTCAATGTAACCTTTCTCATATTACCAATTTCAATTGTAATTTTCCATGGAGCTATGCTTTTAGCAAGCTACAATTCTTTAATAAAATTAAACCTTTTGCCATTCAATTTCTTTGTTTACGCTATCTCTATTTCATTTTTGTTATGCAAATTGTTTTGTTAATAAAATTTTTGAAAGTGAAAAGGTTTTCAAACTTAAAAACCGTTTTTGAAAATGCATTTGAAAAATAAAGTTACCTTGACTTGTGGAAATCTCTGAAGGATCTATTCACTCCCCAGTAAGTCTCATTGTTGCAGAAGCACTTTTAAACCATTGCCTCAGTGCAAGTCCCCAGCGAGACTATAAGCTGAAAACACTTTTGGACGGATCCGGTAATCTCCAGTGACTTTCAAGACTGTAGAGATCTCCCCAGTATCTTCCAAGTGACACATGTTTATTTGAGGACCCACTCCCAGTGGAATCATCTTTTCCTCACCGAAGTTGCAATACTTTCCTCAGGAAATTTTCCCCAAGAGATTGTCGTATTCTCCCCAAGAAGTCGAGATACTTTCCCCAAGAAGTTTGACATACTTTCCCCAGGGAAGCAGATGTACTTTCCCCAGAAAGTTCGACGTACTTGTCCCAGGAAGTTGCTACACTTTCTCCATGAAGTTGTTTAGCTCCACATCTTCCCCCGTGAAGCGGATATTTATTTTATCCCCAAAAGTCTTTAATCCTTAGATGACACTCCCAGTGAGCAGGTCTTCTTTGATTAGAGTTCAGGTTCATGATAGCAACCCCTCCAGTGAAGTCATGATATCTTATCCCCAAGTGGAATATTTCTCTCCCCAGAGAATTTGGAACTTTGAAGAAAGATTTGGTTCCTCCATCAACTTTCCTATCCCTTGATAGATGTACTATTGCAGAGGTCGTCGGGTATTCCCATCGAGATGTTTATTTCATCTCCTGTTTCCTCCTCTCGTCTATTTTGTTAGCATGTGAACAAGCATGAGCATAAGCAATTTCATTTTACATACGCATTGACATACGCATTAGCATATGCATGTTTGCTATTCCTTGTTGTCTTTTGTCGTTGCTTTGGCTGGGGTTACCGCCGAGTAACCGGGTTTGTCTGTTCTCTCCAAGTAGATCGTCAACCTTAAGCATAAAATACCTACTCCTTCCAGTTTCCCCATAGAGTTTAACCCTCATGGATGGTGGTTATTTCAGTCATCTTTCCGCACTAGGATAAGATAATTACCATTTGAGTTCAGTTCCTCAATGGAGTCTTGTTTGACAGATCCTTTCTAGCTTGATTCTAGATTGAACTTTGGTCATGTCGATCGCCGAACTCACCTAGACGTGCATTTATTTTGCATTATCTTTCAAGAAGAGCCTAGCAGCAGTTCTCGTCCGAGAAACTTACCATTATATCTTCATTCCCCAATAAGCGGCAGTTCTCATCCGAGAAGCTTATCATTGCTACCCTTGTAAATAAGCGGCAGTTCTCGCCTGAGAAGCTTATCCTATCTTCATCATGACTAGCAACAAGTGGCCATATTCCTCGAGAAGTTGGTTTCCATTGCCCTTCCATCTTGAAGTGTAGGGAGGTTTATTTTACGCTTTTCTAGTAAAAGAAGAAACTGAGACCTATTCAGAGCGCCAGACCTTGAAGTGTGGGAGGTTTATTTTACCCTTTTCTAGTAAAATAAGAAACCGAGACCTATTCATAGCACCAGACCTTGAAGCGTGGGGAAGTTTATTTTACCCTTTTCTAGTAAAAGAAGAAACTGAGACCTATTCAGGGCGCCAGACCTTGAAGTCGGGGAGGTTTATTTTACCCTTTTCCAGTAAAAGAAGAAACTGGGACCTATTCAGGGCACCAGACCTTGAAGCGTGGGGAAGTTTATTTACCCTTTCTAAATGAATCATTTAGTTAAAGAAGAAGTTGAATCATATTTTGATCATGGAAGCTTATTTTCCTCAGATAAGCAACAGTCTCTCCAGAGAAGCTTATCATTTCATCTTTCTAGATAAGCGACGGTCTCTCCGGAGAAGCTTATCCCGTTCGAGCTCTTCACTTAAGGAATTTCCAGAAGCTCGGATATTATTCTTGCCTGAATGCTCCAACACTTTTGTTTACCTGATCCTACCGCCGTGTGGATCCTATTTTTCCTTTTTATCCTAGAGTGTCAGTCGGTCATGCCTGAACCTGTTGGGCAGTTACTCTTGGATATTTCCCCAGTGGAGGTCGTCTCGTCGATGCCATCTCCATTGAGGATCCCTTCTTACTTGTCTTTCTAAAGTGGCAACTGGTCGTGCTTGCACCTGCTGGTCCATCATTTTAGATTTCCCCGATGTCGTGCTACTTTCCCCAGTGTGTTGGTTTCCCCAGTGAGTGGTGGCTCGTTGCGTCTGTCCCCTGTGTCGTCATGGCGTCTGTATTGTTGCATTTATCATTTCCATCATATGCATCATATTAGAATCATAGCATTGTCAGCATTATCGTTTTGTCCGTAGCCTTGCACATCACTGCATCTAAGGACAAAGGTTTCGGCTATCTGTATTTAAATCCATTTCACCGTGATTTCTCGAGCCTTCGTTGCTCAAATCATCCGGTGAAGTTATTTAAATATGGGCAACTATCATACCCTAAATTTTACCCTTATATCACTCATCATTTTGCATTTCATTCTGATTCGTATTTCGTTTTAACTAACCGCTAATCGGTTTGCTCAGTCGTTTCGTTTGGCAGGAAAATAAAACCGCATGCTAATTCATGGAACGCAGACGTAGCATCGTTCTGTTGACGATTACAAAGTCAATTTATCCTCAGAGGATCCCCAGGAAATCATGGTTTCTTGTTTCTCGATTTACACGACAAGTGGTTTGAGAATGGGTGGAATTCTATGACAGTATTGACGTTGTATTCTTCTTGATATAGTCTGTCTTTATTTGAGAATTGGAATTTAGTCGTCAGATGGATTTTTGAGTGTCGTTTGATTTATAACCGTATTGTTTGGAGGTTGTTAGAATAAATGGATTTGGTTTTGAATCGGTGCGAAATTTATTTCAAATGAGTCATCTGAACAAGTTCGAGCCACATTCGTTTTTTCGTTCTCTGTCTGGTTACGAGTTACGTATAAAGGCGCGGTGAAATTTTGGTTTGCATTGGATTTATAGTGAACAATAATTTGGTTTTGTCGCGAGTATCAGTGGATTCAATTCTGGTTACGAAAGTCAGGATTATTTGAGATGCGACTTGGAATTTAAGTGCGGAATAAAATTCATTTTGCTACGAAATTGGATTTATTTATTTATTCATTCAAGGCCATATTCACCGATTTTTATTACCGAGTACGAGTTAATTTTCAAAGGTCCAGTTGAATTTAGAATTTGCATCAGACGTCAGTTAATTCTAAGTATATGCAAGCGGTTAAGTTTCAGTGTCGAGTTTATTCGAAAACAGATACAGATGGATTTTAGTCGGAAAATAAGAGCTCATTTTATTAAATATTGAATTTATTTATTTTTCCATTTTCATACAAGTTCCGATTACAGTATTATTCAGAAATTTACACTTTTTGAGAATTACAAATCAAGTCCTATCTTCTAAAGTCCTAAAGTTCTAAAATGAAAGTCTTCTGAGCCTTCCCGATCTCTGATTATTTTTCATCTCCGAATCTCCCAAACCTGCACAATTAGACACGTCAGACAAAAATGGTTAAGAGTCAGTTAATCGGAAAAATGGTTTTTAATTTTTTCAGACCCTCAGAGTACATTCATCATTGGGTCCGGGAGGGGTAACAAGCGAATGCCACCAAAACCTCCCGATTTCACTTTTCGACCTCGATAACAAAATCCGCTAATCTCTGTTCAATTTTCCAAGAGAGAGAGAGAGAGAGAGAGAGAGAGAGAGAGAGAGAGAGAGAGAGAGAGAGAGAGAGAGAGAGAGAGAGAGAGAGAGAGAGAGAGAGAGAGAGAGAGAGAGAGAGAGAGAGAGAGAGAGTGTTTTCGTGAAAAATGATTTTGCAGCCAAACAGATCCTTAAGGAAAAACGGACCCAAAACCATAATCAGATCCAAAAATCCAGATCAGAAAACAATTTCATAAACCAAATATGGATATCAAAAATCTCAGAAAATCATCATAATAAATCCAAAAAAAGTCACTGGACAGTCAGTTATGGGTCAATGAAAAACGAAAATCCAGAAGTCAATCAAATCCGTGAATCTCAGATTTCATCAATCAAAAAATAACATAAAATCCAAGCCCACAGCTGTGTGAAAAGATTAAAAAGTGGTATAAAATCATCATGAGAAATCAGAGAAGGGGGCCGCCGCAAACCACAACGAAGAACCCTAAAAAACACATCACAAAAAAACAACCAACACAACGATCCACAACCGTAACAACATTAAAAAGCCAAATCCATCAGAAATATCATTCCCGGCCGGAACCCCCAAGACGTCAAACATCATCATCTTTCATCAAGGAACAAACATCATCGCGCAACCATCACCATCAACGGATCACAATGCCACCCACGAGCCTCAGGTTCGTTCATCATCAGCTACAACAAACTGAGTAAAAATCAAAAAAATCACGGCTAGAACGAAGAACATCACTCAAACGAACATCACAAATCAAACCGCTCCAAACCCAGAAAGAGGGTGAGCAATTTTTCTTTAACAGGATGTTTATTCTTTTTGTTGGATTCATAAGAAGAAGAAGAAGAAGAAGAAGAAGAAGATTCGTGAGGAGGAGGTGAAAAAACGGACGAAACCGCAATGGAAGAAGGAAGCTCAGAGAAAGAACCAAGGGGAAGATGTCTGCCGCAACAAAAGTGGGTTCTTAGAACCCTAATTTTTTTCCCAACCTTTTATATTTTGTTAAATGGGTTGGGTCTGGTGGGTAATGACCCAGCCCGACCCGTTTTGATTTATATTTTTATTTTATGTGTTTTTTGTTTTATTTAATTATTGTTTTGTTTTTTTATTAATTAAAATGTAAATTAACAATAAACAAAATATTTTTTAAAAATTTAAACTTTTACAAACAATTTAACTCAACTTTTTTTTAATAAAAACTAATGAATTTAATTTAAAAACTAAATTTTCTTTAATAAAAACCTAACCGTCCTTTAAAAAAAAATTTATAATTTAAAACTAACTCCCTTTTTCTTTAAATAAATCTAACCTCCTTAAAAATTAATTATTGACGTTTTCTTTTCTTCTTTCTTAAAAAAATAAAAATCTTACTTTTTAAAATTAACAATTAACTTTTCTTTTTTAATTTAAAATTCTAATGAAAATCCTTTTTTAAAATTCTAAAACTTTTATTCAAAAACTCTAACCTTTCTTAATTTTAATTTCTAACACTTTCACATTCCAAAATTTCTAATTTCTAATTTAACCTTAACCTAAAATTCTTTTTTCCTTTTAAATTAATAGCGTAAAATCCTAATGTCGTCCCGATTAATTTATCCGTCTAATTTTTATGTTGAATTTGTTTACTAACCTTTTATTTTTGTATTTTTTTTATTTTTGTAAACTATCTAATGATGACGTTGCTTCTCATCCCATTATTATTCAGTTGTATTTCTTATTCTGACATCGTCATTAAATAATTAATCCTTCATTGTTCATTTATCTTACAATAATTTCCCCTCCGAAGGAATGGTCTAGCCGTTTGACCGCCGCGTCAATAGTCCTTAACCCTTACATCTTTCAATTTTCAAACTGAGACTCCGTACTCGTGCTTAGGCGTCCCACCGCAGACAATTTTACCCTTTACCCTAGCCTTAGGAATACTCTTCACCTTTTCAATTCAACTTACAACGTAGAAGTCGGAGTCGCCGCACTCCACGTAAGCGCTTCTCTAGGAACGTTTGCATCCCCTTGGAACCTTGACCATAATCAAGAAGTTCCTTACCTCCCTTTGTGAGGGGAGCTACGATTACTCTGATTTCATTCCAAACCTCAGATACGTAGGCACAAGATGCGAATCTTGGCGAGTAAACTTAGGACTAACCCCTTAGGTCTTCCTCTTTACCTTAACCCTTAGCATTATTCTTAAGCAGATAACTTTAGCAATAGCACATTTAAAACAAGAGGTTCCTGTAGATTACTACAGAAGTTTATAATGCTAATACCTTCCCTAAGTCTAACCAACCACCGAACCCTAGATTTTTTCCCGTATTGTGTTTACGATGCAAAACTAAGTTTTTCCTTTCTTTAACCTTTCCTTTGGATAAACCAAAGACCGGCTGTAAATCAAGATTGTGATTCAAATTAATCAATAATTTGATATCCTATTCTCACTGTTAGGGACCAATTGGTATTAATTTTTATATATTTTATCGGTCTCTTTTAACCGATTTCTTATTAAATTCACACAAGTTTTTATCACAATTTAGTAAAACATTCAATTTTAGTTATTTTGTTTTGTTTCGAATAGATATTTCACTTTTTCTCTAGTTTTGTAGAATGTATGTCAAGAAAATAATGATCTCCAGAGCAACTCTTGAAGATAAAAGTTTCGGAAAGGAATTGATGAGGAAACACAAAAAAGAAAGCAATTCTCAAACTGGGCAGTTCGCGTCGCGACCACCCTTCGCGCCGTGAACTGGGTGAAATCAGCCCATGCAAAATTTGTGACACATGTCATGTCTTGGAAGAAAAATCACCTTTTTGTAGGGTGGCGCCCCTAGCCTATTTATTGCACTTTTTCTTTGCATGTGAGACATAATCATTCCACCCTTGAGTCTGAGTATCTCTTAGGTTTGTAAGAGGATCTTAGAGAGATTTTTAGAGGATTTTCTTGTCTTTGGAGAGTTTTTTTGCATGCAAGAAGAAATTCTTGAAGAATTTTCCATGGAACCAATGAAGATGATGAGTAGCTAAATTCCTTCTTGACAAAGTTGAGGTAGTAGTTATCCTATGTTGTTTATGTAATATTATTATCCTTGCATGTTACAAACTACATTTGGTATAAGGAATTATATTTTCTCTTTACATTGAAAAATCAGAATTGAATTATTGTTGAGAAAGATAGTTCAATTCTTGACCTAAGATATTTTTCCAAGTAGAGAATAAATTGTGGAGATAGATTTATTCACTACTTTTCTATTTGTGTTAAACATTCAAGATTATTATATCAATAGTTAGATGGAGAGATAGTCTAAGGATTTATATAATAATTGTCACAATCTTATTTAGACATAAATATTATTGAGAGGACACTTGCATACTATCAATGGAGTTTGAATGCATGCATGTGATATAGAGAACATATAAAGAACAAAGATAATGAAACTCAATCTTGACAAGGCTTCTAAACTTTATTCTAAAACCATTTTTATTGTCCTATTTTTCTTATAAGTAAAAAGAACAATTTATTCATCAACAAACAATTTGAATACCTTTGAACTTACAACAATCGAAATTATAGAAAGGCGGTAATAACACCAATCTCTGTGGATACGATATTAAAAATTTGCCGGAAATATACTTTTCAATAAATTGGCGCCGTTGCCGGGGATTGGTGTCTATATTACATGCATTGCAATAATTCATTGTTCTAAGTTCTTATTTTTATTTTTTTATTTCTATCACTCTTGTGTTTCACTTGGTTTGTTAGTTTTATAGATTCTAGTGCATGCGAGAAAAAGCAACCGAGGAGCAATTTCAATTTGATCCCGAAATTGAAAGAACAATCCGAAGGCTTAATAGCAAGACACGAAGGAGAAAGAAACTAGCCTACGAGAGGAACCGAAGAAAAGAAGCAACAAATTCTGCACTTACTCAAGTCGAAGAGGAAGTTGCAGAGACCTGTGAAGGAAGTATGGGTGACGACGCTCGCATCGAGATGTCCGCCAATAGTCCAAGGCGGACAACTCAATTTGCTCGAGGCGGAAGGAATACGGAGATGAAGACCGGAATCCTTCAACTCCTTTACGCAAATCCCTTCACCGGAATGGATCATGAAGATCCGTACAACCATCTCATCAAATTTTATGAGATTGCGGGTTCTACGGGAGTAGATGAAGCAAGTGAAGAAAATTTATTCAAAAGGATGTTTCCATATTCTTTAGTGGGAAAAGCAAAAGAATGGTACCTTGATCAACCAACAAGAGTGATGACGGATTGGAACTTGTTAGAAGAAAGATTTTTAGAGAGATATTATCCTCAATCCCGATTCATGGAAGCCAAAATGGCTATTTCGGTATTCACACAAGGAAGCAACGAGTCTCTAAATGAGGCTTGGGAAAGGTTTAAATCCATGTTGAGGAAATGCAAAGGTCACAGTTTTGATGATCTCACACAAATTCACATTTTTCTCAACAGACTCCAAACATCACAAAAGACACTCTTGGATGCTACCACAGGTGGTTCTCTCATGTCAAAGAATGCGGAGGAAGCAAAAACCATTATTGATCAAATGGCACTCAATGACCGACAAAGTCAACACGACCGTAGTCCTTCACAAAGGAAAGCGGGGGTTCTTGAGTTGAATACCAATGATGCCATACTTGCTCGAAACAAGCTACTTTCCCAACAAGTGGAGCTGCTCACTCAACAAATGTCCAAACTTCCACAGCAATTGAAAGAGATTCATGGAACACAAGTTAGACATCAAGTGGCAAGCTGTGAACTTTGTCAAGGAGATCATCCAACCGGATTTTGTCCCCCGATTCAAGAGGAAGTAAGTTATGTCAACAATCAAGGTCAAGGTTACCAAAGATATCCTCCACAACACAACAACACTTTTCAAAGGAACAACCAAGGCTACCAACAATCAAGATTCAACAACCAAAACTTTCAGCAACAAAGTCCATATCAAAATCCAAACACACAAAGTCAACAATCACAAGGCGGGAGTTCCAAGTTAGAAGATACGCTGGCACAATTCATACAAGCCTCCATGGCAAGTCAAAAAAACAATGAAGCAGCAATCAAAAACTTGGAGACTCAAGTAGGCCAACTTGCAAAACAATTGGCGGAACAACAAGCAAGTCCATCATTCTCTGCCAACACTCAAACTAATCCAAGGGAGCATTGTAAAGCAATATTCACAAAAAGCAGTAAAAAAGTGGCAAGCAACGGAAATAAGGAAATTACAGTGGAGGATGATATAAATTTCACAGCTGGAAATCAAGAGGAGGAATTGTTGGAGGCTCAAAATGATGAAGAGAAAAATTCTTCTCAAGTCGCGTCGTGCCAGAGCTTCGCGACGCGAACTGTGCAAAAACAGAATCATGAAAGTGGTGTTTAAAAAGAGTCAAAATTGAAAAACAAAAGAGGGGATAAAAGCGCGAGTCATGTTCCAGCCTAACACTTACCTTACCCGCATGCACCATCGAGGAAGGACAACGTTAGGCGCTACGCACGGTTTAGGAATATGCTCAAGCAACTTCAAATTAGTATTCTATTTACCGAAGGGTTAGAACAAATGCCAAAATACGCAAAGTTCTTGAAAAATATTCTCACAAAAAAGAAGAGGTATACTGAAGATAAAATAGTTTTACTTGATGCACGATGCAGTGCTATAATTCAAAACAACATCCCAAGGAAGGAGTTTGATCCGGGCCGAGTAGTTTTACCGGTGACCATTGGAGACACATACATTGGCAATGGTTTGATTGATCTAGGGTCCAGCATCAATCTAATTCCCTTATCTATTATCAAAAGGTTGGGAAACATTGAGATGAAGTCGACAAGAATGACTCTCCAACTAGCCGATAAGTCTACCACTTCACCATATGGAGTGGCACAAGATATGCTAGTCAAGGTGGATAAGTTATTTTTTCCGGTAGATTTTGTGGTAGTAGACATGGATGAGGATCGCTATGTTCCTTTAATTCTTGGAAGACCATTCAGGAAGACAGTCCGGATGATGATTGACATTGACGATGGTCTCATGAAAGTGAGAGTGCAAGATGAAGAGGTGACTTTCAATCTTTTTGAAGCCATGAAGCATCCTAAAGACAAGCATGATTCCTTCCGAATCGATGTAACCGAGGAGGAGATCATTGAAGTTGCAAATCAAGTCCATCTTTCTAGTCCCTTAGAGAGATCTCTTATAGGAGCTTACAACGTATCAACCGAAAAGAAGAAAGAACAAATTGAGGAATTGGATGAGAAAAGAAAAGCGGAACTTCATGAGTCGGAAGAGTTGCGAAACAATGCTTATCACTCGAACAAAATGTACAAGGACAAAGTGAAAGCATATCATGACGAGAAGGTTCATCCCAAAGTATTTAGGGTCGGACAATTGGTGCTCATGTTTAACTCAAGGCTTAAGTTTTTCCTGGGTAAGCTGAAATCTAAGTGGTCTGGACCGTTTGTGGTGAAAGAGTACGGAGTCATCGTGATTGAAGATCCCAAGTCCCAAGAAAGTTGAACTGTAAATGGGCAGCGATTGAAAGTCTATCACGGTGGAGAAATAAATCGAGAGGTTTATGTAGTCTCACTCACCGAACCATGAAAACAATCACTTGATCATCGAGCTTGAACGACGTTAAATAAAGCGCTTGTTGGGAGGCGACCCAACCTCTGTAAGTTTCCTTCATTTTTATAATTAAACAGTAGTGTAGCAAGTTGCGGGATACAAGGGATAGCAGCCCATTCTCTATTTTCAAAAATATGTCAAAATCCTGGTCAGTTCGCGCCGCGAAGGAGGCTTGCGCCGCGAACTGAGGAAAAATGAACATTCTGATTTTGACTGTTCGCGCCGCGAACAATGGTTGTGCCGCGACTTGAAGCGAAAAAGGTGAAAATCCCCAATTTATTTACTTTGCTTTGTTGTCTTTTATTCTTTTTCTGTTACCTCTTTTGCCCACTATCACTCTCACACACTCCTTCACCCCACACACTCAAAACTTCAAGGCTTCCATCACTTTCAAGGTTCTGCACCTCACTCTTTGCAAATTATCTCTCTCTCTCTCCAATCTCAAGCAAGGTATGTACATTCTTTCCCCAATTTCTCATCTTTTACTCTCTCAATCTAGGGTTAGTAGAAAATTCAAAAATTCATGAAATTACCTATTTGCATGTTGAACAATTGGTTAGGCTGGGTTAGATTTAGGATTGGAACAGTGATATGGATGAGAATCACCATGGATGCACTCTTGTGAATGTAGTTTTTTCTGGGTTTCGCATAGGTCGCTTCGCGCCGCGAACCCTTCAAAACCTGCATTCCCAAATTCTCAAAATGCTTGACTAATTCAAATGAATATTTGTGTTGTTGTTTTGGTTGTGATACAGATGTCCAAACGTGCTAAGACCACAGCCCCTAGCTCCTCAAGGACTCAACCAACTTTTCTTGGTCCGAAACAAGAAGCAAGGTTCGAGGTGCTTCTCAAGAAGAACATTCAAAACGCAAGAATCATCCGGCTATCAAGAGAAGATAGATATAGGGAGGTTGTGGCCAATCTGGAAGGAAGGAAATGGCAGAAGATCTTTGAGCCCGTCACGGAACTTAACTATGACATTGTGCGAGAATTCTATGCCAATGCACTTCACACAGAACCCAGGATGGCATACACCTATAAGACAGTGGTGAGAGGTAAGATTGTCCTCTTTAATAAGCAAGCACTTAACAAGTTCTTTGGTAATCCTCTCACCTTGACGGGGGACAGGCGATGTGAATTCCAGATCAAGGTATTGGCAAATGATTGGGATATTCTGGAAGTTATTAATTATCTATGTCTAGAGGGAAAGACATGCGAGCTGAACGACCAAGGATTACCCAAGTGTTGGAAGAGGGAGAATCTGAAATTACAGGCACAAATCTATTTAGTCATTTTGCTGAATAACATTCGCCCCCGAAGCCACACCACCACCATCCCACTCGATGTAGGTTGCTTGTTGTATTATATCATGCTGGGGAAGACCGTGGACTTAGCTTTCATTGTTGTAGAAGAACTGCGGAAGATTGCACTGAGCGGAACACCATTTGGAGGGAAAATGGGGTTGCTGATGTATCCTGGGTTAATCATGGGATTGTGTTTGAATGCAAAAGTGCAGGTTTCGGGAGAGGTACATTCCTCCATCACTTCGATCATGGATGATACATACCTGAACAGGTTTTGTCAGAGTCGGATGGAGAGGAATGCAAATGTAGAAGCTGCTGCCCCTGCCCCTAGACCCCACCGTGCGCTGGTGTTTGATCAAATGGCATTTGCCAATTATTGTTGTGATAACTTTGAGGCCTCTAGAAGGTCTCAATCATTTTTATTTGATTGTGTGCAGCAACAGTTCCAGAACACGTTCCTGGCACCAGAAGCCCGCACATTCCCATCTCAGGCGGACTACTTCGCTTATGCTAATTGGCCTGAGGGCAGACCATCTTTTTTGAGGGGGGCAAGAAGCAGTTGCCAAGCTCCAAGCACGGGCCAAGATGCTCAGATGGAAGATGTTTTAGGAACCGTGGGCGATGGAGAAGATGAGGATGAAGAGTGATGATCTCATGTTGGTAGTTTTTGTAATTTTTTTATTTTGTTATTTTAGTTTTTCTATCTTAATTTTATTTCTTTTGGCATTATGTACATTGGTGGCTCTAGTTTCACCATTAGACTTGTTGTTGGATGCATTTCTACTTTGTGATTTTTAAATTGTGTATTTTCAAAACTTTTTTTTTGGTATACCCCACTTTTTAAATTGTTGTTTAATTGTCCTTGTGCTTGAGTAAGTTTAAGGAACCAAGATGATTGCGACGAACAAGTTGGAAAATTTGAGTGGTGATGATAAGAACCAGCATTGGTGGCTCTAGTTTCACCATTAGACTTGTTGTTGGATGCATTTCTACTTTGTGATTTTTAAATTGTGTTTTCAAAACTTTTTTTTTGGTATACCCCACTTTTTAAATTGTTGTTTAATTGTCCTTGTGCTTGAGTAAGTTTAAGGAACCAAGATGATTGCGACGAACAAGTTGGAAAATTTGAGTTGTGATGATAAGAACCAGCTGTCGACACTTCAAGGTACACCTTATTTTTATTCTTAGACTTTAGATGAATAGTTAATGGTGTGTTACAAAAGTATTATCATAAAATTCCTTGAGTTACATGTCTACTTTGAATCAAATTAGGACCTAACCAATTGTGAGGTAACCTTTCATTATACACTAAAATGCGGGAGACCGACAATTTCTTTTCAACTCAGTCTTATCATGCTAAATCATACATTGATCTAATTTTTGAGAAAACGTTTTTGAAAAGGATAGAGGCAATCTTTGTTATTGAGAAAAACCACTTGGCCAAAGAAAGTAAAAACCTTGTGAGGAGTGATCCGTAGTAAAACCCCTTTTGAGCCTAATGTAGGATCCATCCAAAGTAGAAATTTAAATACCATTGGTAATATGGTAAATAAATGGATCCAAAATTCTTTCGTTTCAAGTGAACCTAAACCCAAGTTGGTCGCAATGTGATTTTTGTGCCTATGTCTAAGTAGAGAGTTTGATTGCATCAACTATAGTCAAAATGATGAAGTTGGGGAGAAAACATAATACATCACCTTGAAAATATTTGAGCTAACAAAAAAAATGAAAAGAAAAGCTCATGGTGGTGTGTTATCAAAAAAATAATAAATAAATAAAAATAAATAAATTGTTGAATAAAAGGAAATGCTCTCTTAGAATAGGCAATCTTTAATTGAGTCTTGTGATCATGTCCTTTCTCTTTAACCCGAACCACATTAAAACCCTTAAAAGACCTCTTGATTCTCAAAAAATTTCATGATTTAGTGTATGCTGTGATGAACGCATGATTCGAGTTGATGTTGATTTAATTGTTCGGATGAGTGTAAGAAAACCCTTATGATTATTCATCATCACTATGATGTGTGTGTAGTTTTGATTCAATTTTGACATGTATTACTTGGAATTTCTTGGTATAATTTTTGTAGCCAACCATTATTTTTATTCTTGTTTTGTCTAATTTTGAAAGTAGGTGTATCATAAGAGTGTTGTATGCTTTTGAACCATTTGTATATCATCCTCTAGCACTTGTTCATTCCTTACTTTCATAAATTGGTTTGCTTTAAGAATAACTTTTGTTTAGGGACAAACAAAATGATAAGTTGGAGAGAGTTGTTAGGGACCAATTGGTATTAATTTTTATATATTTTATCGGTCCCTTTTTACCGATTTCTTATTAAATTCACACAAGTTTTTATCACAATTTAGTAAAACATTCAATTTTAGTTATTTTGTTTTGTTTCGAATAGATATTTCACTTTTTCTCTAGTTTTGTAGAATGTATGTCAAGAAAATAATGATCTCCAGAGCAACTCTTGAAGATAAAAGTTTGGGAAAGGAATTGATGAGGAAACACAACAAAGCAAGCAATTCTCAAACTGGACAGTTTGCGCCGCGACCACCCTTCACGCCGCGAACTGGGTGAAATCAACCACATGCAAAATTTGTGACACATGTCATGTCTTGGAAGAAAAACCACATTTTTGTAGGGTGGCGCCCCATAGCCTATTTATTGCACTTTTCCCTTGCATGTGAGACATAATCATTCTACCCTTGAGTCTGAGTATCTCTTAGGTTTGTAAGAGGATCTTAGAGAGATTTTTAGAGGATTTTCTTGTCTTTGGAGAGTTTTTTTTGCATGCAAGAAGAAATTCTTGAAGAATTTTCCATGGAACCAATGAAGATGATGAGTAGCTAAATCCCTTCTTGGCAAGGTTGAGGTAGTAGTTATCATATGTTGTTTATGTAATATTACTATCCTTGCATGTAACAAACTACATTTGGTATAAGGAATTATATTTTCTCTTTACATTGAAAAATCAGAATTGAATTACTATTGAGAAAGATAGTTTAATTCTTGACCTAAGATATTTTTCCAAGTAGAGAATAAATTGTGGAGATAGACTTATTCACTACTTTTCTATTTGTGTTAAACATTCAAGATTATTATATCAATAGTTAGATGGAGAGATCGTCTAAGGATTTATATAATAATTGTCACAATCTTATTTAGACATAAACATTATTGAGAGGACACTTGAATACTATCAATGGAGTTTGAATGCATGCATGTGATATTGAGAACATATAAAGAACAAAGATAATGAAACTAATCTTGACAAGGCTTCTAAACTTTATTCTAAAACCATTTTTATTGTCCTATTTTTCTTATAAGTAAAAAGAATAATTTATTCATCAACAAACAATTTGAATACCTTTGAACTTACAACAATCGAAATTATAGAACGGCGGTAATAACACCAATCTCTGTGGATATGATATTAAAAATATTTGCCGGAAATATACTTTTCAACACTCACCGTAACACACAACGAAATTCTTGTTGTTTTTCTGGGAAGCTTCCCACAGCGAACTTTCCATACTTTTCCAAAAAAATAATTTCTTGCTATTTTTTTCATGTCTCATTTTTTCAAGCCGACTAACCCGATGTGGTTGTACGACCATTGTATATGGATGTTATTACGCTTATTTTTGACCTTTGGTTCCAAAAACTATTTCCAAAAATAAACTCTCAATTTTATCGAGCCATCTTTAACCTTGTATGTCGATTGCCTTGTGCATCGCCATCAACCTTGTTCGCATCACTTAAAACATTTTCACAAGCAATAAAACCCTTGTTCCAACATCAAGTGGCATTTTCTCATAAAAAAATTCAAAAAAAAATAAAGATACAATTAGGGTTATACGTCATGAGCTTTAAAGTGGTGGAGAAGGAATAAGAATAGAACTCCTCCTACACTCGTTCTGAATGTTTTGAATACAAGGCGCTTGACTTGGTTATTTGAAACATTCATCTCTATCCAAAATTTTTAGTATGATCCTAATCAAGAACAATTTCTTCTCAAAAATCTAAAAATAACATTAACTCATCAAACTTCTTTTCTCCTTAGGGTATCAATTCGAAAACCCTTTTTCAAGGCATAAAATCAACTAACAAACAATCATTTCACAAGCCTCTGAACTACGAAGCTCTGATTCTTCACTTCTTTTAAGCGAGGATACGTAGGCACAAGGGCCACACTCCTTGGCAAGCACTCTAATAAAAAAACCAACCCCTCTTTTCTTTTAAGCAAGTAAACTTTTAGATTAAAACACCCATTCAAGCCAAACAACCTAGAAGCTTCCCATCGAGTACGATGGATGTGAGGGGGTACTAATACCTTCCCCTTACATAACTGACTCCTGAACCCTAAAACTTGGTTGCGATGCCCATGCTTTTTTCCTAAAGGTTTTACAGTTATTTCCCTTTCCCTCCTTGGGATGAATAAAATTCGGTGGCGACTCTGTGTCGTTTTTCGCATAGCGACACCATCTTGTTAATGAAAATTTGAGCCTTTGAGCCTTTTGTTTGCAATTCTCACTTTTATTCTGCCTTGCAAAATGACATTTTTATCTGATTTTCATTCTTGAAACAAAAAAAAATACTTTTGCTTTTAAAATAAAGATGGCAATTTCCTTTGATTTATGAACAAAATAAGGAATAACAACAGCTTCTCCAAGAGTAATTTAAACCTCGAAATACAAATTCAAACACTCTTGCGATTAAACTCATAAATATCCCCGAGTCGTAGGATCATTACCTCAAATAAATAAGATTGGACATCTTATTCACCCCAGTAAGGGTCGAGTTTCAATTCTTCTACCAACTAGATGTTGGAATCAAGATAAGATCTGGTCCTTTTTGCTGATAGAGTTTTACCATCAAAAACACCAGTAATACACCTATTCCCAAAATGGTCGAGTACTTGGTTTTGTTCATCACCAGTTTGTGTGTCGTGTCTGTTTTGTCAGCATAAGCATATCATTCATTCATACATCATGCATAATCAATTCATATTCATATTCATAATGCATAAGTTGTTCCATTCACTTTGGTTGTGTTTATCCCCAAGTGATTTCCTCTCTCCAATAAATTTGTCAACTTTAAGCAGAAAATGTAAAATTTTTCTAAACCCCCCACTGAGTTCGGTCCTCGTGGAAGTTTCACATTACTTTTCCTGTCCACATTTGGATAGGATAAAGTTCCTAGTTTGAGTTTATTCCTCATCTGGAAGTATCTTCCTTTACACAGTCTCTCTGGATTGAAATCAGTCCTTGACCATTTTGAGAACTTGAACCTATAAGGGAGAAATACATCTATTGGAACTTTACTCTTTCGTCATCAAAGACACAGTTTGCTTTCCTAAGTAAAGGAAAATCCCTAGTGAAAGCTTTTCAACAAAATCTCTTGGTAGAAAGAACCTCACATCTCCTAAGAAGAATCTACCAATCGACAAATGGCAGTCTCTTTCAGAACAGTTTTTCTATCACCATCAAAGATAGGTTTATTCATCGTCAGAATATACGCTTAACAAAACAAGTGGCAATCTCTTAAGAAGCTTGTTCTTATCCCAAAAATTCCCAGTGGGTCGGAAAATGGAAATCTCTTCCCAAGAAGTTTGTCCCTCTTTCAATGAAAGTCATCAGCACCTTAAAATTGTCCTACATCACATGGCATCCTCTCCAAAGAAGTCTCATAGGGAAGTATGGTGAAATCTCTCCAAGAAAGTGGCGTCTCAACAGAGAAGTTTACAAATCTCTACATTACAATTTGTGGCATTCTCCAGTAAGTTTGCTATCAGGTCTTTGCTCATCCTATGGTATTTCTCCGAAGAAGTCTCGAAGAGAAGTATGATGAAGCCTACTTCCATCAAATGGCATCTCCTCAAGTGAATTACAGTGAGAAGTTTGATGAAAACCCTCACAGATTTCAAAATTTATCCTACAAGATAATTAGCCTGCACCTCCTTGAAGATCCCCGGAAAAGTTATTAATCTAGTAAGTGATCACCTTTTTAGAACCTTATCTGCTTAAACCTTGTCAAGAGAAAGACTTGATAAGAAGAAACCGAGACCAGTTCTGTGGCTGAAGACCAGGATCAAGGGGAAGTTAATTTCAAGAAACCGAGACCAGTTTCGTGGCTGAAGACCAGGATCGAGGGAAATTTTTACCCTTTTCTAAGTAGGATTACTTAGTAAAAGAAGATGGATAAACATGTTCCATCATTGGATTTTTTTCATTATTCAAGTTGTCATATCATCTACATTCACAGTCAAAATTCTGGTTATTCTGATATTTAATCCTCTTTTACCTTGAATGCCTGGATATTTTCATCATTCGTCATTTAGGTACAAGAAGATTAAATAGGGGAATATGTCATACCCTAAATTTTGACTATAAAATCCACATCATTTTTATATCACATGAATATACTTTCATTCATCTCTAACCCAATCACAAGTACAAGATATGTGTGCTTACTTAGGTGATCCCCCTAAAGCTCAAGCAGATGAATCATCAAAGGATAAGCATGATATTCAACCTATCAAGTCTCTAACTCATTGATAAAGATAAATATGCCTCTTTCATCAAGAATCAAGCCCAATTTTATATCATTTCAGGTCAAGCAAGCATCAAGACCATCAGTACACCAAAATTAGGGTTTTTACCTAATTCAATCCTTGGGATGACTTGTGGAGAAAGGAAAGATCCAAAACCTCAATATATATTTCAAGGACCTCAAATACATCATATTAGTCCATTAATATGATTGGATTGACCCAAAGAACTTGATTCATAAGCAGTGCAAAGATTCAAATTCATATGGACCACTAACTAGGGTTTCTAACAAAAAGTCAACCATACCTTTGACTTATGGCCAAGACATGATCTCAAACCTTGGGACATACCTTAAGACACTCAAAAACAAATCTAGAGTCCACCCATGATGTTCAATTTAGCCCAAATGTTTGATTTCATAAGAGATCACAAAGTTCAAAATTCATCTGATACAAAAGTTAATTGTACCCAAAATCAAGTTCGACTTTTGAAGTTTTTGGCCAAACATTGTTTTTTCAAGTCAAGAATGATGATAATATGTTATTTGAATCATGATTGATTAAGAAAAATCAAGAAAAGTGAGGTTACTTGTAAAAAGGGCAACCATAAAGAAGTGAAAGTTTTCTAAGTTATGAAGAAAACCCTAATTTAGAGCAAACTTTGCAAGATCATAACTTCCAAACCAAACAACCATTTTTTTGGATTCAAAGATCAAATTGAAGTTGTTACATAATAAAATTTTTTAAATTAGGGTAATTTCCCAAAAAATGCATAGATTTTGAGATATGAAGCCATGAAGTTAGGGTTTCAAAACTTTTTAAACTTTGACACTTAGTGAAATTTTGGACAGAATCTTCTTTGCGTTTTAGCCAACTTTGAGGCCATTTTTCTCCAAGATCAAGATGAATCAAGACCAAATTTAAACATCAAAGTTGAAATATGTTATCCCAGATTTCCAAAATGTCCAAGAACTCCATCAAACTCTACTTGAGAAAAGAGTTATGGAGGGTGTAATACACCTTGCTGCAACTGTTTTGCAAAATCAGTTTTTGACCTTTCTTGCCCTACGTGATTTTGAAGTCAAGTGAAATGATCTTGATCATACCAATTCAATAAAGATCAGAAGGAATCACCACAAACCTACAAGATCAAGTATTGAGTAAAGAAGAATCACATTTGGAATGATGAAGTTTTCTCACATATGCCTTGAATTCAAAATTGCATTTATGTGCAATAATGCACATTCAACAAATCCACTCTCCTCTTTCAAGATCTCTACTTAAAGAACATTAAATCACTCTACAGAATATGGAGTTGGTCAAAAAGTAGCTATGCTATTTGGAATAGATAATGTACCTTGGCATAGAAGTAATCACACCTTTCTAAAACCATTGAACCAAGCTCTTATCTTTCAATCCATCACTATTCAACCAAGACAAATTTATCCACCTATAAATAGAGCTCGCTTATGATCATTCAAACCACACCAAAACAACTTCAATACTTGTTTTCTCCAAATTCATCTTTATTCAAAATTTCAAAACACCAAGAAAGCGAGAAATCTAATTTCTCATTTCAAAGCAATTCCACCCAAACCAATCATCCACACACCTCATAAATGTCATATAGAAGTAATTTTAATCATCCAAACATATCTGTAACACCTGGATCAACATCCTCTATCCTCACTTGATCCAACTGCAGACAAATTGAAGCCAGTTGATCCAAGGAGTTTCAAATCATTCCAAAGGTTGCAACACGATCCTTGAGACTCAAGGATGCTATGAGGATCATTATTTCACTTCTAGAACACCCCTACCACATAATTTTATTCCTTCTTGAAGAGGTAAGCCTAAATCTCTCAAACTCAATGACACGTGCATCATATTTTTTATTTTAAGTTACCATTGTGTTTTTGCACCTATATATGTTGTTTATCCTAAATCAATTGCATATTATTATAGGATTTCATATAGTTTTTTCATTTTGTAGGGTTCACCTGATTATAACATGATATCTTGTGATACAATTAAAATAAATAAAATTAAAAAGAACCATTCAATTCCTTGTTGAAAAACACACAACTTTCATGTTTAGAACGTTTAAAATGGTTACGAATTGAGTAGCATAGAGTTGGTTTTGCAAATCTGATGAAGAACACAAGGAAGAAGAAGGCCATGGCGCCATTTTTCAAACATAAACTCACTTTTAATATTTTTATTTATTCATTCATTTTAATTTGCGGATGTATTACTGTCGCTACTGCGAAAAACAACCGGCGGAAAAAACAGGAGAGTCGCCACTTTCATTATTTATCCCAAAGAGAGGGAAAGGAAACGATCACAAAAACCTGAAGAAAAAGGAAAAGACAAGGTCATCGCAACCATGTCTGGGTTCGGGAGTCGGTTACGCAAGGGGAAGGTATTAGCACCCCTCACGTCCGTCGTACTCGACAGGATCCACGCATGTGTTGTCTAGCTAGAAGGGTGTGTGAACTATCTACGCTAAAGGCTTATGGATAAAAGAGAAAGAAAAGGACAGGACTCGACAGAGCTTCACTGCTCTGGGCCTACGTACTCCCTCGTGCAATGGGAAAGTCATAGTCAACGTAGTTCGCCTAACTACGGCTAAAGAAGGGGGGAAGGTTGCTCGCCAAGACATCGCGTCTTGTGCCTACGTACTTTCGTCTGGTACGAAAGATCAGAGCAAACGTAGTTCAGGCTTACGAGAACACAGGTTATTCAAAAGTTTTACCCGAGTAGGGTTAACAGACAGTTCTAGCAGTTGGAGTATGCAGCTCGACCTTTGGAGACTTAGGCGTTATCGTTTGCGATAGGACTGAAAGTTAACAACACTCTTGTTTATGAAAAGAGTTTTCCTGATTAAGACCCCAAGGGGTGAAAAAGAGTTTGATTTTTTTTGTGTTTTTTAGAGAAGAAATGTTTTGAATTTGGTTTGCGACTCATGCTACACTAGAGACTATGATCTAGGAGCGAATGCTTCGTATATCATCCGAAGGACATACACTAACATTCTAGATAATTGAGAAGAAACCACCCAATCATCATTTCCCAAATGGCTTAAGGCTCTTAGTGTGCAACAATTGTCAAGCTTTATTAAGTGGATTGAAGTTGTTTGAAGATGAGAAGAGAAAGACGCACTAAAGGGGAACTGATCCAATCCTAAAGTTGTCATGCAAAATTGATCCTATGGTCGAGGTTAGGAGGGAACTACCTAATGTTATCATTCATGGTTAGAACCCTAATGTCTATCACATTCCAACTTAAACAAGAAGGAATGGAAATCCTAAGGGAAGAAAGACAAAAGAAGAAGAAGAAAACAATCATGCAAATGCGAACATGAAATGCAAACATGGAAGGCAAGGATGCAATGCAAGTGAGGGAGGAAATATGTGTGGGGTTGGAGCCTCCACAAGTTCATCTCAACCTCAATACATAGTATGAATAAATGCAAGAGAAGAGGAGAAAAAAATGCAATAAAAGCAAATCACAAAAGCATACAAAAGTGGGATGAAATGGCCTAAACCAAGCAACATCCACCACAAGGCACAAAACAATGCATAGATGAAAGGCAAAGCAAAAACAAAGTGAGAATGGAAGGATAATATGAGGGCAGCAAGGTCCTCATAAAATTCACTCAACCATGAGCATCACAAACTATGTGCAAAAAAGCACAAGAAACATCAAGAAAAGTCCTCTAGGATCCCATCATTTTAGGTAGCTTCAAGTACCTCCAAAGGAGGGACAAAACCACCTTAAATGACACTCCATGATCATTGGACAGAAGGGAGCACAAGATAAGAATGCATAAATGCAAAAGCAAAAGCATCATAAGCCAATGCAAACAACAACATCCAAGAATGCAAGCAAACATCACATATCACTATGAACCACAACTACGAAGGTATGCATTCAAGTGGGAAGTGACAACGTGTGTCGAAGGAATCATGATTAGACAATCAATAACAGTGATAAACATCCAAAACATTTCACTCCTAATGCATCATATAGATCTATGAAGATTCGAAGTGGAACGGTATGAAAACAAGCATAAAAAACAGCAAAACAGGCCTGCCAGCACAATGTTAATCGATTAACACCATAGGTTAATTGGTTAACCACTTAAAAACGCCTGAAAATTTGAATATTTGGGTTGGTTAATCGATTAACCATATAGGTTAACCGATTAACACTGTACCAGAAGCAGAAAAACAGCAGAAAACAGCAGTTTCAACACATAAGCACTTATCCAATCATCCGGATGATCACATAATTAATTAAACACGAATTTAAAGCAGTAATCAATGATTTAATTAGCATGTAAACACATCCACACATCAATATTACAAATCACATGGATCAAAATAAATCAAATCAATCAAAAATGAAGATCCACATGCTAATTATGCAAATAAGTTCGAAAATTAAATCGGATCAAAAATCCAACCTACGAATCGGAGAATTGATTCAGTAATTGTTGATTTAACTGTAATTGTGTAAATCTAAGCAAAGAAGTCCGGAATACTTCAAGATCCAAGCTAATTGATGATGTATGAATGAAGATCCTTCACAATTAAGCCAAATTACTCCAAATAAGCACTTCTACAATCACCTCAAAATCCAGATCTGAACTTGCATGAAAATTGAAGATGAGAATTGATTAAATGATGATGGTAAATGGAGGATTATGCTCAAGAATCTATTGATTCCAAGGAAGAATCAATAGTTCCAAGGAAAATGAGCTTTAAGTGAAGGTTTTGGCTATGGTGGAAAATGAGAGAATTGAGAGAGAATTGAGAGAAAATTCTGAAACTGATTTGAATTATGAGTGATTAGATTGTGAGGTTTGGAGTGGATCCTTTAAATACACTCTTGGTTTGGCTCCAAAGCAAGGCTTGGAAATTGGATTGGAAAATTTGGATTGGAATGTGGAATGGGCATTTGGTGGGAAATTGAAATTAACAAAATTTCAAATAGTGTTCTAGATCCTTCCCAAGTGTAAAAATGAAATTCAAATGATCAAAGTGGGACTCCAAAAGTGGTTGGGCTTGAAAATTCACGTACAGGGCAAAAAATACACAGGTTAATCGGTTAACGCATATGGTTAACCGGTTAACACTGTTAAAACTTGCAAATCTGGGCTATTTTCCATTGGTTAATCGGTTAACCATATGCGTTAACCGATTAACACATTCAAAAATTTGAATTTGGCGCCCCTTTTGTCGTTTCTTGCTACTTTGGACTCTGATTAGCTTCCGAAACTTGTTCTTGAATATTCTGACCATGAAAATGCTTAGGATACGCCTGAATACTGCTTCCTGTACTGAAAAATGCCTGCAAAATAAAATCTGCCGCTCGACCGCTGGGCAAAATAAATGCCAGAACCTCGGATGCTTGAATAAAACCTTCTTCCTTGGCTCAGAACCCCTGGTAATCCTCTCTTGCTATGCACACCTCTCTCGACCCCCTGCTAAATGAACAATGCTATGCAGTGTAATATGCTAGACAATGATATGCCAATGCAAAGAAACATAAACCAAGTTAAGAAAGGGTTGGGCAAATTTTGGGGTGCAACAGCTGCCCCTATTCAAACGACTTGGACCTGAATGGATAAAAAGAGAACGACTCTCAAAGAATCAAGGTAAAAGACGGTTGAATACCAAAGAACCCGGAAATTTGCCAACCGCAGAAATAAACTGTAATACTCTGGTTGGAGAACAAATATCCAGAAAAAATGAACGCAGATAGTTGCAACGGAAACCGGCTGACTGATCATCCGATAAAGAAAACCTGACGTCGCTTCCAATCATCTGTGTAACACCACAGATATTGAACCCATGGACCGGATCAACATGCACTTGATCCTTTCCATTGTCCAAAATCAGATCAACATGCACTTGATCTATTCCATTGTCCACTGATAGACAGTAAGAAAAATAATCCTAAAGGTTCACATCGTCTAATGATAGACAGGAAGAAGAAATAATCCCGAAGGTTCACATCGTCTAATGATAGACAGGAAGAAGAAACAATCCCGAAGGGTCACATCATCTAATGATAAACAGGAAGTAGAAACAATCCTGAAGGTTCACATCGTCTAATGATAGACAGGAAGAAGAAACAATCCTGAAGGTTCACATCGTCTAATGATAGACAGGAAGAAAATCATATCCAAAACACTCACATCATCCAATGATGAACGGAGAGAAATATCATATCCAAATCTCGCATCGTCTAATGATAGACGAGAGGAAAATCAAAATCTCGCATCGTCTAATAATAGACGAGAGGAACAACAAATCCGAATCTCGCATCGTCTAATAATAGACGAGAGGAACAACAAATCCGAATCTCGCATCGTCTAATGATAGACGAGAGGAAAATCATATCTAAATATCGCATCGCCCAATGATAGACGAGAGGAAAAATATAGACCACGTCAATGAACCTCAAAACCACCCATCAAATTTCAGAATCCTTTCGTCCACAGGAATTGATGGAAAATGTCTTCAAAGGGGCCACATCATCAATAAGAACTGACAGGAAGAAACCCACTTTCAAAGAGCCATGTCGTCAATAGGAATCAACAACTAGGAAATCTTAACATTCTTCAAAGAGCCCCGACATCAATAAGAATCGACAGCCAGAAAAACCCCCTTGTAATGTCATCTCAACCAATAAACAGAAAGTAAACCATATCTGAAAGATCGCCTTGAAACCTCCCAGCGTCTAAAGATAGACGGAGAGAAAACCATATACAAAGCTCGCATCATCTAATGATAGACGAGAGAAAACTATACACAAAGCTCGCATCGTCTAATGATAGACGAGAGAAAACCATATCCAAAGCTCGCATCGTCTAATGATAGACGAGAGAAAACCATACACAAAGCTCGCATCGTCTAATGATAGACGAGAGAAAACCTGCTGGGGAAACACATCGTCGATAGGAACTGACGGAAAGAAAATCTGCTTGGGGATGTCATCATCAGAGGACTGATGGACAAAGCATAACCGTCGGATGATCTGAAATCTGAGTAAACCGATAAGCTGTCTGAACAAAGCTGATGTATAAATGCCCCTGTATTGATTGCGAAGTGATTTAAGTTGCCACAGAAGGCTAAAAGAAAACTGGCTTATGCTTCGGATGCATATGCGTATGTTTGAATATGGCGTAATGCTCCATGCGTTTGAGGATGAAATACAAAGATGATGCAAATATGATAACTATATGCAAAGATGCAAATGCAGGCTCGGACTGCCGAGGAAAGCTGGATACAACAGAACATTCCAGCAAAATAAATGCTGGAAAAGTGAAGCCAACTCCGCTGGGGATAACCAGATGTGCCAAGTACGACCGGACTCTACTGGAGATAGCTCACACGTGCCAATGATGATTGGGCTTCTGCTGGGGAAGATGGGTGAAACCTGACGGTGATTGATTAACATGACTTCCCGACATTCTTCTTGCACTCGAAAGCTAGCTGAACCTGCTTGAACAACTCTTGAAGACATGGAGAGGAATAAATCCTACGCTTCCAAACCTGCCCCAGCTCGTGGGACCTCTGCGGGGGATATTCCTCAAAAGGAAATCTGAAATCTATGCCCTGATGGCTTGATATGCACTGACTAAACACCTTGAACCTCGTAGAGGTACTTCACATTAATTGCCCCACTGATAAGGAATAGCTTTTGCGCTCTTGGGGGTGGCCTGCCCCAGTCTGCAATGACTCTGCCCCTAATTGGCTAATCTGTGAGGAAAGTGCTTCTTGGCTGCGAGAGATTCGTCGGGTCTCGACTTAACTGCTCCAGATTAATTGACTTCTGGATGGCTGACCCCCATGTTGTTATCATTCGATATAACTTGCCCCAGTTTGATGGAGTATTCAAACAATCTGCATTCTATCCTGATCAATCTTTCCACTGTGGGAACTTTCCTGCTGTCAAGCGCTTACTCGCAAGTAAAACAAGTTGTCCTGCATAAAAGATATATTAAATGCAACGCATATGACAGTTTTTGAAATCCAATCTGTTCACTGGAAAACTTTGTGACATAAAGTGAATAAATCATTTATCAACATGTCAACATTAGTACAACTCCGCAAGAGGAATCCTTTTAGGAGTCAGTTTCGATGTGATCTTTACCGAAGTATGCTTTCAAAACAAACCTGCTTCAATTAGGACTTTTTCAGGTTGTAACTTGGTCGGGTTCACGGTTTACAAGGAAAGGATAAAGGCCCAAAATTTATTGTACCCACCCATTCTCCGTGATGTTCTCCAATCCTATATTTAGCTAATTCAACGCTAGTGCTCACATTTCAGAGGTTGAATGACAGGAGTGCTGGTTCGGGAAACCACAAGTTTTTCGGAGTGACAGTCACTCGCTTTTCGTTTTCTGTGCCTGAATCACACGACTTGTTTTTCATCATCATTTTTTATTTCCCTAACTTTTGCCTGGACTGGCTCTTTCGAGCTTCTTTTGATTTCAAGGTCCAGCGGGATGCCCTAATTTTTGCCTAAGTCGTTTTTTTTTTTCAAGATTCGACTTAGCGGGCTTTGTTCTTTCTTTTTTTTTCCTTTAATTCTTTTTCGAAGAAATCGTGTGATACTGGCTTGTCTGACTCTTTAGGGAATAACGTGACTGTTTCACTCCTTGATCGGCAAGGTTTAACCACTGTGGTTCTTTAGACACGACCTATACAGGTGTGATTTATCCTCGAACGGGAACAACTCCTATTGCAAATTGGATATTCGGTCATATTAGCTGACACCTACCCTGCCCCAGGTTAAAATTTAGGTTTTTTCGTTTTCAGAAAGAAACTCCTACAACTAGGCTCAAAGGGGGTTGACAAGGGAATGTCATCCTTATATCTCCGGTGTTTGGGAATTTGAAACAATGCATGTACATCATCAGCAAATTTTATTTCAAAAGCATACTTTCAGAAGCTTGCGCATCTTTAAACTTCGTCATCCTCCCCAGATTCCGCTTAAACAAGCGTATAACATCTGTAAAAAGCAATTAGTGAACAAGAATGGATTAAATCAAAACATGCATATTCATTTCATTAATATCAATCGAAAACAATAAGTTTTACAAATGAGATTTCACTTTAAACAGGAAAAGGAAATTATAAACACAAACAAATAACAGAATAAAATGAAAATTGCCAGCTTCTGGGAACTGGGCTTTCACACTGATTTGCTGCTTAGGGAGATGCGACCCTTGAAGTCTTCAAACTCAGTCAGACGAGCGATGTACGACCAACCTTCCTCCTGGAAAAGATATACACCTTCGGTCCATCAACTGTTGTACCCTGGCTTGAAAAGCCTCGCAATCTTCAGTAGCATGCCCTAAGGATCCTCCATGATATCCGCATTGGGCCCTAGGATCGTACCTGGGAGGGTAAGGTTCTGGCACTGGTTTGAGAGCTTTGGGTTCCACTAAAGAATTCTGAACTAGGTGTGGCAGCAACTGACTATACGACATAGGCACCGGGCGCAAAGGAGCACTCCTTCTTTTCAGATTGTTGCTGCAGGGCCTATTCTGATTCTTGTACTGATAACCTTGCTGTGAGGACACGAAAGGTCGTGGATTCTGAATAGCAGAGACATCCGGCGACTGGGCTTGGATTCTTGAGAACTCTCTTTGCTCGGGCGCTTTCATTCTGAAACTTGACCTAGGAACAGACAGCAACTATGGGCAAGGGGATTCTGACACCAAAGATTGCAGGATATACTCTTGATCTATTGCAACTTTAGGAATGGGAATTGGAGTATCCATCTCTTTTTCACAATAGGGAACAAACTCGTCTGATACCTTCATACCGCTCGGCGTGAATTCAATCGTCTTCGAATCAATCAAATCTTGAACCTTAAGCTTAAAAGCTTTACAGTTTGCAATGTCGTGCCCCTGTCCTCCAGAGTGGAAATCACAATAAGCATTGATATCAAAGCCTGGTGGTGGTTGGCCAGAAAGTGGATCCAAAGTTCAAGGCTTTACCAACTGGAGTTGGAGCAAGAGTTGCACCAACTAAGCATAATCCATGGGGATCTGATCGAAGATTCTATCTTGCAATTTTATCCTTTGACCATATCTTCTAATCCTGGGATTCTCCTGAGAAACAGGGCGCATCTGATGACACGGGAACTTCGGAACCTCCGGTTGTGCAGCAGCTTTCTGACATATATTTCACTCTGGGATAGGCTCTACAGACATAAGTGGAACAAGCATCTTTGCTGCAGCCTCAGGCATTTGATCACCTTCTTTCCTGAGCACGCTCCTTATCACTTCCATGATTAAACCCACTTGAGTTTTCAACTGCTGGTTCTCCTCTCTGAGTGCATTCTGATCCAAGCGCACCGCTTGCATGTCCCCGATGAACTGCCCCATTTGGCTCTTGACTTCTCTCAGCTCTGCTTGTACTTGCTCCATGACTTCGCGGGAATAACCTGTGATATAATTATATAACCTGCAACAAACTAGTGGAGTATATGAAGTCAGATTAACAGCTCCGAGGTACCTGTTACACAAAAATAATAGGCAAGACGCAAACAAGTATGCAACAGGGAAATCTCAGAATAACACCAAGGCAAAAAAAAAAGAACCCAAGATCCGATCAGGTATGACCAACACACAGATATCACACCAACCAGAAATAATCGAATACAAACAGAGTGACCTCGATCGACAGGCCTGGCGATGGTCAGCATACAGTAATGAACAGAAGCTAGTCACGTAAGCAAAGAAAACAGATGTGACAGTCGGCACAGGAAACCTTCTAGCAACTTCCCTCATATTCAACTGAGCCCTCAGTTTGGAACTCTTCAGAACACACACTCTTAGAGGATCCTTCCATAACAAGAACTGCAGCGCCCTCATGGTGGGATGAAGGGGAATCATTAATCTGAATAATGTCCTGAGGCGTGATAGAAAACTTGTTAGAGTATAACAAAGTCTGAACTTGGCTCCTGAGCACCTTACAACCATCTGTGGAATGCCTCTGTGCCCTAACATGGTACTCACAAGGAGCATTGACATCGAAGCCTGGAGGGTACGGCGGGATCATTGGATTAGTCTCTTTCGGCACTATCAACCCACTTTTGACCGAATCTGGAAACAACCGACCATACGACACCGATAGCTGAGTAAACTGCCTTTCAGGTTTCCTTGGTCTTCGTCTGGCGTGCTGACGCGGCTGACAACGGTAAGACTGCTGGCTTTGAACACTTGAAACGTTTGAAGGCTGATCCTGAGACGCTGAAGATTCTGAAACAAGATCACTTACTTTCTCTCATTCTTCTTGAGAACTCACAACTGACTCATTCTCCTCAACTGAGATAAAGGGAATGTCTCTAATCTTCCCATTCTTGAGTCCACTCTCAACACGTTCACCCATTACCACCAAGTCAGCAAAGTTTGACATCCCGCCGCTAATCAACTTGTCAAAATAATGGCCTTTCAGAGTATCCAAGAAGATGTCAACCAGTTCTCTATCCTGAAGCGGTGGTTGAACACGAGCAGCGAACTCTTTCCATCTCTACACATATCCTCTAAAGGATTCATTCTCCGCCTGAGATAATTCCTGCAACTGCGTGCGACTAGGAGCCATATTGAGATTGTAGTCGTATTGCTTCACGAAGGCATTGGCTAAATCTAACCATGATTGGATATAACCACTCTCAAACTGCATATACCAACCCAACGATGCTCCACTCAAATTGTCCTGGAAACAATGAATCATAAGCTGATCATTATGAACATGTGAGGTCATTTCCCTGCAGAACATCATCAAATGCTGCTTCGGACAACTATCTCATTTGAACTTCTCAAAATTTGGCATTTTAAACTTTGGCGGCATCACAAGACCGGGCACCAGACACATGCTCGCAGCATTCAGATCAAGAGTATCCTAACTCATCAAGGCATTAAGCTTTTCTTCTAACAACTGACATTTTCCCATAAATTCAACAGTCTTCGGGTCTTCAACATTAACCTTTGGAACAGTTCTCTGAGAATCTGGCACAGAGAATGTGAAACTACGATATTTTATGTCATAGAGAGAGGAAGAATCTCCATTGCTGGCAATGGGATGCTCTTCAACAGGAATCAGCACGGGATGAGCTCGAGCAACATTGTTCACTGGAGTCTTCTGAGTACCGGTCTCTCCTCTAGTCATAGCTGACATGGTTTCCACGAGCTGACTCAACTGATTCTTCATCAATTCAAACTCTGCCCTCGTCACAACCAAGTTATGCTTTCCTGAGTTCATGATCCTCCAAAATCTAACTCAAATCCAATACGAATGTCGGGAAATCAACTGACGAAGCAGACAAAAGACGGTTAAGCTCCCTGTTCCGGATGAGAATGAATATGCAAAAATGAAATGTGAATGCAATGCAACAATGCAAAATGCTAATGCACACACAAGGGATCAAGACCGCCGTGCTATAGACTGAGGAAGATCTGAGCTTTGCTTCAGCAAGAACATAGCACTGCACCGATAGAAACCAACTGATACCAACAATCCAGATTCAAACTGTAGAGAAAACTGGGTAATCTGAAGCTAAAAGTTTCCTGCATAACCTCAGTCCCACTCACAGGTATGGAACTATTCACTGATACGGTATGGCATCCTATGCGTTTGTCAGCATCACAGACTTTCAAGAAATGATGATACGTTCACCATTTCTGGTTTGGCATCATTATCTCCTAAAGAGGCCTCACTTAACTGACTCACAAATGATCGGTTCCCAGAGTCGACAACCCTCAAATCTGAAATCCTCTCAACGACCCACTGGGCTGGAAAAGAAGACATCAAAGAGAATCTCGTCTGAGTGCAAATTTCGTGGGAACTGGTGCATGCCTAACATACAGGTTCACCACTACTTTTCGCTTATAATACTATGTTTGTACTCAAGCCCAGGTCCGGCTTATCACTCATCAGAACTCCCCCATTCCCACAACACAACAGTAATGATATATGATGCAGAAAGTAAAATGCGGAAGTAAATAAAGATAAAGCACATATATACAAACACCCAAAAAGAAAACACACAAGCGCTAGGATTGACTCGCATAGGGGATATTCCTGTCCCCAGCAGAGTCGCCAGCTGTCGCTACTGCAAAAAACAACTGGCGGAAAAAACAGAAGAGTCGCCACTTTCATTATTTATCCCAAATAGAGGGAAAGGAAACGATCACAAAAACCTGAAGAAAAAGGAAAAGACAAGGTCATCGCAACCATGTCTGAGTTCGGGAGTCGGTTACGCAAGGGGAAGGTATTAGCACCCCTCACGTCCGTCGTACTCGACGAGATCCACGCATGTGTTGTCTAGCTAGAAGGGTGTGTGAACTATCTACGCTAAAGGCTTATGGACAAAATAGAAAGAAAAGGACAGGACTCGACAGAGCTTCGCTGCTCTGGGCCTACGTACTCCCTCGTGCAATGGGAAAGTCAGAGTCAACGTAGTTCGCCTAACTACGGCTAAAGAAGGGGGGAAGGTTTCTCGCCAAGACATCGCTTCTTGTGCCTACGTACTTTCGTATGGTACAAAAGATCAGAGCAAACGTAGTTCGGGCTTACGAGAACACAGGCTGTTTAAAAGTTTTACCCGAGTAGGGTTAACAGACAATTCTAGTAGTTGGTGTATGCAGCTCGACCTTTGGAGACTTAGGCGTTACCGTTTGCGATAGGACTGAAAGTTAACAACACTCTTGTTTATGAAAAGAGTTTTCCTGATTAAGACTCCAAGGGGTGAAAAAGAGTTTGAATTGTTTTTGTGTTTTTTAGAGAAGAAATGTTTTGAATTTGGTTTGCGACTCATGCTACACTAGAGACTATGATCTAGGAGCGAATACTTCGTATATCGTCCAAAGGACATACACTAACATTCTAGATAATTGAGAGGGAACCACCCAATCATCATTTCCCAAATGGCTTAAGGCTCGTAGCAAGCAACAATTGTCAAGATTTATTAAGTGGATTGGAGTTGTTTAAAGATGAGAAGAGAAAGACGCACTAAAGGGGAACGGATCCAATCCTAAAGTTGTCATGCAAAATTGATCATATGGTCGAGGTTAGTAGGGAACTACCTAATGTTATCATGCATGGTTAGAACCCTAATGTCTATCACATTCCAACTTGAACAAGAAGGAATGGAAATCCTAAGGGAAGAAAGACAAAAGAAGAAGAAGAAAACAATCATGCAAATGCGAACATGAAATGCAAACATGGAAGGCAAGGATGCAATGCAAGTGAGGGAGGAAATATGTGTGGGGCTGGATCCTCAACAAGCTCATCTCAACCTCAAGCCATAGTATGAATAAATGCAAGAGAAGAGGAGAAAAAATGCAATAAAAGCAAATCACAAAAGCATACAAAAGTGGGATGAAATGGCCTAAACCAAGCAACATCCACCACAAGGCACAAAACAATGCATAGATGAAAGGCAAAGCAAGCCTAAAACAAAGTGAGGATGGGAGGCTAATATGAGGGCAGCAAGGTCCTCATAAAATTCACTCAACCATGAGCATCACAAACTATGTGCAAAGAAGCACAAGAAACATCAAGAAAAGTCCTCTAGGATCCCATCATTTTAGGTAGCTTCAAGTACCTCCAAAGGAGGGACCAAACCACCTTATATGACACTCCATGATCATTGGACAGAAGGGAGCACAAGATAAGAATGCACAAATGCAAAAGCAAAAGCATCATAAGCCAATGCAAACAACAACATCCAAGAATGCAAGCAAACATCACATATCACTTTGAACCACAACTACGAAGGTATGCATTCAAGTGGGAAGTGACAACGCGTGTCGAAGGAATCATGATTAGACAATCAAGAACAGTGATAAACATCCAAAACATTTCACTCCTAATGCATCATATAGATCTATGAAGATTCGAAGTGGAACGGTATGAGAACAAGCATAAAAAACAGCAAAACAGGCCTGCCAGCACATTGTTAATCGATTAACACCATAGCTTAATCGTTTAACCACTTAAAAACGCTTGAAAATTTGAATATTTGGGTTGGTTAATTGATTAACCATATAGGTTAACCGATTAATACTGTACCAGAAGCAGAAAAACAGCAGAAAATAGCAGTTTCAACACATAAGCACTTATCCAATCATCCGGATGATCACATAATCAATTAAGCATGAATTTAAAGCAGTAATCAATGATTTAATTAGCATGTAAACATATCCACACATCAATATTACAAATCACATGGATCAAAATGAATCAAATCAATCAAAAATGAAGATCTACATGCTAACTATGCAAATAATTTCGAAAATTAAATCGGATCAAAAATCCAACCTACGAATCGGAGAATTGATTCGGTAATTGTTGATTCAACTGTAATTGTGTAGATCTAAGCAAAGAATTCCGGAATACTTCATAATCTAAGCTAATTGATGATGTATGAATGAAGATCATTCACAATTAAGCCAAATTACTCCAAATAAGCACTTCTACAATCACCTCAAAATCCAGATCTGAACTTGCACGAAAATTGAAGATGAGAATTGATCAAATGATGATGGTAAATGGAGGATTATGCTGAAGAATATATTGATTCCAAGGAAGAATCAATAGTTCCAAGGAAAATGAGATTTAAGTGAAGGTTTTGGCTATGGTGGAAAATGAGAGAATTGAGAGAGAATTGTGAGAGAATTGAGAGAAAATTCAGAAAATGATTTGAATTATGAGTGATTAGATTGTGAGGTTTGGAATGGATCCTTTAAATACACTCTTGGTTTGGCTCCAAAGCAAGGCTTGAAAGTTGGATTGGAATGTGAAATGGGCATTTGGTGGGAAATTGAAATTAACAAAATTTCAAATAGTGTTCTAGATCCTTCCCAAGTGTAAAAATGAAATTCAAATGATCAAAGTGGGACTCCAAAAGTGGTTGGGCTTGAAAATTCACGTATAGGGCAAAAAATACACAGGTTAATCGGTTAACGCATATGGTTAACCGGTTAACACTATTAAAACTTGCAAATCTGGGCTATTTTCCATTGGTTAATCGGTTAACCATATGCGTTAACCGATTAACACATTCAAAAATTTGAATTTGGCGCCCCTTTTGTCGTTTCTTGCTGCTTTGGACTCTGATTAGCTTCCGAAACTTGTTCTTGAATATTCTGACCATGAAAATGCTTAGGATACGCCTGAATACTGCTTCCTGTACTGAAAAATGCCTGCAAAATAAAATCTGTCGCTCGACCGCTAGGCAAAATAAATGCCAGAACCTCTGATGCTTGAATAAAACCTTCTGCCTTGGCTCAGAACCCCTGGTAATCCTCTCTTGCTATGCACACCTCTCTCGATCCCCTGTTAAATGAACAATGCTATGCAGTGCAATATGCTAGACAATGATATGCCAATGCAAAGAAACATAAACCAAGTTAAGAAAGGGTTGGGCAAATTTTGGGGTGCAACAATTACCACCCCAGTGGTTAAAGACGCGTGTTTTGTATGTGTTTGTCTCAAAGGTCTGGGGTTCAAATCTCCCTCGCCCCATACCTTTTACTTTATTTTTTTAAACCATTTTCAACTTGAAACATTCTATATATTTTCACTACGCATCCTTTGTTAACCCATAACGCGTGGCTCAGCTGGAAAAGTTTTAAGTCCATGACCTTGAGGGCACGAGTTCAACACTTGTGAGGGCCATTCCTTCTTTTTTACAACTAATTTTCATGGTTTTCTTCACAACTTCATCAATATATTTCACCTATCAAAAATTATTATTTTGAGCCAATTTTTTGCCCAATTCTCATTTATCTTATATATTTTATGAATCCACAAAAAAATTCAAAAAAAAAATAAAGATTTTATTTAATCACTTTTTAATAAATTGAAAATAATTGATTTTTATGTTTAAAAACCTTGAAATTTTGATTTTCTTCTTAATTGTTTTAAAACCTAGTTCATTTTGATTCTCATATGGTTAAAACCTAATGTTTTAAACTTTTTTTTAAGATCACAACATGTTTATTTTGACTTACATATCCCTTATATCATGTTTGAATTCATTTGGAAAAAAAACATCTTTGATAAATTCTTTCAAAATTAGGGTTTTCCTCCCGATTAAACTTTTCAAATTCAAAGTTTTGGGCCTCCACTTGGTATAAGTCCCTTTTCCCTTTTTTTAAAAAACTCACACCATGATTAATTATTTATTCATGTGATCATTTTGTAAAAAATCATACTAGTTTAAACATTTCTTTGATTGAATCTCATAAATTCAGTCAATACTCATTGCCGTCAAACCATAAGTCCTGGGCCTCTGCTAGAGTGTAAGTCCCAACCCCTTTCAATTTTTAAATCATCAAAATCTTGGGCCTCTATTAGAGTGTAAGTCCATTCCCTCTTCTTAAAACTCTTTAATTTCTCAAAACTTTCAATGTTTCAAAAACTCAATCCTCAACTTTCATCAAACACAACCCTAGTGGCATTCAACTTTTAAACTCTCTTAGGCCTTTGCTTAGAGTGTAAGATCCAACACCTTTGTATATAAGTCATGGGCCTCTGATAGAGTGTAAGACCGACCACCTTTTCTTTTCTTTTCAATAAGTGATGGGCCTCTACTTAGAGTGCAAAAATCTTCCATGAATTCAAACATGATATATCCATGTCTATACTTGTTAATCTTCAATCATTTTTGTTCGTATTTTTTTAAGTTTCTCTTGACATTTACATCATCCTTAGTTTAGATATAGGTCAAACAATAGGATCCCTTTAACCACAACTTAGTTCAAACAACTAGTACCCTGGCCTCCTCTTAGGCCTTATACAAGCATTATTACCTCCTCTTGGGCATCATACAAAGAATCCTTCCAACAAGATAGCCTCCTCTTGGGCTTCATACAAGGAGACTTGGGAAGTCTCATTCAATTTCTCATAGCCTCCTCTTGGGATTCATACAAGGAGACTTGGAAAGTCTCATTCAATTCCCCACAGCCTTCTCTTGGGCTTCATACAAGAATCCTTAGGCTTCTTAAAAGCATAAGTCAAGTCTCGGTCATCTATAAAAAAATCCTTTAGCCTCACCATCTTGGGCTTTGTATAGGATACAAATAAATTCTTTTAGCCTCATTAATCCTGGGCTTTGTACAGGAAATAAATAAAAATCCCTAAAAGAGTCAGTCAAATCCTCAGTATTAAGTCAGTCTCTTCAAATTCCCTCAACAGTCATTAGCCTCCTCTCGGGTTTTTTTATAACAAATAATTTCTCCATCAATCAGCCTCAATCTTGAGCTTTGTATAAGACATATAAAACTCCCCAGTTGAGTCTGATTTTAATCTTTTAGCTTCATATTTTGGGCTTCAATCAAGATACATAAATCAATCTCCTCACAGATGAGACTTTGAGTTATCTACGTAGGAAGACACCTCTTCTAATAACTACAATTCAAATCAAACATTAAAAAATATTTTCGATATAAGAGATGTAAGTGGCACACTTGTTGATTCAAAATCCAAGCTGGAGTCCCTCTCTTATCATGGTTCAAAAACATTTCTTTCATCTAACTGATGTAAGTGGCACACTTGTCGGTCATATATCCAAGTTAAAGTCCCTTTCTTATTATATAAAGAATTCATAAAGGAAAAAATGGCATTTCTTAACACAATAAGTTCAAAGTTTTCTTCCCTTATGACATTATTCTCATATGATTGTAGTGAATATATGAGATATCTCCCTTAAAGATGACAATTTATCAAATATTTCCAACACTCTTTTTAGCTTCGTTATCTTGGGCTTTAAAAAATATACAAAACAAACTTTTTCCTCCCATAGATTAGGAGGAACTATGAACTCTCTAATTTCTCTATTTCCTTTTTGAGAATACGTAGGCATAAGATTGTGAAATCTTAGCGAGCACACTAATAAAAAAAGCCCTTAGGTCTAGGTACTTTCCAAAAACAATAGAAAACCATAAAACAACAAAAACATTTTCTCAATTTTCACAAAGGAGAAAATTTCCCAATTAAACAACAAACAAACCTTAGCAAGCAAGTAATTCAATAGTAGAAATATACAATCAAGGTTCCTATAGATTACTATAGATACTCAGGGTGTTAACAACTTCCCTTAGTATAACCAACCCCCGTTTCTAGATCTCTTAGCATTTGTAGGAAAAAAATTTGCGAGCAGGATTAGTTTAGATTTCTTCCCCTCCCTTTTAAGAATCATAGGATAAATATTAGAAATTCGAAAGTAACACTAAATATGGTAGTGGTCGCGTCACGAAAACCAGAGCTACACAAGGAGCAGATTATAATTTGCTTTCGATGCAATTACCATGAACATTGTTGGCCTTGTGATCGTGCCAACTGTCAGATCCACTTGTATGACCCCCATAGTAGTGCCCACTTTCCCTTCATAGTTTGAGAGGACCATGTTGTGGGGCTTTGTATCAGAGTCATTCTTCCCAATTTTCTTTAGCATGTAGTGCGACATCAAGTTTACAGCCACTCCGGCATCAACTAGTATCATGTTTATTCAACATTTTCTATTTTGCCTCTAATAAATAGAGGTTTTAGGTGATTATTCATGGTTTCTCCAGGCTTTTCAAAGAAGGCATTTTGTTCTTCGATGCAACCATTGTTTAATATATAATAACAGACTGGCCACCTCCAATTCGACTTTATCCTTTGGTTCATCCATCTATGTTACCCTATTGTATTCTCTAGGTAGCACAAATACTACATTGCAGATGATATCTAATGACAGCTCTAAAACTTACTCGAAGTCATTTGTCATCATGTCGTCATCTGCAGCAACTTGGTCAGATTTTTCTCTTACTTTCTCCTTTTGGTCAGCAAACAACTTTCTCTCAACTAGCTTCTTTTCGACAGGTTTCTTGTCTTTCTTCCTATCCTTCTTGATTGGCATGTTGCTGCTTGACTAAGCTTTTTCTTTCTCTACAGCCTCTCCTTCAGCTTTACGCCTTCTCTGTTGTCACCTCCACTGAGACCTTGACATTGAGTTTTCTCCCTTATAATTCTCAAAGCACCATGCTGACTGTTTGGAGGCTTGGAACTCTCTCTAGTATGCTATTGACGGACCTCTTTCCACTTCAAAGTTTTGCCATTTTTTTTGGCCTTGTTCCCTCTTTTCGACTGGTTTTGCCCACTTGCCCCTAGGGGCGTCAGCAGTGGGTTTGAATGTGGTTGGCTTATTTCCACGCACCCCTTTTCCACCTTGGTCATGTCTCCTGGGTGGTCCCTTCTTGTCAACAGCCTCGCGGTTCTGAGAATCCCTCTAGTTGTTTTTGTTTCTTGCTCATTGAACTCCCTGTATGTTCTCTGCATCTTTCATATCAAAGAGTGCGATGCATCTTGGGCACAACATTACTTCAGAGTTTTTTCTTTGGCATATATGGAGGAATTCAACCAAATTCTCATCCTGCTTATGATATGCCACCTTGACATATTCTTCCTGCTTGAGGTTGTGTTAGTCCACTTCCAACGCAGATTCGTTGATCATTTCGACCATATTGACCCCTAAGTTGGCACCTTCAGTGATGTCCAACTCTTGTAATTTGATTTTAAGGCCTTCAGTAGCCTTAGTTTCGTTATTAATTTGTATGAAACCATCAGCAGTTTCATTTGTTGAAATTATCTTTTTGGAACCTTCAATGATCCCTTTGTCTAAGCCTTCAATAACTTCCTTGACGAAACCCTCAGTGGTTTCCCTTATGAATTCCTTATGACTTCCTTGGCGAAGCCTTCAGTAGCTTCTTTGTCGAAGTCATCAGTGACTTCTTGGTTGAAGCTCTCAGTAACTTCTTGAGTGAAACTTTTAGTGGTTTCTTTATTGGTGTCCTCAGCGACTCCTCTGGTAAAGCCATCAGCAACTTCGACCATTGCAGCATCGTTGGCGAAGTCATCACTAACTTCCACCATGTTGACCATGGATGGAAGAGTAATGTACATCCGCCACTAGGATAGGATCAGAGTCTATCTTCATTTGATTCTTTGACTTGTCAGCGGACCCGAGTCTTCCATCCTTGATAGTGTTTTAAACAAGATCTCTGAAAAGAGAGCATTGAGAAGTTTTATGGCCCAAAAAATTATGTTACTTACAAAAACCTCTCTTTTTTCTTTGTTTTAAAGGAGGCATTTTAGCGCTAGGAGGAACTATCATCTGACCATCTTTAACTAATAAATCAAAGATTTTGTCATACTTGGTGAAGTTGAAGGTATAATTTCTTTTAGGGAACCTATCATTCTTCTTTGACTCGGCTGGATTTTTTCCATTCGACAGTGTTAGGGCTTTACAGGAATAAGGTGGGCCTTGCTTTAGTTTAGCAAGGTTAATTTCACTCTCGAAAAAGGGATCGACATTAGTTTCTTGTTCGTCATCATCGAATTCGACGTAGGCTACCCTTTTCTTTATGTTCTTATTTGCCCTGGCTTTCTCAACTTTCATGTGTTCTACTTGTAGAACTATGTCAGCCAACTGGGCCATGTCTCTCAAGTATTGTATCCAATTTCTTCCTAATGAAGTAATCAAGGCCACCAACGACCATTTTGACCAACTCATGCTCAGGCACTTGTGTAAAACACCTGGCCATAAGCAAAAAAAACCTATTTAAGTATTCATCTATTGGCTTAGAGAGTTTCCTTTTAATGTTGGCCAATTCTTTCAAGCTTATCTTTGACTGTCCCATATAAAACTGTTCATGGAACAATCTTTCCAACTGAGTCTAATTGTGGATCGAATTCGCTAGTAATATGGTGAACTAAGTGAAGGCATTCTTAGTTAACTTGGGAAATATTTCATCCTTAAGTTCTTATTATTAGCAATTTCGCCTGCCTCTGTTAGGTATCTTTCCATATGTTCGACTATAAACTCACTAGTATCCTCAGAAAACTTAGTAAATTTGGGGATTTTCCATCTAGGGGGTAGTTTTATTTGCAGAATGTACTCCAATAATTGTGATGTATAATTTGGCCTATGAAGGCCAATATTCACCTCATTCCTTGCCATAATTCTTTCGACCATGGCTGCTAGGTTATTATCTGCTGTCAATCCTCATGACGAACCTGATTTATGGCTTCATCAGTGTTTAAGTTCCTATTCACCATCAATACCCTTGGTTCCCTTGTGATTTGTTGCTCAATTCTAGGAAGTTCAACCCTAGGCAGTTCAACTCATACTCCCTGATTTCCCACGTTCGCATGGGGTGTGTTACGTTGGACTTGGTCAATTGTGGGGTATTATTCCAAGACTACCCCTGGGTTTTCTACCATTCATTCTCTCTGGGGCTGACGAGGGGGTTGTGGGACACCAAAGAAATCTGCAATGTGCGTCATTTGTATTGCCATTTGTTGGTTCGTTTGGGTAGTATTTTGAATTAAGGGGTTGAATATAACACACATTTGCTGGGCAAGTATTTAGACTATCTCATGATTACTTTCGACCATTTGTTGCCTAACCACTGCTGCAGAATTGTTGGTGATATTAGGCATTTGGGTAGGAAATCCTGTCTCTAAGGGCTGACTAATTCGACCCATGTTATTGATTCCTGGACCAGATCCTTGCAATGGCGAAGTTACATTTACCACTGAGTTTGTGAACACTGATGTGGTATTATACAAACTTGCCATCATTGAAGGCGGCATGCCGTAAGGTTGTTCGTGACCTATTTGGGGCATTGAGAATCCAGGCATATAAGGCCTGAATAAATTATTCCCCACTGGATGGGGGTTACTTGTGGACCTTGCACTCCCACATAGAACAAAATGGGACCACTTTGGGAAATCGACTACATAGGCGTCGTACTTGCCATGGATGGTACAATTTCAAAAATTGATGCTGGAACCGTATTTCTCCCTATGGAAGATGAAGGGGGTGGTTCTCCATCATTTGATAGATTTTGATTGTTTGGTGGATTTTGATTTACCATCCTCCTTACGTATCTTCTCCTTGGTCTATCTTCGTTGTTTGTGGCTATTCTACCACTTCTAAGTCTCATGCAACAAAATTTAGAGAGATAGTAAAAATGAAGAACTTAATGCAAGAAAAAAATCCAGAAAAGTAAAAAATATATTTTTGAACAATAGCATTGTCCCACTGGGCATGCCAATCTGTTTACCGTAAAAATTGGTAAACAGTCGTTGGTCTTCCAAAAATGGTTTACTTGCAGGATCAACCAGTGAATCCTAAGGACATAACTATTGTTTAATTTCTTTCTGGAAATGCTGAGAACACTTCGACAATATTCATATTTTTAAAAGATTGTTTAAGGTTTGAAG